>PVLA01003879.1:0-138630 GCA_004027455.1 Hydrochoerus hydrochaeris
GTATTGCCTGCTAGCTAAGAATGGTTTTTACATTTTGAAATGATTGTAGAAAAAGAATAATATTTCATTATATGGAAATTTCATGACATTCAGACTTCAGTGTCCTTAGCTTTTAATTGGAACTTGGCTACTGCCATTTATTTGCTGTGGTGTATGGTCTACTACAAAAGCAAACGAGTAGCTGTGAGACACTGTCTGGCCCACAACCCTAACATAGTCACTATCTGCTGACTTCAGTTCGGAGCGATCAGCTCACTTTCACACAGTGCAGACACAGATGCCCCAGGCATTCTACCCTTACCTTTAGTTATTGGAAGCAGCTTTGCTTGGTGAGAAAAAAAAAAAAAAAAAAAAAAAAAAAAAAAATATATATATATATATATATATATATATATATATAGCAAAAAGCATCGATTTTAGCTTGGTAAGTGTGACAGGCATATAATCTTCAAAATAAATACACAGGAAAATTTTTCATTGGTACAGAACTTGCCTTTTGGCTTCTTGCTGTCAGTCTCCTTTCTGACCCTTGGCAACCACTAATCTTTACATTACTAGGTTTCTATCCTTTCTAGAATATTACATTGATATTACATAAAGAATACTTGATAAAATAGAGTTGTATGGCTCTAATAATAGAAAATATATGGTATAGTCTTTTGTGCCCAGCCTCTTTAACTTAGCATGATGCAGTATTAGACTTGTATCATTAGTTCATTCCTTTTTATAGCTGAATGCTATCCCATTGTATGGAATAGCACAATTTTCTTATGTGTTGATGTACGTTTTGGTTATCTCTAGTTTGGGGATCTTATTAATAAAACTATTTATAAGTCATTGTGTGGATACCTCTTTTTATTTCTCCTGGGCAGACACTTAGAAATGGGATTGCTAGGTAATAGAATAAGAATTTTAAAATTTGCTAACTTCTTTTTCAAGTTGACCATACTATTTTGAGCTCCTAGCTACAATGTAAGAGTCACAATTATTCCACACCCTTGCCAATACTTAGTATTATCAGTCTTTTAAATTTTATTCTAGTGAGTATATGGTGGTATACATCATTGTGATTTGGAGTCACAGTTCGCTAATAGCTAACAATTTTTAACTCATTTTGTGTGCTTGTCTGCCACTGATAGGTCATTATGTGAAGCTTAATGACAGAGATATGTTCTGACCAGTGTACTTTTGAATCATTTCATTGTTATGTGAATGTCATAGAGTATATTGACACACATTATGATGGCTTCAGTGCCACTAGGCAATATAATCCATGGGAGTATTATTCCCCTGAAGCATTGTTAATGGTGCAAGACTGGATCTTTCTTGCTGAAGTATCTTTAACTATTATGCCAAAGTTTTTACTTGGTTGATTGTCTTATGATTGCTGGGTTGAAAGAATCATATACATATTCTGAATATGAGGGCTTTCGCTAATGTTTCTGCATCTATTTTATCAGAACTCATGTTTTGTCTTTGCATTTTTTAATGCTGCTTTTGGAAGAGCAAACATTTTTATTTAATAAAGTCCACTTTAGTACTTTTTCTATTATACTTTATGCTTTTTTGAGTTTCCTATTTAATATTTTGTTTATCTAACCCCAGATTGTTAAGTGTTTCTCTAGATTTTTTTCTAGAATTTCACAGTGCTATGTCTTACTTACAGATCTATGATGTATTCTGAATCAATTTTGTATACAATTTTAGATAAATGAGATTTTTATACTTTGGCCATAGTTAGACACCACAGTATAATCTCAAAATTAGTGAAAGTGGGCATTCTCACATGGTTGGAAATGGTATAATACATAAGAAAATTTTAAAAAACTAGGAGGCTATAGAATACGGTCAGGGTTTGGCCTGTGTCTTCTCTTGACTCTACTTTGTCTGCATTGGCATCACTCCCAGGGAATGTTTCCCCTAACCACCCCTCTCACCCCCAGACAACAGTTCCAGGCACACAACTCACAGTTTTCAGTTTAGTGCAGTGTTTTACAACCATTGACAATTTTCCCTATGTCACCCCAATTCCTATGGGTGCTTAGCAGTATCAAGAGACTTACTTGATTGTCAAAACTGGAAAAGGGCAGAGGGTTCTAGTAGCAAATGGCAGGAAATGACAGAAATGATGCTAAACATTCCACAATGTGCAGGCTAGTTTCTACAATAAAGGCTCTTTGGACCTTTAGGTACATTAATGCCAACAGTGTCATAATTGAGAAACAGCATAGTGGAAAGAGTTTCTTATACACAAGAAATTTAATTAAATCCCAGGATTGAGTCTCATGGGACCAAGTGTCACATGCTCACCTCTGAACCAATCACTGTGGCCAAAGGGTTAAATGTATCAGTACACTGGCTGACTAGATCTGACCATGTGTTAACTGCTAGAGCTGAGACTGAGGTAACATCACATCTGTCCAAACCACATGAACGATGTCCCTGGCAGTACAAAATTTTGCCAAAATTTAAAATCTGACACACCAGAAAGAGGGAAAGGTGCTGAGCAGATTAAAATAAATGGATAAGTCGGTAAACCCAAAACAAAAACAGGCATTCAAGAGATCACCCTTGGGAGAGGAGACAAGAAACAGAGTCAAGTGGATGAGGGTTAAAGTCCCAAGAGGAGCTGGGAAATGGAGCAGGTTAGTCCTTTGGACTATTCCAAAAAGGTAGGGGAAGGGGCAGCTCTCTGATAATCAAGGATCACCTTGGGGTATACTAGCTACTGGGCCAGTTAACAATGGAAGTTCGCTCCCAGTCTGACTGCCCCCAAGAGGAACTGAAAGAGACAGAGCTGATGTAATTTTTGGGAATTAGCTCAGAGGTAGGCGAGATTGTGATGGCCTGGACAGGGTCCAGGGAGTGAAGGAGGCTAACACTGTAGGTCTTCAACCCAACCCAAAGGTTCTGGAGCATTTCTTGCTCACATCTTCATGGAGGGTGTGGTTTTGCTAATGAATCATTAATATCAGTTATCATTCAGATATCTTCAAAAGCTGGTGGTGTTGGGTTCTGCATATTTATGTTTCAAACTTCTTTTCCTCTTGCAGAGAGAAGAGGCCACACATCATTTACCAATAGGCTCCATGTAAACATAATACTTGAGCGATTGCTTTGTGTCAGGCCCTACATTTCTTTCATTCCCTATTTTCCCAACAAAGGCATTCTTGGGAAGAAAAGCTCTGATCAAAAATCCAGAAGGTACCTATATCACTGCTCTTTGTCATTTCTCCATGTAAGAAGTCAGTAAACATTCAGAAAACACTATAAAAGAGTTACTACACATATGCACACAGAACATAATATCATGGAAGGAGGAAGCAATTTTTTTAATCAAAAATGGTTAGACAGTTGTAAACTTTGGGATCCATGCAGATGAAAAATATTGTCAAAATATAAGATTAACATGAATTCATAAAGGATATTTCTGGTCTAAAAGAGACCGAAGGACAAATAAATTTGTGTAATGAAGTTTTGATCTTGATGCTGGCAAAATAGGCTTCTAAGATTATTCATTTTCTTTCTGGTTTCCAAGGAGATTGGGTTTTTGAATAAGGGAGCAGTATGGAATCAATTTCCCAGGTGTACACGAGGGCACAGCAAGGTGGGTCCTGCCCAAGAATATTACTGTACAAAAGAAACCTCAAAAGCAATTTTCCACTTACTTTTCCCTGCAATAGAAAACCAGAAGTTGTAAGGACGATTAATGAGTTAAAATACTGTAATTGGAGTAGTAAAATTGGCTGATGGTTTATGAGGTTATTAGACAGAAAAGTTTTGGGGAAGCATTCATTAACAAATCTCAGAAATACATAATATCTCACAGTCTGGAGGCACCTGTAGGTTCGATTAGGCATTGTGTGCCTGCTTGTTTATTTCTGCAATGTTTAAAGAAGTTTATCCTCAGGTTTCAAGCTCTACCTATGCTTGCCACAAACAAGTTTGAAGAAAGGTTCATGAACACGTTAATAGCAGAAAGAGTTCCAGGAGAGAAACACCCTTTGCTGTTCTTATTAGTTCTTTTTCTTTCCTTTTGTTATGTATTTGCTCTTGCCTTTGACCTTTCTGCTTCCACTCCCATGGGAAGCATTTTGATTTTTCTTTCTTTAAAACTGAAATGCATGGTTGAAAATACAGCTACCATTCCTTAGTAAAGAAACAGGCAGGGACCTGTGTCTACAGGTTCTTGATAATGAAAGACAGCGGCTACATTTGCAAGGTAAAGCCAGGGTGTTTGTTAGTCATTCCTGCTTCCACATGGCTGTCTCAGGCAGGGAGCAGAAGGGGAGAGGCAGGAATCCTTCTGGCTTAGTTTCTCTATTGGTGTCTGCAAAAATGAGGATTCTTATGGTAAGAGTTAAAAACAACGACTCTAGGTGTGGCCAAAGGGGTTGCGTATTGGTGCTGCTGTACTGATCTCTAGCACAAATGCAACACAGTTTCGCCCACCGAGGTCCTTCCGTTTCTATCCCCGCCACTCATCCTACTCCTTTTCTCAAACTGGGTTTCTCCCTGAGGCTGGAACATTCCCCAGCCAGTGCTCCACAGCCCCATGCTCACCTTCTCAGTAGAGAGATCTGTCTGTCTGTCTGTCTGTCTGTCTGTCTGTCTCTCCCTCTCTTTCTCACAATAATGCCGGGTGCACAAGTCTGCCAGGTTTGGGTTACCTGCCATGTCCTGTAACCTGAGGAGCAGAGCACATTGGTGGAATCGTGAGGTTGCAAGGGAGGACTAATTACTTGCCCATGTCTGCTTTTTGAAGATAGAGTTCTGAATCTGAACAGAAATCTTGTACCTTGTTTGGTGGAAACTCAAACTAGTTTCATTCACCTTTTACCATCTCTTAAGTCATGTTCAAGGTCATGTCATAGTTTAATTGGTCACATTTCTCCTTTTCTAACAGTACATAAAATAGTGATTCTTATGATCAATAGTATCTTAGATTAAGTAAAATGTGCTGTGTCTGAAAGCATGTGAGGATCAAAAGGAGAGAAAATAATAGTAGTGAGAGAAATAATAGTAATGTAGCAAAAATGCTCCCCCCGCCCCTGCCAGTGTACTTCAGTGGCCTAGCTGATAATTCCTGTTCCAGTTGCTTCTGTCTCCTAGAAACAGCTGGTCTCTGTGATGCATAGCTGGTTGCTATGATACATATCATAAGAACCAATCCCCAATTGACAAGCCATTCTGCCTCTGTTACTTCCTGCTTGCTTATCTCATATAAGCTCTAGACCTCCAGAGATTAGAACCTGACATTTTGAGGAACAATTGATTCCTAGTCAGTGTTAGTACCAGTCCGTTGTAATATAAATCTGCTTCCAAATCCTGGGTGCCATCCCAGTGTTTTGCTTGCCGTTGCAGTAGATTCCACCAGGTGAAATTGTGACTACTTGGATCGAAGAAAAGTATGCTGGAGATCAAAACCTCACTACCAAGAAGGGAGAGAGAGCTTTGACAGAGCCACATGGCCATTTTGTTTTTGCAGACAGAGAACCTGAGCTTCTGTCACTGACTCAGACAGTTGCCTGAGGAAAATTGTTCAACTCCCAGATCCTTTATTCTCTGGCTTAACAACTGACAGTTCAGTAGCTTGCCTAGTGCTCTGGAATGCTCTAAGATGCAAAAGGTTGACAACCCATTGAGTTAGGTTCTTTAGCTGCACCTCTAGTATTCAGAACACTTCCTGGGGCAGCAGGGATAGTTTTTGAATGCCCTTGGGTACCCAAGGAACCCCTGTCAGAAGCAAGTTATTCCATGCACCCAGGTGCTCTAATGTTCATCAGTGACATTAGTAACACTTTATTTCCCTGCATAACTTTTAATTGCTCAGAAAATAGTAAAGGGACACTGTGGAAGCTGCAACCCAAATGACTTTGCAAGGCCTCCTGCTGTGCCCTCCAATTCAGTTTTCAAGATTTATCTCCACCAGAATTAACTAGAAGAAGGAGGAGAAGGAGGAGGAAATGCTAAATAGCTGTATCATGTTATGACAAATTAAGTTCAGCTTCTATAATGGCAAAATACACTGGGTGCATATTAACCAGACAGTTTACTGTAGAGAATTTTCTGAGGGTTGCTTTTGGTTTTGTCTCTAAAAGTGTTTCCAGATCTAGCATCCATTTCCAGATCCCTGCAACATTTTTTTTTGACAAATTAAAGTTTGTCTGAGACAGTCATCTGAGTATGTCCTCCGACTTCTTAGTGCAAAATGTCTGATTGTTCCAGTGTGCCAGGGATGAACCAGTGATGGATATGAGAGCGGGAGATAACCAGGGAGTTCTTCCCATTAGCCCTATGGGCACTGGGTTAGTAGTATGTTGATGCAAGAGAAGGTAAGACCCCATAAACTGAGTAATTAGTCCGGAATTGCTACCTCCTAGAATCCTGCCAGACTGGAGCCATAAATTCCAAATAAGTAGGTATGACACACTGACTTTCCATTTCACAATGGGCAGCAGTGCATGTGACATATCTGTACTGCAGACATGAGCCTGTAAAGAACAAAGGGATACATCATCCTTTATTTGGGAGGATTTAAGATTAACTGGATTGTAATGGCTCTACCCTTGCTGGGGACTACCACCGTAGTGCTCTGCCTAACCCTGTGACTGAGATGCAATGAATGCCAACATGTTAGTGATCTTCAGTCATTGAGCAAATAACACCAGACTCATCTGAAGAATAAGAGATTCTGTCCCCTACATAAATGTCTTCCTGTTGTGTGCCCAATTTCCCATTTGGTGATATCTTTGGCATCAGAATCTGCTTGGACAATTATTGGGTCACTCCATCAATCATTCAAAAAGTGCCTCCTGACTGCACCTAACATGTGCTCCTCAGCCCTGTTCTAATTCTGAGAATACAGCAAAGAATAAATTTAAGATGTATTTTAATAAAATCAAATGAAACAAAAAACCAGCTCCTATCTTTCCAATGCTTCTATCCTGGTAGTTCTCTGTGTTTTCACCCCTCCAGCACCCCTCCCTGGAATGCTAGCCCTTTAGTATCCCTCAGAGACTTTTCTAAGGCTCTGGGATGGAGCTGAGTCTGGTGGAGCCAGAGAAGGTGGTGTGCAGAGAAGGTACAAATTCAAAACGTGTAGGATCAGGGCTGCAGCCTCATATCCATCAGTGAGTTAACTGTTACAACCAGAGGAAAGGCTCACTGTTTCAGAAGATGATGGGGCCCTGAGCTGGTGAGACCTGAACCTCTGCAATCACTGCACACCTTCTCCTGAATAAGCCCAGCATACTCGTGCCAAGGCAAGTCTGAGATGTCCCACCAAATTTCTTCCCTTCCTTGAACATGTTGGACTGTGAAGATGCAGATTTCTCCTACTCTGTGGTACTCAGGGCCCTCCTTTTGTGGACAGAGGACATAGTATAGGGACACAGTCAGGGTTTGGAGTCAGACAGAGATAGCTCTAAAGGCACCCTAAGCTTTGGTTTCAGCATCTTTCTAATGGGAACATGAGCCCATCCATACAGCACTCACATAGTCTGAGCAATACAGAAAATAGTTATTCTTTTTTTCTGCCCCTCATTTCTCCCTTCATCTAGAGCCATATTAGATAGCTCTGGGACAAACTGATCAAGCAGGAAACTGAAGGTCAACAAGCAAGGCTGGTTAAAAGTTCTCACAAGGGATCTGTGATTGGCTCTGGCCTCTTTCCAAATGGTTGAGCCTAGGAGTTCACACTACTTTCCAACTTCCTGCCCTGAAAATTGAGGCACAAAGGGTTAATGGTGATCATAAATTGAAGAGTGTTTTCTTCCAGGAATAGTTACATTTTAACTTGGGAGAGTCTCTTACCATAAACAGATGACTCCTAATTGCTCACATTAAATTGGCCTTGACTGGCAGGTCCTGCAGAGCTTGTCTCCCGCCTCACACCCACTCCTTTATTGGTCTAGCTGGGCCTAGTGTGTGAACCTCTGGCCCTGCCTGCTCTGAATTTGCCTTTCTCCTCTCTGAAATAAAAATGTGTGATTTGGGCTGCCGTATCTGAATCATCTTCACCCCATAGTCATCTTGGGAGAAATGAAATCTCATTCTGATAATGAGGCCCCAGCACACCTCTCTCAGCTTCTCCTGTTCCTCGGGTGTGGGCCTAGCCCAGGTTCTGTCCCAAGTTTAGCGATCTCTGCACAAAAGTCAAATATAGTGCAAGATTCTCCTTGGTGGCAGAATGATAGTCACAACTTATCCTCAGAAGCAGCAGTACCAAAGGTACAAGAGGAAGTGCCCAATGCCCTACATCCATAGGATTAGCAACCCAAATGATGCCACCTGGGACTCAGTGGTGGCAGCAGAGATCTCCTTGCTGGCTTATGCTGAGTGCATTTGACTGATGTTTTGGCTACATAATCCCTGTGTCTGGTACTCTAACCTCCCAGCTGTTGCTGCCAAATAAGAACACTAACTGAAAACTATTTGTCCACATAGGATTTCTAAATCTGCATCTTAGTCTTGACTTCTCATCTACTCTGAACCTAATATTTCCAACCAAGAATCTCACTTACACCTGCCACCTTCTAATGACCAAAGTTAATTTTGTTGCTGAATGTCAATTCTTCAGTTTCTTACAATCATCAATGGTACATGGAGGTCTTGCTCTTTCAGAAGTTATCAGTGTCCTAGGAATCTAACCTTTGACTCCTTTTGCTTTCCTACTTTGTCCCCATTCTGTCCTCATTAAGCTCAGTTAAGCAACAAATATTTATGGTATGTGCATGAAGCTCCAGGCCCCAGAAGCGCTGTGCTGAGCTCTCCAGACACCACCTTGCATGCAGGGGACCTGGTTCCAGGGTAAACAGTTCTTTTTCTAACAGTTACCCCAGCCATCTTTCTCTTCATCTTGTTCCTGAGCTCTTTGCACAAACTCCTGACCCTGCACTGTTTTCCTCACCAAGCTTTTGGATGTGTGTTCCCCTGATGTATTTTGAATCATATCACAGCTCCTGTCAGGTACCTTCAGTGGCTCCTCATAGTGTTGCAAACCCAATTAGGGTCTCAGAGACAAATGTCTCTCTCACCCTTTCTTGTATCTTAGAGTTGTGTTATTCCTTAGCTCTGGCCCCTTGCATCCTCAGCATCAACCTCAGGTACCCCGAAACCGAACTGGAGGTCTCCCTATCTGAAATGCTTCTACCACCCACTAGTCTGATAGCAGAATGCTCCTGTGAGGTCTTCCACACCAATGTCATCAGGTCCTGCACTCTAGAAATCCATCATTCTCCTGACACACAGATATTTTATTCTGCTATTTATTTTTGCTGTTTGCTTGACATTATTTTTTTGTGTGTTTTTGAGAAGTCTTGTTTCCCATATAATCCTCTCAATTATAAATGTCTTAAAGACATGAGCTGTATCTCTTATTACTAATTCTCCTTTGATGTAGTTAGAATAATAAGAATAATGGGATTAATACTTTATTTTTGCTGTTCTGTTTATGAAGTGCTGCCTCACAGAGATTATAAATGCCTCACAGCAATATTTTGAAGTGGAAATAGAAGAGGCATGGAAGTTAAGAGTTTAGGCGCTGGATCAGGCAAACTTGATTAAATCCATACTGTGCAGTGGAACATGGGCCTGTGCTGCAGTTTATTATTCCATGAATGGGGATAACCACAGTTCTGACTGCACAAGCCTGTCATTAGAATTAAATTGAATCCAAGCACAGTGCCTGGTACAAAAAGTGTGCCTAACTGATGTTTTTTTATTGCAATAGTCATCATCTTAGTTTCACAAGAGGGGAAGAGAGACTTGGAGGATGAAGAAACCATGCAATCACTTGAGTCTACCAAGAGGCAGTATGCAGAATAGAGTCTCAGATGCCAAAAATTATGGAACACAGAATATTCCATTAAGCCTAGGCCCCCAACAACCAAAGCATTCTAGTTATTCCTTGGGAGAACCACATGTGTGCTACTGAAGCTTGTGCTGGACTACAAAGACCAGTGTGACCTGTGTCTGAAAGAGAAACCAGCCAACGGCACCTGTGTGGAAGGCCCCGGTGAGGTCTGTATAAAGTTAAAGCACTTCTCTGTGGAGGTCAGAAGTGCTCAATGGGTGATGCCTCAGTACCAGCCTCAAGCATCATGGACAGACCTGGACAGAAGCCACAAAGGTACAGATAGAAAGGCTCCCCTTCTAGGCATGTAAGCAGTAGAGAAGCATCTTTATCCCATTTTTCCTTAGTGGTGAGAAGCAGGGTCAAGTCCTCAGTCGTGCTTTCAGTCAATCAGTGTCACTTCTCTGCTGTCAGGACACGGAGTACAGAACGAAAACCCTACCAACAAAGAAACAGTTACATGTTGGAGTGGGGGTGGGGTGAGGGTGGGAGTAGAACTGTAGACAAGGAAATTCTCAGGGAGAAGCCAAGAGGTGGGGTCGTGAAGAGAGGACTGGGCTTGCTACGGAATGAGCTCTGTGATTTGGAACCACCCTCACTGAGGCCTCAGCAGCTCAGGTTCATTTTCTGCACAAATGGGGATGACAATTCCCTACCAAAGGGTCATTTGGGGGATCAAATGAGATAATATACTTAAAGTGCTCCACATCGTAGCCAGCCTATAGTAGCATTCAACGTGGATTTTTAAAATTTCAGGGCCAGTTCTGGCTTAGTCTGAGCTGTGATTCCATGGAGCCCAATAAACCAGGTTAGGGGCTGAGTTCAATAGAAGGCAAAGTGTGACTGCACGGCTGCTGACCATCCCAGTGAGTTTGGGGCCCTCCAGACTGAGCACCTTACCAGCTTCTGAACATGCAAACCCTGAAAATTATATCTTATCATACTATTAGTGTCCTGTTTGACATACAGTTTTCCTATTATAAGATACACAAATCTTTTGTTCATCTCAATGAATTTTTCATCTTTCTCTTCTTTATCCTGGAAGTTCTCCCCACTGCAGGTCATAGACAGCACCTAAGACCCCCAGTGCTAACTACATATGCATCTAACTTCTGTCCCCTTAGATTTGGTTTGTTTATTGTCCATGAACTTGCTATTTATTCACTCAACTGCTCACATATTTATTTATTCATTGCAGTGCTGGGAAACAAACCCAAAGTCTTATGCCTGATATGCAAACTACAATGCCAACCTAAAAGAGAAAAAAAATTTTTTTCAAGCTTTTAAATCAACTGCCACCATTACCAAGAAAAAATTCATTTCAGCCTAATGTTCTTCTGAGTTTGGAGAAAGAAATGGGGAGATGATGCAAATCAGAATGGTGAGCAATGTGAGGGCGAAGTGGGCCAGGCCTTGGGAGGAAGAACTCTCAATGGGAGGGGAAGAATCATACAGCGAGTGGGGACACAAGTTACTGACAGAGTCCTGAGTACCCAGGAACTCTACTCAGTAACTGCAAGGAGTGGCTCAAAGGCCAGCTAACTCATCTTTGGAGGGAATGGGTACAAAGGAGCCCTCTGGGTAGAAAGCCAGTATCGCCTACTGTCTTGAGATGAACATCTGGTCTCATCAGGCCTGATGGTGAGATACAAGGGGTTGGTTACTGAGATGATTCCAGATGACACTGCTAATTCTTTTTGTGATAGTTTGGAGCTGGGACATCCCTCAGTGACCCATCTTTTAAAGGTTTGGTTCCTAACAAGGGGCTGTCAGGGGTGGTGGAATCATTGAGGAGAGTCTCACAGAGGGATCATATGTCACTGTGGGACATTCCCTTGAAGGGGGTTGTGGGACCATGATCTCTTCTTCATTCTTTCTTTTGCATTCCAACCATAAGGTGAATGATTTCACCATGTGCTCTGGGCATGACTTAACTGCCTTGCCACAGTGACAAGGCCAAGCCATCAGGATCAAAATCTTTGAAACTGGGTCAATCTTTCCTCTTTTAGAGTTGATTGTCTCACACATTTGCTACAACAGTGGAAAGCTGACATGCCTTTTATGCTTTCAGAGCTTTGGTGCAATTCTTGAGCTTCCAGATAAACTTTCCCCTAAAGTTTTAAGCTTTAGGGGAATTGCATTAATTATTTGACTCCTCTGTTGATCTTTTGGTTTATCCATGTGAATACAAGGGGAGAATAGTAACAGGCAACTTTTCAGCCTACACTACACAGGAAGAACATCACCAGAGAATAGGCTAACTAAACTGGGTGGAACAATGGAGGTGAGGGTCACTCCAGCAGCTCAGGGGTCATTGAGAGAGTCGATCCAGAAATACAGCAACCTTCATGCAATTTTCTTCTAAAGGTTGGCCTCACCTGATAAAAGGGCAGGTCATGGGGTATAATTTATGACACTGACCAGGGCCAAATTTTAGGACTTCTGATACCTGGGACAGAGTTCAGGCTTTGGTTTCTAATCTGGTGAACAAATGTAATTAGGCCCAGTTTATAAAGTGCAACTTTCCTTCCTATATATTTGTTTCTAAAACTTCCCCCAAAGACTCATATGCTCAGAGATGTGACTTTCAGAAGGTGATTGGATCATGAGGATGCTAACTCATCAATGGATCTTAATGATGTTTTCTAACAATGTGAAAATATTTTACTTTCATCAATAAGAATTACCATGCTTTAACAAGAAGAAGGGTTCAGTAAGTATTTGTTGAACCTATCAAGACAAACAATTCTGATTCTTAGAATAGTTCAAATCTTAGTGTGAAGGCTTTCAGAACTGAAAAACTCCCTTTGCCAAGGCTGACAAAGATGAAAGAATAATGCATCGCTTACTGAAATCAGTAAATCATGATCACTTATTTTTCAGTCTAGTCTTGTTTACAAATTATGCAATTTTTTTTGAAATTTGGCCAGGGAATATTTAACTCCTTTGATGGCTATCAGTTGTTCTTACCAAACAATCTTGCACTGTTCTTAGTCTGTTTGTACTCTTAACAAATGGACTCAAAGCCCACTGAATTCCTTGCTTGAAAAACCTTTAAGTAGGTTAGAAAATTATGTTGCCAAATTCTTAAAGAGTGCTGACATGTGGCACCTTTATACAGTTTGTACGAACAGATGAAAAATTCAAACCATTTCTAAAATGCTCTTTTTATGTACTTGTTCTTCAGAAAGACTTTCTTACATGTTAAAATGTCACTTTTTCCTGGAGGGGACAAATGAAGTGTGCTTATTTGTTCAAAAATATCTTCTTGGTAACATTTCTTATCATAGTGCAGGCCTGAAAATAAAAAGCATTTCTTTCTTATAAAAGAAAAGTGTGGAATTCTCCTGAAAGTTTGACGAAGATTTGTCACAACTTTTCTACAAGTGAAACTCTTCTAGGTAGTTCAGTATATTTCAATGGCCACCTCTCATCTCAAAAGAAAAAAAAATCCATGATTCTGCCTTGTGAAATAATATAGCTCTTAAATTCACATAACCAGGCTGCATGATATCTGAGAAGTTGGAAGAGAAAGACCCCATTCCAGGCTCTGCTCCAGGGGATAGTCACCTGCCTGCAAGATGTCCTCCTGCTGTGTGTGACAAGGGACTGTTTCATATTCAGATTGAGGGCTCCAGTGACAATCTACGTAATATATTTTTGTTTTGTTTTGGGATGAAAAATAAATATCAAGAAGCTTGAAATATCCCAATAGCTCACACTCCACTTTAGTGTTGGCTTTAATTTAACCAGTAGTGAGACTTTGATTTGCATATATATACACATATGAATATATATCTATTTATAATTATGTGTATGTATATATACAAAGTCCACCAAAAAGTGTGTACACACTCCAGCAGTTCTCCTTACTAGTAAATGTCTGGAAGCTAATGGCTACCACTTTGAGCACATCTTATGATTGTAGAGACCAAAGGTAACATATTAGTCCCTTGATATCTCAAAAAACATAGCATTAAAACGTTTATATGTCTTTATTTTTCCTGATGTGTATGTCTTTTGGTACATTATATATATGTATACATATATGTGTGTGTATAAATATATTCTTGCTGTGCATAGGTTTCCTCTTCAAACACAGGCAAAGAGCAGCACTGAGTCAATAGATTTGTCATGAGGGTTGTATGACTCACTGTGTGAACTCTCTTAGCATGATGTCTGGCGTGGTAAGCGCTGCCTATAATGATCCTTATACTTCAGATTCCACAAGTCAAGAAGTGTCCTATAACCAAATTGTGCCATAAAGGTCTACTTAGGATAATGCATCACTCTATTTCCGTCTTCTATTTAGAGCATGGCAAATACATTTCATCTCACATGTTGGACCCAACCCATTGTTATTAGCTGTTAAGAGTGCTGAAATGGATTGTGATGCTGAGTCTGTCGAATTGTGGCAGAATGCTGTGGTTGATTATCAGGGTCTGCCGTGAGCACAGCATAAGTGGTAGCAAAGTTCCCAGACACTCCCTATCCTTGTCTGATTTCCCATTTCTCCTTCAGGTCTGGGAAAGTGCCTTAGTCATCCGTACATTGCCTTTCCCTAGCATAGTTTCTAGGCCGTATCAAGTAGTCAAGCAATGTCTGTTGTATAAGATAGATGCAAACAAAGGAATCTATCTTATCTGTCATTATAATTATCTCATTCAACTTCGAGTTATTGTTTTCCAGACAAAATTTCACCAGACAAAGCTGCCCAAAGAGCTTTGGCATTAGGATAGCAGGTTATGGCAGGGATCTCAAACCAAAGAGGTCTCAGGCTACAGAAAAAGGTGACACAGGGAGGAATGCAGGAGGAGAACACTGGCACGTGGGAGAAGGCATAGAGGTGGTATTAACAGGAAAATCTGGGGACATGAGCTGAATTACCAAAGAGGCTATGCTTAATCCTTTGAGTTAAATAAAGGAATATTGTATGCTCTAAATCAGTACTTTAAAAAATATATTGGGCAAGCACAAATATGAAAGAATTTAGGAATGATATGGTCAGGCTGGGTATGTGGCACAAGGCCCTAGTCCCAGCTACTCAAGCAAAAGGATCCCTGAAACCCAGGAGTTCAGATGCAGCTTGGGCTCCAGAGGACCCAGTTTCACTACCTGTGAAGGCAGCTCCTGTTCTGAGTAAAAGCAGCTGGTTTCTAAGAAAAATTTACCTTGTGTGACTTGGCCAAAAAAGACAAGGAAGTTTAGATATTTATATAAAAATAAGAAGTTTAGATATTTATATAAAAAAAATTTGTGTGGGACTGGATCATAAAGACTAGGTGAAGTAGTCAAACCTAATTTTATAGATCAGAAAAAGTTGCCCTTTAATTTGGGGACATAAGGTCCATTTTCCTAGCCTACCCAAGCACCACGCCCCCAAGATGCCCTGTAAAATATCTTGTTTTTTTTTCAAAATAAAGTGAATTGGGATGCATTGAGTTTTAAAAAGTGAAAATCTTGGTTGGGGATTTGGCTCAGCTGCACAAGAACCTGCTTGGAGCTCACGAGGTCATGAGTTTGATCCCCGGTACCCCCCTCAAAAAAGTGAAAGCCTGGGTGATGTCCCTTGAACTCACCAAGGATACACTGGGTGTCCCAAGACCAGAACTAACAATGACTGTGAGCTGTGTGTTCACGTATAAAAGAATATACATGCAAATAATGGGAAATTACAATTTAATGTCCACCACTAACTTTGAGTAATGTGCATCATCCAGTGTAAACAGGCAATAGAAAAGGCCCACTCAAGTTGTTAAACATGCCTTTGATTTCCAGATTCAGATTTCTATGCCTTGTTCAGTAAATTAAATGCTTTAGTGTTCTCTAGGGAAAGGAGATTTTCTTGTCATTTGTTTTATAATGCTCATTAGTCAGTCCTTGACTGATGCTGGATATAAACTTACGCATTTTCCATGTATTAAATATTGTCTGCTGTGTGTACAGAATGGAGCAGTACAAAATAAACTTCTTCTGGATCTGAGAGTACTCCTCATCCTTGATCAACTTCAGAGCCACAAGAGAAGTCACACCAAAAAAGACAGGAATCTAAATCACTTTCTTTCGCTAGCTATTAAGGTTGGTAATGAAGAGCGTGGCTTACAAGGGAAACCACATGGGTTTCTTGATACTGAATCCCAGAAGTAAGCAAGACAGATCACCTAATACACAAGACCTAAAAGCTACAGCAGGGAGGACCACAGAAGAGTAGAGTCTCTTGGTTTAATTGGGGTACAGTAAAATATCATAACCTAGGGTGCTTGTAAATAATAGAAATCTATCTCTCACAGTTCTGGAAGCTGGAAAACTAAGATCAAGAAAGATTTCTCTGGTAAGGACTCACTTTTGGCTTCTAGAGGGCATCTTCTCACTGAGTCCCCACATGGTACAAGGGGGAGAGAGAAGTCACTGGCCTTTAACAAAGTCACTCATCCCATTTGAGAGGATTCTGCCCTCAGGACCTAACCAGCTCTGTAAATTGCTACTCCTAATTTCATCACTAGAAGGGTGAAAAATTTTAAAATTAAGGGGAAACACAAAGATCCAGACCGTAGCCAACAGCAGAACCCCAAGCCCCAGCATCACCTTTAAGACTCACCAGTGAGGCCAAAGCCTCCTCACTGTTCTTCCCACTGTCACCCCGTGGGTGCCCAGGGGAGAGTGCCCAGGTCTAGTTTCAGGAAAGGCCATCAAAACACAGTAAGGTCAAAACACACAGGCAATATATCACTCATTTGAATACAGGTACCATGAGAGCAAGATTTTTCAGTTTGTTCACTGCTATATTCCCAGTGTTTTGGAATGTCACCCATCGCAGATCAGGTACTGAGCAAGTACTATCTGGATGACAAATAGGGAGGAAGAAGGAAGCCGGTGGAGAGAAGACAGGGGCATATATGAATATGTGACATATATGTGAACCAAATAATATGTATGACAAAAGAGAAACACAACCTAGGAACCACACAATGGCCCTTATTTACCGACAACACTGATAGTGAAGAATGAGACTTACAGAGCCAGTCTTGATACCGAGTCCTAGAATGGGACAAACCGACCCACACAGTCGCACTCCTTGCTGGAGCCGTGAGTTCCTCCAGGGAGGAAGGCTGTGCAAGTTAAAAGAGACGCTGCCTCTAAGGGTACAGATCGCTGCCTCAACTTCTAGGAGTTACCCCGCCAATATTAAGAAACTATACTTGTCAAGCCAAAGTGAGGGGTCTGACCTGCCTTTATTCTCCAGGCTGAGAAAGTGTCCCTACCTCTGACACAGAAGGCCTTCGACCCCTTGAACCTAGATTTCCATTAACCCCAGAAGAGGAGGGAGAAAAGTGCAGGCTATTACAGTGAAGCAAGCCTAGTATACTAATGCACTCAAGCATTTTCCCTTCAGATACCTAAAAGAATGGTTGTCAGAAGCTGTATTGGATGCCTCTGAGAAAGTGAGACCCAAGCACCCACTGTTCATCATTGGTCACCGGGTTGAATTTGTGTCTGATCCATAGCAAGTATTTAATGCAGCATCTCTTCCTCCCACTCTCTTTCTCCTTCCCTTTTCTTTTTTCCCTCCACCCTTCCCTTGCTTCCTTCTTCCTTCTTTCTTCTTTCTTTTCTTTCTTTCTTTCTTTCTTTCTTTCTTTCTTTCTTTCTTTCTTTCTTTCTTTTTTCTTTCTTTCTTTCTTTCTTTTCCTCCCATTTTTCCTCCCTTTTTCCTCTTTCTTTGCTGCTTTTGTTAAGGATCTGTGAGCAGTCTAAATGGCTTGGTGCCAGAAAAGCACAAAGGTGAGTTAACACTGATTCCCTTAAGGGAAAATATAAAACTGCTAATAACTTGTTTGCAATGATAGGAGGAGTGGAAAGCGGAAGCCTAAACCTTCCTGCAAGCTGCAGCTTGCTTTCCTGGGAGCTACATCCTCTCAGACTTCTGAAGTACACTGTGCACCTGCTGGCCAGCTGAGTGCAGAGTCCACCAGCTCTAAGTCAAGTACAGTGTGGTGGATTAACTAATAGTCAACTTGTAACACCCACATGAACTGAGTCAGTGTGGTTTTGGGCATCAAAGGCCCAACTGTAGATTTTTACCAACAACATAAAAAAAGAAATGGAGGGGAAGGAGGTGCACTGTTGATTCTTCTGGATAAATCTGTCATACTGGTTTCCTGGTACAAACTCAGTTGTTCTCATCATTAGAGGAACTCAGATCCTCTCTGTCACTGAGGATGCCTGTGGTTCTCTTCAGGGGAGCTCCGATCGTTACCCTGAGTGTAGCTTCCTGGCTCCAGTGCAGATCCCTCAGCCAGCTGGCACAGATCCTTCATCCTGATGGTGCAGACTTTCTGGTTTCCATCACTGACCTTTGGACCTTCCCACTGCAGATCTTTAATACAGACTTACATGAGACACTGCCATGGGCTCTAGGCCTCCAATTGGACTTGTCCAGTTGGGCTCTAGGTCTTCAGCTGCACTCATGCAAGACATTGCTTTGGGATTCAGGGTCTCAGCTAGATTCTTTGGGTCTCTAGTGTGTGGACAGATCTCTCATGCTTTTGCATTAGACTCTTTGGGTGAATATTATAAAATAATTCTGTAAGTTATGTGTCCCATATTGAATCTTTTCCCTTGAAAAGCCTGACTGCAACATACAAGTTCCAATTCTTTCTTTGGGAAAGAAGCTATAAATTGTGTTTCCTCTCTGTAGGCGGTTGCTTCATGTTAGCTATTGAGTGTTTTCTCTTGCTGTGAGGATCACACTGACTGACAGAGAACTCCAAGAAGACGTCACAAGCAGGTGGGCAGCGGGGTAGTAGGACACCTACACAGTTCCTTGGAGAAACCACTTTGTACCTGGAGTCATTCCATGTACTCAGTTCCCTCCACAGTATTTAGGTCTACCATAAATGATCTGATTGACTTATTTATTATGTGTTTTGGTTGTCCTCCCCATAAGAACCTGAGGTCCCATGAGAATGGGGCCTCATCTGTCATGTTAGCAATACCTGTCCTTATCCAATATACTACAAGTCCCTGGCTCATAGTAATTAGAAAACAAATATTTGCTGGAAGGACAATTGCAGAAACAAATCCCATCCTAGGTTCTCACTTGACAGAAAAGAAAACAAAGTCAAAAAGCAACAGTGAAACAACAGCAACAACACAGCAACAGCGATTTATCTCAAAATAAAAAGTGTAAAGAGAACTAGGGTTATAGTACAGTGCTTGCTGGGTTCAACTCTCAGCATAAAAGTAATTTATTTTGAGACAGGGTCTCACTGAGTTGCTCAGGCAGGCCTAGAAGTTTTGATCCTCTAGTCTCAGCCTCCTCCTCAGCTGGGCTTACAGATAACCACCATGTCCAGTGGGACCTCATATTATATTCATGTGGAAAGACAGATAATAAATAAATCAATAGGTCGTAGATCACCTTTGATGGACTTAGAAGCTGTGAAATAAATTGAATAGATGACTGGGTGCAAAATAATTTGTATGTGTGTGTGCATACATGCATGCACACAAGTGTACATATGCATGTGCATGCTGGGGATGAAACCCCATCCTTGTGCTTACTAGGCTGTAAGGATTTACCATTGGCCTATACCCTCTACCCTTGAAGGTAATTTTTTTCAAAGGGGTAGTGTTATCTTGTTCTCCCACCCATCTGCCTATATAACACCATTCATTCATGAAGTAGCTTCACCAAGTTAATCCTGAATTGGAAAGCCACCAGCACTTGGAAGGTATGGGAACCACATCGGATATAACAGGGAGTAGAGCTGTCTGTCTTCTGGGATCCTGGAGAAACCCCCTGGGCACCAATCTCACTGGCATTTGTAGTCTGTAAAGTGAGAAAAGGTGTGGAATCAAAGTTCAGGAATATCACACCAGGACTGGCCCTGTTGGTTGCCTTCTCGGATTATATTTTTAGATTCTTTTCAGGTGTGTGTTTCTTTTCACATTTTCTCTGCTCTCCACCATCAGAATGCTATAGTTCTGATTATTCTTTTGGCAGTTACATTATTCCTTCCCTGCTGAATCGCATCCCTTTGATTTTTCTGTCCAGTGTCTTAACCTTGTTATGTTCACTCGGTTTATAGGCTCCTCCTTCCAAGTCGAGGTGTCTCCCACAGCAGGCCTGACTGGCGCTTCATTAGCAGGCTGTTGACATCACTTTCTGGTCATTAGTAGAGATAGTAAGTGGGAGGAGGTCCAGCACCAGCACCCCCTGCACCCTTGCAGATGCCTCCCAGGTGGGCAATTGGTATTTATTGTGCCACCCTGTTTATTGTCTTTTAGCCAATTTGACTCTTCTCTCTCTTTCTATTTTTAAAAAGAAAAACCAGAAAACAAAAACAAAAAGAGACAATAAACAACAACTACAACAGCAAAAACTCAAAACAATAACAATATAGGCTTTCAAAACAAGATAGGAGTTCAACAATGATTATTATGTTGCATATTTTTATCTTCAAAGGAATTTCTTAGATTACCAGATATAGACATACAAAATAATCAAACCATATGAATACTGTTCTTTAACATGAACTAAGAGAATTAGTAGTATAATCATTTTAGATATTTTCTCTGTGTGTGTGTGTATATATATATATATATATATATATATACAAATTTATATCTTTTTCCTTTTCCCTTCCTTCTTTTTTCTTTTCTATCTTAGTGTTTTTCTCCCTTGAATAGTTTCTTACCTTTTCACAATATCTATAGTAGATTGTGTATCTTATTTACTCTTTTAGTTTCTTGTTTACTCTTTTAGTTTAGTATAACAAACTAAAAGACAATATGGTATTTACACATGTGAGTCTGATTTATCTAGTTTATAAGTATGGCCTCAAGTCACGTCCATTTACCTATAAAAGCCTAGAATCGATTCTTCTTTATAGCTAAGTAATACTCTATTATATAAAAATACCACAGCTTTTTTATCCATTCTTCAATGGATGGGCACTTAGGTTATTTCCAAAATCTGGCTATTACAAATTATGCTGCTATAAACATGGGTATACATATGTCACTGTGGTATGATGTTTTCAATTCTTCTAAGAAAATCCCCAGAAGAGGGATAGCTAGGTCAAATAGGGCATCTAATCCCAGCTTTTTGAGGAATCTCCACACTGATTTCCACAGCAGTCACACCAGTCTACCCTCCCACTAACAGTGAAGAAGAGCACATCAAAAGAAATCACCAACAGAGTGGGAAATAATCTGACAGATTGGAGAAAAAAATTTACCAACAGTCCTTCAGACAAAAGACTTTTATCTAGAATGTATAAAGAATTGAAAAAAATCAGGCCCACAAATTCAAAGACACAATCCAAAAATGGGCATCTGAGATGAATGCACAATTCTCAGATGAAGAAATATGAATGGCAAATAAATATGTGAAAAAATGTCCCACATTATTGATCATTAGAGAAATGCAAATTAAAACAACACTGAGACCCATCTCACTCCAGAAAGAATAGCCAGAATCAAGAAAATCACCAATAACAAATGCTTGGAGGAGCTGTGGAGACTCTGCTCTTCTCTGAACTGACAGCATTTTCAAGGAATTTCTCACGAGCCAGATATCTTCTCTGAGCTTAATGCCAAAGCCAAGGAAAAGTCACTTAGTGGGTGGAAGCTGTATCCAGGCTTGGCCTTGGGGAAATGTGTACTTCAGGACACCCAAAACTCCTCCAGAGGCTTCTGGACTCCATGGATGCCGCTGCTGTCCTGGGTCCTTCTTTTGTGGCCTGCTCCCTCCCTGGTTCATGCCAGGTCTGCCATCCGTGGGAGCTTGCTGTTTTGGTTCTGAAGTCCTCTTTGTTATGTTCTTTAGGCCTTCTGAAATGTTTTTCATTACCAAAAAAAAAAAAGCCAATATGAACTATGAGAATGAATTTTTCTCCTCCCTTTCCTTTAATGTATTTGTTGATTTTAACAAGGCCCTTCTATTTAATTCTATCAAAAACAAAACGTTTCCTGTAGGCTAACACAGTGTGTCAGATATTGTTCAGACTCAGAGATACAAAGATAATGAGATGTTTCTGCTTCCCGAAGGATGTGTAATCTCTTAGCAGGGCAGTCCTTTTGCAGATACCAACTACAAACTCTGGGTAAAATTGAAAACAAAACAGAAATACTGAGTACCTGAGGAAACCGAACCGCTATTATCTGAATGTGTGCCCCTCATTTAAATGTTGAAATCTAATCACAAATGATAGTAAGGGTAGGGTCTCTGGGATATGGTCAGGTCATGGAAGCAGAATCCTCAGGCATAGCATTGATGCCCTTCTAAAAGAGACCCAAAATATCTCTCTTGTCCTTCTACCAAGTGAGGAGATAGTTACCAGGACCATGAATGAACAAGGCAGCAGAACCTCACCAGATACTAATCTCCTAGCTCCTTGAACTTCTTGGATGTCTGGAGTCCAGAAATGCATGGGATAAAGTTCCATTGTTTATAAACTATTCTGTTTATAGTATTTGGTTATAGATGGTTAACAGACTAAACCAGAGTGTGAACAGGGTAAGATGATTCTAGAGAGGATTTGTCACTTAGAAGAAGCAAGCAGCCCTGGATGAGTTCTCCCTTCATATGTCTTTTAAACTTGAATGTCATGAGGAATAAAACAGCAAAAATTCTATATAAAATTCATTAGTGAGTGAGGAGGAAGAGACTACAAAAGAAAAATCCAAAATCTGGGTATAAGTTTTGCATAAATCCCTGTCTGATCACTGAGCTATGCATATGTTGGGCGAATTACACTCAGATGAGTCTAACAAAGAATAAAACGAACTGAGATTTCCCTTACTCTTTACAAAAAATAGTTTGTACTTGAATCCAAGTAAATAAATTACTTGCTAACCAATAAAATAAACATACTTTGGAAGAATATAACTGTCTTAGATACTTTTCTTGTTCCTGAGACAAAATACTTAACAGCAAAAGTTAAAGGAGAAGAGGTTTACTTAGCTCACAGTTTGTAGTGGATTCAGTTCATAGCTGGCTGGCTCAAAGGCACAGTGGCGTGGCAGAGGGGCTCTGCAGTGGAGAAACAGTTTGTGATAGGCAGAAGGCAGCAAGCCACAAACAATAAGTGGTAAGCAGTGACTCTTTTGCTGTCCTTTATACTTTACCCACCTACCTGCCATTGGGGCAGGTAGCACTCACACCAGGGTGGCACACCCCAGAGCTATGCCAACCCTGGAATACTAGCAAAACCAATCAGTGGGCTAATTTAATAATCACACACTCTTATTCCCAGCATCATACACCCTTATTCCCAGCATCACATGCTCTAGATCAGCCAGCTTAGAAAAAGCTTTACTACCAAGAAAGAAAGAAAGAAAGAAAGAAAGAAAGAAAGAAAGAAAGAAAGAAAGAAAGCCTCACGTATGATCTAATGAGGCTTTTGGGGAGACGTCTAGATACAAGCCATAACAATCATATAATCCAGAGTCACCACAACGTAACATTTACAATGTCCAGGGTATAATCAACAAAATTACTCAACATATAAGGAAACAGGAAAACATAACCTAGTCTCAAAAATGAAATAATAGTCACTGGAAATTGACTCTGCAGGAATCAAAGAGGAAAATGTCAGATAAATCATTAGAATACAATACAAATAATGCCATATACACATTTGCAGTTAATTACTCAACACAATGGTGGTACACAGGACAATCCTGCCTGTGTCGTAAGGTCCTTGAAGGATGTAGCACTTGTGCTGGAGTTTTAGGATTTGAGGAATAAGTAAGAGCTTACTGAGTAAGTTAGAGAGAGAGAAACAAGAGAGGGAGGAAAAAGAGGGAAAGCACGGTAAGGAAGTGCATCTAGAGTTAAGGAGGAGAATTTGTATTTTTGTTTGTATTAGTACATGTTCACAGTACACAATGATTACACCTCTCGTGGGGAGTTGTTACATGTATGTGACACATCTTCATTCTTTTTTCACCTCCTTTTCTCTTCCTTACTTGTCTTGGTTCCCTTCCTTTTAGCAAAAGATCCATCTTTCTATTTAGGGAGGGACATTTTAGACAGAAGTACGTTGCACTTACTATTGTCAACTTGATTTGATTAAATAATACCTAGAAGATTCATGGGGCATGGTTCATGACACACTGGCATGTGGAGACCCGTCTTGCATGTGAGTAGCACCATCTAAAGGGATGGGAGCCCAGATGGAACAAAAGAGGAAAAGCGAAAAATCACCTCTCCTCCCCTCTCCTCCCCTCCCCCCCTCTCCTCCCCTCCCCTCCCCTCTCTTCCCCTCCCCTCCCCTCCCCTCTCCTCCCCTCTCTTCTCCTCTCCTCTTCTCCTCTCCTCTTCTCCTCTCTTCTCTCCTATCTTCTCCTCTACCTTTCTCCATCCTGGCTTCATGAGGTGAGCAGTTTTCATCCATGTTGTTCTCCCTTACTTTAAGTCCAATGTAATAGAACTAACCAACCATGGACTGAAACCAGAAGCCAAAATAAATCTTTTCTTCCTTTAAGTCGTTTTTTAAGCTATTCTGTCACACAAACACAAAACTAATACAAAATAGCAGAGGTTGCCTTGGAAAACCCTGAAAACAGGTAAAGGAATATTATTTTAATTGTTTCATAAAAATATTTGTTAAAGTGAAAAGTTACAGAGAATTATCAGTACATGTTTTTAGATACTTTATTTGAATTTAAAACATATAAATTGGGAGCAAGCCACTCTGGTAAATGGCTGTGGCCTCCCAAGCCAGGGCTGCCCCAGGGCAAGAACCATATCAACATTTCCTGAGATCCGCGCCATGTTGGAACTTGGGGTGCTGGGAAAACAGGCAGCCATCTCACCACTCTGGTGGGCGGCTGTGAGCCTACCAGCACGCAGGCTAAGAATCAGACATCCATTTCATCTTGAGAGCCAGAGATCTGAGCATCTCTTTCAAGTTTGACTACATGCAATATAGCAAATAAGGGGGATTTTCTTCTGCCATCTCTTTGAAGGCAAATATTTTTATCTCTATTTTACTCTGTTCTGATCAATGGTATTGCTCTATTCAATATTCTGTTTTTATAATTTCAGTATTTCCTCTGATATTGCTCTACCTGATTGAAAGAACAACTATTGTGAAGAAAACCAGATATACTATTGTACCTATTGCTGTTATCCCAGTAACCTGCTGTGAGGTTCTGTACCAATTTCACTGCACTGCCTCAATTGCCTTTGTCCTGTCTTGTTCTGCTGTATTTTACTACCTTCGAAATAAATAAATAAATAAATAAATAGCATATAAATTGAGATTTTTTTTTCACTGACTTTTGGATTTATAGTTGGGACCTTTTTTGGAGTATGGCTTTCTGATTAGTTAATGTTTCATGTTGATTCTTTACATAAATGTTGCATTGTGTATTTTCAGTTTTGAGTTTTTATGTGAAATGAGGTATGAAGAACTCATATAAAGCACACTGAAATAAAAACTACACTTTCATAATGTCCTTCTCACTCAGTCCTGACAATTTCTTGTCTACACCTAACATTGTACAACAGTATTTGGGGAACAATTTATCTTACTGAGCCTTTCCAAAGCATATTGAGTCAACCCAGTACTTCTAGGAATGCTGTTTTCTCTTTGCCCTGGCATATCAGTATTATATATAAATTAAATGCATAATGGCAGTGACAGTGACAAAAGAATTAAATTTTTGAAAAGCATATAACTGACTTGTGAGAGAAGTATGAGGACCTAGAAGACAGACACCATCTCAAGTGCTCAGTATGTTACGGGCATCAGTAAGTATGTTTACAAAGAGAATGGAAAAGCCCGGTAAGGTTAAGAACAAAACCCTAGTCATGTACAACTGCTGCATAGACCAAAAGACCTCCCTGAAATTGTCTAACCTGGAACAATTATCTTAACATCATGAATTAATTTCCCAGGCAGAAAATAGGAAAATATCAGTAGGAAAGACATACTAAAGTAGTTATGCTACCAATCAACCTAGGGTTCTTCATTTGGTTCAGATGGAAATCATGAATGGGCAAAATGCAACTCTGCTAGTCAACCTCATGACACCAGATAAGAGCTGGATGCCAACAGTTGACAGCCAGCTGCTGGTTACTGCTGCTGCCAACTGTCAGTGTCCAATTTATTAGCAGTTAGTCTCTAGAGTTTTCAGTGCTCAAGTGTCTGAGTATTTACTGCTCTTTATTTGGAAACAACTACTCTGTCCACACTACTGAGGATAAAAATTCCAAAATAGATTTACAGGACTTTTGGAATCCACATTACCTAAGAGATAGATCATGTGGAGGTTTACAGAAATGCCAAAGGGAGTCTTTATTGTAACAGTCCTGTATTGTAGCACAGGGTGGAATCTTCCAACTCTAAAACTCAAGAAGTGGCTGGGCAGTGCTACTTACATAGCAGCTGCAGGCCCATTTCAGGGAGGGGCTGGGGTAAAAGCTTGCTATGAATGTTGGGGATGCAATGAAGGAGCCCAGATACCCCTCTTCTTGACATTAGCTACTACAGGGTTCCCCTCTTCTTCAAATAGGCACTACATGGTCTAAAGCACTGGGAGTGGCAGAGGGGCGCCATGTTTCCTTCCTGCCTGCACTCGTATTTGAGTGGGGAATGGTGAGCTGAGGACCAGGGAGGACATCACTAGAAAACCAGGGAGGACACTGAAGCAAGTTGTCCTAGCCCATTGTGTGTGTGTGTGGGAGGGTGAGGGTCAGGAGGAGGAAAGTGAGGTGAGGAGGAGGGACACAATGGCCACCAGCCACGGCCTGCCTGCCCTCCAGCCAGCACAGCGAAAAATGACAGTCAGATGCTTCTCTTCTGTCTCAGTTAGCTCTAATAGAACACCACAGATATTCTGTACGGGTTGATGCTTATCTAATTCTGTCAAGAGCTGGTCATATCTAGGTCATCTGTGTTCTCATCAACTTCCTCTTTCACAGACATCACCATCAACTGTAGTTCTGTTCTAAGTCTTTAATGTCTTGTTTTCAAATAATAACACTGGGTTGCTATTGTGACTCTAAGATAAGCTCAGGAAATTCAGTGTAGATCAGATGCCCTGAGCTAAATATTTAAACGCCAATTTGGAAAACTCATTAACGGATCAAAGATCTAAATGTTAAAACAGAAACACTAAATCTGTAGGCACAGATTTCATGAACAAAACACAAATAACATGAGAAATAATACAAAGAATCAATAACTAGGATCTCATCCTATTAAAAAGCTTTTGCACATCAAAAGAAATCACCAACAGAGTGCAAAGACAACCCAGGGAGTATGAAAAAATTTTACCAGTTGTCCCTGAGACAAATAATTTATATAGAGAACATACAAAGAACTGAAAAAAAATCAGATCCCCAAATTTAAAGAACCAATCCAAAAATGGGCATATGAAATAAACACACAGTTCTCAGAGGAAGAAAGACAAACAGAAAATAAATATATGAAAAATGTTCAGTAACACTGGTCATTCAAGTGATGCAAATTAAAACAATGCTGAGACTCCATTCTTTCACTCCAGAAAGAATGGTTATCATCAAGAAATCAACCAATATCAAATGCTGGAAGACTGTGGGGAAAGGGAATCCTTATCCACTATTAGTGGGAATGTAGACTGGTGCAACCACTGTGGGAATCAGTGTAATGATTCTTCCAAAAACCAGGATTAAAGGTTCCATTTGACCCAGCTATTCCCTTCTGGGGATCTTCCCAGAAGAATTAAAAACATCATACCACAACGATATATGTGCACCCATATTTATAGCAGCACAGTTTGTAGTAGTAAAATCCTGGAGACAACCCAAATGCCCACCAAAGAGGAATGGATAAAAGGATATGGATTTTTATAGGATGGATTGCTACTCAGCCACAGAGAATGATAATCTTGAGATGTTTTTTAGGTAAGTGAATGCACCTTGAGACCATATGCTTAAGTGAAATAAATTGGATACACATGTATAAACATTGTATTGTCTCCCTGATGTGAGAAACTGAAAAAGTAAATAAGAGTTAAAATATTTAGTAGATACTGTGAAATAGGAAGAAACTGTTCACAAGGAAAGAGGAACTAGAGAGAGGAAAGAAGGAAAGGAAGGAAGGGAAAAGAAAAAATGATAAAGGAAAGATAAAGTGGAAACAAAGTTTTGTAAATAGGGAGGGGAAGATGGGTTGAAGGGAGGAGAGGAATTGGCAAAAAAAAGAGGAATCCAATATATCATGTACAGGTACAGATTCTTTATGATGAATACGATCTTCATGTATATCTAAGTTGTATCAATAATCTTAATTTTAAAAAAACTTACTTGAAATGTCTCATTGAAAAATTGGTTTGGAAATCAAATTTTAATAACATTTCATAGGTACTCAGACTTAAAAGCTTGTTTGAACAAACTTATGGACATGCTTTCTTGAGTGTAGCCTAACCTAGAGGTCAAAATCTACCAGTTATGTTAGGTAATAAAGGGAGAAAATTATTTTTTTCAGATCAGTAATAAAAGGTAGGTGATATGGGACAAAATCTATAACAAAAATAAATTCCAAAAGATGACTGAGGTCTAAGAATAATTTATTTATGTGTGAATTTTGGATTGACTAGTTTGAACTGATTTGGGTAACCAAGTGAAAAATGAATAAGAGCTAATGAAAAATTAGCCTCTTTGAAAAAGGATAAAGATTTAAATGACTCATATAAAGTTGATCTTTTCTTTTGATATAATATTGTGTTCTAATCTTTGCTGCTCTAGTAATATCTATTGTAGATCTAAATAATAATCAAAGAATTTTCTCATTTTTATAACTTATGATTTATGTGATCAAGTATTTATTGAACATTCTCATTCCTGGGTAAAGTGCTAAACATTTGTATAAAGATGATTTCTTAATAATAACTGCTTTATAACCATTATATCATTTAAAGAAAAATCAAGTTTTACAATATTCTCTGTATATTCTAGAGTGAATATACAGTTTGATCTCATATCAGGGCTAAACCTTACTTACAAACACATAAGCAAGGCATTCAAGTGAAATAGAATCGTCTTGTCACAATAATTTTCCAACTATCATGAAGAGGGCACAATAAACACCTCTATTTAGGCTCTTTGACAACAAGGAGGAACCAAATCGTATGTACCTTCTTATAACTATGAAAATACAATTTTAAAATATACATCAATATTTTATAATGTTACATTACCCATTACTTGGACCATTGTTTTGCATTAAATATCTGCTCAGGCTTTCAATTTGTTAGTCACCATCAGATTTTGCTTACTAATATTCAAAGCACATGGCCACTCCAGTATGATGATTTTAACTCTTTCAGGGTGACACCTATAAGGGGAATAGCTGTGTGCATATCCATGTTTATAGCAGCCCTTCTCACAGTAGCTACATCTTGAAGGTGACATAAATATCCATAAACTGATAAAGAAAATATGGTATTTATACACACTGGGATACTATTCATTTGCAGAGAAATTGATAGATCTTGAGACCATAATGTTAAGTGAAATAAATTATAAATTGTGTATATCAATACACAATCTTAAATATTGCATGATTTCTTTCATATGGAGAACCCAAATCACAAATAAAGAGCAAAATAAAAGATAAATAATAGGAAATAGGGAGATAGAGCTTTCTCAAATGGAAAAGGGATCAAGAGATGGTGGGAGAGAAAAGGAAGAGAGGGAAATGGAATGAAAAAAGAATTAAGATATTATGTGCTATGTACATGTGCCAGCTCCACACAAGGAATGTAATCATTGCAGTATTCCAACAATACTAATAAAAACAAAAAAAGAGAAAAGAGACATGTGACTATTCCTATCCTATTTGATTGATTCCATCCTTTATTCCTTTCATTCATTCTTTCATTCATACTGTCATAGTTTTGGTGTTTTGTTTGTTTTGTAGCATTATTGAGGCATATTTTACATATCATAAAATTTTCCTACTTCAAGTATCCAACTTAGTGCCATTTTAGTAACTTTACAAGGTAATGTAACCATCATGACAAATCAGTTTTCAAATATTTTTAGTCTTGCAAAAATCTCCCTCACACTCATTTGCAGGGAATGCCCTTTCTCACACATACCCCATGCCTCTTGGTTTTTCTCTTACTTCACTGCCTACTTCCTCAATGCCCTTTGAGGGCAAGCTCCTTTACTAAGACACTACCTGTTTAAAATTCTAAGGGTTCTGTATGGGCCCCTTCCTCTGCTCACTCCCACAGTCGTTTCTCAGAAGACATCCTTATGACTGGTTCAGCTACCACCTAGAAGAGAGCAGCTCTCCATGTGGCTCCAGATCCATGCATCCAAAAAAACCTCTTAGCCCTCTCAATTATAGATGTTGAAACATGACCCAAAAACAAACTCGTGGCTTCCAGCCAAGTTCTGATTCTTAATCTTAGTAAGTGGAACAATTATCAATTCAATCTCCTGAGCCAAAAATCTTGGCATCATCCTTGACAAAAACCCCTCTTTTGCCATCCCTGTAATTAATCTATTACCCTGTCTCTCCTTATTTTTTTTAACATCCCAAACATCTCTTAAGTGAATCTCCACTGCTCACCATTGCTCTTGTCCAGGTCTCTATTGCCTCTCACCTGAGCAAGCACTAAGTATGTAAGTATCCTGATCCTTTCTCTTCATTTTCTCCATTTTGCTGCTAAAGTGAAATTAACAAAATAAAAACAAAAAAGCAAACTATCTAACAATTTAACATCAATTTATATTTATCCTAATATAAATGTATAACTATAACTTGTTGATATCACTATTCCTGTACTCTATCCCTCTGTTCTTTAATTTTTCTTGAAAATGCACATTTCTTCTAACCACAGAGCAATTGCCTCCTTCATCACTCACTTCCACACACCTGGTTAAAATACTAACAACCCTTCAGGTTTTGGCCCAATCCATACTTCCTCATGGAAACCCAACTCTTCAGAGTAGACATAAGGTTATACGTACTTTTTTTTTTTTGAGACTGGATTTTACTATATAGTACAGGCTGGCCTTGAACTCATAATAATCCTCCTGACTCAGTCTCCTGAGTGCTGAGATTACAGGCACACACCACCATACCTGGCATATATATATTCTTTACAGTCCATATTCTCTTTATAAAACTTACTACAGTTTGCATTTATACATTTATTTATGACTTTTTGACTGTAATCTATCTTTTTGACCATATTTAAGCCCCATGAAGACAAGAATCATGTTTTTGTTCATGAAAAGACATAGCATAAAAGAGATATTCAATAAATATTGTAAATAAATGAGTTAATACAATTAACCGCACCAATAAATACAATCAGAATACAATGAATAAGATGGAAATTACCTACCTGGTAACATTTTTTCATCAGTTCTTTCAGTTTTTCTTCATTTCCCATATAATATTTTTTTCCAAGGCAGAAGAGTTCAGTTTAAATTGAGGGTCTGTTGCTTTACTTAAACATATAATGGAATCAAACTCTTATTACTATTCTAAGACTAGGTCTTCAATTATGCCATATCTTTATTTCTAAAATAATATAACTTCTCATACTCCTTAGAAATGAAATGAAGGACTAGTCAGCCTCACCTACCTAGTGGTGAAATGATAAAGATTCTCCAACTGGCTCTCAAGGGGAAAAACCCTGATTGGCAACACCAGCCAGTTTTCAGAGTAAAGACTTGACCATGGTCCATCTCAAGCTACGGATCTGAAGCAGAGATGGGAGGAGACACACATCAGCTTGGTTGAAAGAGTCGTCCCAGTTGTTTCCATTACTTCACTACATCTCAGGGAGATTTACCTGCAAGACTTTCCTTTTTTCCTGAGCCAACAATATGATTGCCCTTGCTCCTATACAACTTTCTACAATTCATGATTACATTTCTATTGTTGAATACTTTCAAGTAGTAGATACTGCTGTGTGGAAGAAGGGAACATTCTCCAGGTTAATTTGGCGTTTCTGTCATGATCTGTAATATGCCACAAGAGTCAGGCAGAGGTGTCCATCCTGTGTGTGCAGCTTCACAAAAATTTGCATCACACAGTAAATCCCACCAGAAAGAAACATGGGCTCAGAAATCTGACCATGAGCAAATGTTATTCCTAATGACTGTTTACCAACAGTTTCACATGCCTTTGCTGATTCTTCATAAACTGTTTTCAAAGCAATGTTTATGCAAAGGATTAGAGAAAGGGCAAAAGTCTCAAGGGAGAGAGCTCACCAAAGCACATGCCTCTCCAAGCATTAAACTGTCAACAAAGTAAACCTTTGCTCCACCCTAGAGCCTGGCTTCCCAGCCAACGTTGGACACCCACGTGTGCTGGCAAAGATAAAGTCAACAACAAAAGCACACATGTCGCCTATCCTGCAGAAGGACAAGTCCACCGCAACTAGGGTGTGGCTATCCCTCCCTGCTAAAATCCTCACAGTAAACACAACACGAGTCCCTCTTTTGTTTTGTGGCTGGTGGCAGGGTACAGAACAGTTGCTTCTGAAAGCAAAGATAGCAAAGCCAGCAAGGGCCCCAACTGTTTGTTAAATGTATAATGATTAACAGAAGCCCCAGCTTCAGCGTTTGGGGCTGCCACTCAGGGAAGTCTGTTTAGTAAACAGTCAACCACCAATATCTTGAGCCGGCTGAACAGATGGCTCCAGGGTTCAGGCCAACTGTGTTTTCCTCAGTTTCATGCAGAGTTGGGTAATGAAGGCTGTAAAATTCAAGGAAAGTATAAACATAGCCACCCTTGCTACAACCCTCCCAGTGCACCAAGACACTAGTCTCTAGGCAATGAAATCCAAGAAAGAAATCAGAGGAAAGGGAGAGAGAGGAAGAGCCCTAGGGGAATGGACTCGAATTCACTAGAAATGTCTGTGTGTGACTAAAGATTGAAGACAGGAAATGAATTCTCCATACATTTTTCTGCACAGAGCATCTGAATGAACCAACTCCGTGTAAGAAGCAGTCATGGAATTTAGCCCATGGCCTGAAATTGTAGGCAGAAACCACCGACTCAAAGTTTTTAAGAAAATCCTTGTGATAAGTCATGATAAGTCAGTCACCCACCATGAAGCTTCTCCTTCACATCCCTGATTCTAAATGTTGTGAGCAAGAAAAAATGTTAGAGGCTGAGTTATGAACATCACAGCCTTGATAGGATTGTGAATATTCATTGCTTACCCTAGCACAGTCTACACACTAATTGTTGTCCTGCTCTAATCTCTAGTTACCTCTGTGTCTTTTGCTATGATGAAATATCTGAAATAATGCACTTAAAAAGAAAGAAAGAGGAATCGGGATGATGGTGCATGCCTATAATTCCAGCATTTAGGAGGCTGCGGCAGGAGGATAACTATGAGTTCTAGGCCAGCCTGGGCTACATAAACATGTTGAAGGCCAACCTGAACTACACAGTAAGACCTTGTCTCAAAAAAAAAAAAAAAAGATTTGCTTTGGTTCACAGTTTTGGAGGCCTCAGTCCATGGTCCTTTGGGTTCACTGCTTTTGTGCCTGTGGTGAGGAAGCACATCACGGTGGAGCATCCAGCAAAAAAGGATGCTAATCTCACTGTGGAAGAGAAGTGAAAGAGAAATCAGAAGGTCCAGAGTCCTAACATGTCGTGAAGAGCACGACCTCAATGACCTAACCTCCTTCCACTCGGCTTCTCCTAAAGGTTCTATCACCTCCCAGGAGAGGCACAGCCTGGAGCCCAGTTCTTTCACACACTTGTGTAAAACACAGCAGCCTTTGCTTGCATTTATAAGATAGGTACACAAAGACTGACTGCATATTTTCTAGTAATGTTGCTAAGATAAATGAAACCTGTCTTGTAGACCAGAGGACATTATGAATTAATGGCTTTAAGACTTAATCTACTCTAAATAAACACTATATCAGGCTCCAAAGAGAAACACAGATACAACCTTTTCCCCAAAATGAAATAAACTTCAGAAACATAAAGCAAGGAGTATTTTTTTAAAGTATACCTGAAAAACATATGGAAACAAATTAAAAACTCATGAGGTAATGAAGGCAGACACATCCTGCTACTGCCACCACAGTGAATGGATGCTATACTCACCACTCTCAGATCATCAAGTGATGGGCCTCCCAAGTCTCCAATAGCAGGAAGGGCTCTGGATTAAGAATCCAGTGAACCTCCTTGATATATTCACATAGCACAAGAGGATGATATCGGAGAGGAAGAAAAATAAAATGAAATAACTCCTTTTGTGAAAGATGTAGTTACAAATGAAAATTCTGAACAGAGAAAAATTAAATTTAAGGAAGTTAGCTTATAATATAAAATTCAGGAAATCTATTTATTCTTGGAAATAAATATTAATTTTCTAAAATTAAGATTAAGTATTGTAGTAGTAGTTTTGTAATTATTAGCTATTATTTCTAGATACTTCTTATTTAAATGAACCAACCCAGAAATGGCTATGTAATTATGGTATATTTAAGAAATTCCAAGAAATAGAGAAAAAACTACCTATAAAAAAGATCAGGAGCTGGGTATGGTAACACATACATGTAATTTTAGCACTTTGGAGGCCAAGGTAGAAAGATCTCAAGTTCAAGGCCAGATTGGACTACGTTGTGAGTTTGAGGTCAGCATGCACAATATAGAGACTTTATCTCAAAAAAAAAAACAAAAAAAAAAAACCCCAACAATAATAACAAAAAAAAGACAAGAGAACAAGATATACACAGGAAAAAATAAGAAAAGAGGGAATAAAAGGAGGAGGAAGAAGAGAAGACATGAATTTTTAAATAGCAACTAGAAATCTCAGAAAGAAACTTCAGGAGTAGCCTGACAAAGCTTGGAAATCATCATTCCTACTTTTGCAGCACTAAAAAGTTAAACAAGCTTAAGTCAACCTTTCCTAATTCTATCAGCAAACCAAAGGTAAGTGAATTTGGGAATCTTATTATATGAAGTAGAAGATGTTAAACCTATCACTGGATAGTAACATTTAAATGGTAATTTTGATAAATATTGCTAAAGACCCAATGTAGATGAACAAAAGAAACTAGTAAGAGGCTTTGGAGCCCAGTCTCAAGAGGTCCCTACACTTTGATGGGTTTTGCCTCTAAAAATGGTACAAAGTGTTTAAGATCATGATTCCAAAAGATATCTTGCGGCTCTGGAAGAGTAATCCTTTTGAGATACTCCAGACCATTTCCATAGCAAAAGACTACTTTCCAGAGTCTGCCCCAGTTTGGGGCAGGTATATTTCTCCATTTCAATCTTTTCTAATGTTTTACCTAAGATGGAGAAATGCTGAGGACATTTGTGAAGATCTCAGTTGAGGACACAAGCCCACAAAGAGAGTGAGATTTAAGCATGAGACTATAGAATACATTGGTGCCTCAGCTCAGGAATAGTTTTGTCTGCAAACAATTTGGTTCTAAAACAAAAGCATTTGGAAAAATTGGGTCTTTTTTTTTTTTTCAAACTTTACATCTAGTGACAAACACAACCATGGTCATCTTTCCCACACAAACATAAATAGCCATCTTTTCCAAAATTGTGGAACAAATTAAGTTTATGAACTGAGGTGTCACTCTACTTTTCTGCTATACTAACCAAGATAATAACAGAGATTACAGATGAGAAAGGTATAAGGTACACATTCTTTCTGAGAAATATTAATAAAACCTAAAATCAAGAGGGAAGATAAAAACAAGAATACTGGAATAATTATAACCTTTGTAGCATCTATAGCTACAGACATTTGCCATAACCCAGTCTTAGCCAGATTAATATAAATGTCACACTAAAGGATTATTTATCTTAGTTCCTATTATCTGAAACAGGGTTGATCTTTCAACAAAAAATTCCAAAGCATGTGAATAGCAAGTGAAAACATCCTGAAGAAAGAAAAGAAATCATCAGAACCAGAAATGGTTATGACATAGAAATTGGTATTATCAGATAGATGTTTTAAAATAACAATGATTAACATGTTAAATGCTGTAATAAAAACAGTGAACAGCATCCAAGAACATATGGGTGACATAAGCCCACAGATGTGCACCTTAAAATCAAAGGAAATGTTAGAAATCAAAAGCATTGTTTCTAGGAATATGGTGGAGTGGTGAATAACAGAGAGAATCTCTCCAAGATTTGGAGTCTGGACACTGGACTACAGCAATGTGAAGAAGAGAAGCAGGAGGAAAGTGGGTTTCTAGGACCCAGCAAGGATCTGAAGCAAGAATTGATGCCCACAGGGAGAGTGAAGACCCCTTACCACAGAAGAAAGAAGTGGCAAACGGTGCTTTCTTCCTGAGTCTTGACTCACATTGTGGAAGAGGTGACTCAAACTTACAGATGTATGATGACCACTACCAAACTCAGAGGCCTCCACAGAGAAATGCACCAATGGAACAGAGCAACTGACCCAGCAGACTGCAGTGGCTAATGAGTTATTTGGGTTCAGTTGTCCCCCAGGAGAGAGTAATTGGCTGGTAGCCATTTTAGAGAGGCCAACTGAGCTCAAAACTCAGAGCAGTTGCAGGCTGGCTCCATCTAGTGGCACCCAGTGTCGGAGTGAGGCACAGTCCCGCTCCAGTCTTCCAGGGAGGTCAGGAAGTATTATTGCAGGCTGACCAAATCAGGTTCTAGCCTCAGAGCCAGAAATGAACCAGAACTTCAGTGGAGCTAAACGGGCAGGCTTGCTAGGATTATCTACTACCCTGCCACAAATCTATGGCTGGTTTTTGGGGATTAATAAATGTGAATCTGGGCTCTGCCTGTCCATTCTGTCAGTGACAGAGAAGACATGCCCTGAAGTGAACATTTCCCTTTCTTCTTCTTCTTCTTCTTCTTCTTCTTCTTCTTCTTCTTCTTCTTCTTCTTCTTCTTCTTCTTCTTCTTCTTCTTCTTCTTCTTCTTTTCTTCTTCTCTTCTTCTTCTTCTTCTTCTTCTTCCTCTTCTTCTTTTCTTCTTCTTCCTCTTCTTCCTCTTCTCCTTCTTCCTTCTTCTTCTCCTCCTTCTCCTTTTTCTCCTTCTTCTTCTTCCTTTTTGTTCTTGTCCTTTTTTTCATTGTTTCTTCTTGTTTCTATGTGAGTGTGGAGACTGTTTATAGTTTCTGCTGTTGTTTTTCTGTTCTGTTCTTATTTTTGTTTCTTCCTTCTCTTTTTTCTTTCTGTCTTCTTTGCTGGTTTTTCAAAATTTACATAATTCCTTTGTCTTCCAACCTTATTTCTAATCTCTTACTATTCTTCCATTTCTCTATTTTCCCTCCAGCCCTTTTAAATCCCTCCACCCAATAAGGTAAAAATCTCCATATCAAGGATATATGTACTGTATGTAATTTTCTCATTTGTTTTATATTTTGTCATATAACCACAAATATACTTCATATGGCTAAAGATGATAAATTAACAGTTATTGTTTGTAATTTTCCAGGCTATATTAGATGCTATTGTTATTTCTGATTGCACTACTTTAACCAAGGTGATCTAATTGTTCTAATCAGTTGTTCTTCCTCGTAGGCCAAGATTGAGATTTCTTAAGGTTCATAATCAATTCTATAGGCTACTGCCAAAGTACCAGGGGCTAGGTCAAATAGGTAGCAACTGTTCATCACCAATAAATTGAAGTAGGATCTTGCAAAAGACTCAAAACCCAAAAGTCAGTTACAGCTGGAAGACATCTCTAAAAAGTAGTCATTTCTGAAGGATTCTAAGCACTAGCGATAAAGTGCTACTTGTCATAAGCAATTTACAAGGATCAACCTGGGAATTAAACTAAAAAAAGAAAATGATAAACCATTTAAACAAGGTGAAACCCCAGACTTCCAGATCATCAAAGGTAAACCCAGGAGGCAATGAAGTGGAACAATTAGAGAGCCACAGCTGGACTGTCTGAAAAATGGTAACAGTGGAAGCAATAAAGGAGATGAATGAGGTTCCAGGAAAAAAAAAATCAAATAAGAAATAAGTTCTAAAATAACTACAGAGATGGTGGCCATAATGAAAAACATGGTTAGTGACTCTATAGCAGACACAGACAAAACAAAAATAGAAGAGGTTAGGAAAATGATGGGAAGCATGAATGCCTGATGTAGGAAGGAAATAGAATCCATAAAATGCATTCAAACTGATATCCAGGAGATTAAAAACTCAATTGAGTGTATATTCCATAGGACGAGCCAACGTGTGAACAGAATATAAGCTCCAGAAGACAGGATTGCACCTAGTGATCATGAAAAGAAATATTGCTTATAAATAACAAGGAACCATGAAAAATCAATCCAACAGCTACTAGATGATGCAAAAAAGAATAACATAATATTGCTTGGAGTCAATGGAAAAAGCAAACCAGCACAAATGACATTAAAAAAAAAAACTGTTCACAGAATTCATGGCAGAAAAGTTCCCAAGCACATAAAAATAAGGCAAAAATTTTCAAGCATAGAAAAATAATTTGACATGCAGGTAAGTGGGGCTTCTAGAACTCCAATTAGCCACAACAAATAAAACAAAGCAACCCTACAACAAAGCACATAATAGTCAATATTCCAGAAATTCAACATAAGAACAGAGTATGAAAAGCTGTTAGAGAAAAAGAAACAAATCACCTATTAAGAAAAGCTGATCAGAATCACACCAGAATGCTTAACACAAACCCTAGTCAAGGAGAGCTTGGAGTGAGATATTTCAAGCCCTAAAAGAAAACAACATCCAACCCAGATTGATGTACCCCTACAAAACTATCTTTCAAAATTGATGGAGAAATAAGACATTTCTATGGCTATGAACACTTGAAGAAATTCATGATCACCAAAGCAGCACTCCAAAATGTTCTGAAGGACATTCTAGAAAGTGATAATGAAGACCGAAACTACATAAACCCCAACAGAATCAATCCACAAAGCAAGGTAAATAATTATACAGGAGGGGACCAAAAACAGGAAAATAACATAACAAGGATAAATCAATAATACATGCCAGTCGTAATCATCAAAGTAAACTGTCTCAGTTCATCAATCAAAAGAAACAGATCAGCAGAATGGATCAACAAGCAAGATCGAACAACATACTGTATAAAGAAACACATTTAATTCAACAAGAAATTCATGCACTGAAAGTCAAGGGATGGAAAACAATACTACATGCAACAGGAACACAGAAAAAAGCAGAAGTAGCTGTTCTATTTGCAGACAAAGTGGATTTCGAGGCAAGACTGATTAAGAAAGACAATGAAGATCTTGTAAAGAGAACAATCCGTGAGGAAGAGAAAACAATCATAAATATATGTGCACCAAATGCCAGCACACCCAAATACATAAAACAAATATTAATGGACATGAAAAATCAAATAAGTACTAATACAATTATAGTGGAGGACCTCCATACCCTGCTGTCACAAACAGAACAACTACTCACAACTCAACAAAGAAATATCAGAACTGAACCAAACTTTTGAACACGTGAACTTAGTAGCTGTCTAACTAGTATTTCACCCTACAACATCAAAATAAACATTTGTCTTTGCTTTAGACAGAGTGTTCTCCAAAGTAAACCATGTACCTGCTCCTAGAACATGCTTAAGTAAATGCAAAGGAACTGAAATCATTCCATGCATATTATTAGGCCATAGTACCATGAAATTAGAAATCAATGGCAAAAAAACCCCACAGAAACTTCATTAACACATGGAAATTAAATAACACTCTCCTGAATAATCAGTGGTTCAAGGTGAAATTAAAGAAGAAATTAGATAATTTCTACAATTAAATGATAATGCCAATACAGCATACCAAAACTTATGAGATGCAATGAAAGCAGTCTTACTAGGGAAATTTATAGCAGTGAATTCTTATATCAGAAAAAGAGAGAACTCTAATAAACAACATGACAATGAACCTAGAAAAAGAGGAGCAAGTCAGGCCCAAACCCATACAAGGGAGGAAATTATAAAACAAAACAAAACAACCCTACACCAAATCAGAGCAGAAATTAATGCACTGGAGACTAAAAAAACCGTACAAAGAATCAATGAATTGAAGAATTGAAAACCCTTAACCAAACTTATCAAAAAAAAAAAAAAAGAAAGTCTCAAATCCATGAAATTAGGAAACAAGTGAAATTACCACAGATCTTGCAAAAATCCAAAATACCATCAATACCTATTTCAAAAATCTGTATTCTAATAAAATAGAAAACACAGAAGAAATAGAGAAATTCCCAGATACATATGAATTACCAAAGCTAAATCAAGATTATCCCAGGATATAGTGATGGTTCAACATATGCAAATCAATATATCTAATACACCATACTAACAGAGCTAAGGACATCAATCACATGGTCATCTCAATAGATGCAGATTAAGTGTTTGACAAATCCAACATCCACTCATGATAAAAACCCTACAGAAAATTGGAATAAATGGTCTTTATCTCAGTCAGATAAAGGCCATCTATGACAAACCAACAGCCAACATCATATTAAATAGACAAAAACTGAAAGCTTTCACCATAAAATCAGGAACAAGGCAAAGATGTCCACTGTCACCACATGTATTCAGTATAGTTCTGGAAATAGCTGAAGAAATTAGAGTAGAGGAAGAAATAAAATGATTAAAAGATAGGAAAGGAAGAAGTTAAATTATCATTGTTTGGCAGATAGCATGACCTAAAGACCCCAAAAACTCTATCAAAAGACTTCTAGATTTAATAACCAAATTTAGTCATATAGCTGGATACATAGTCAACACTCAGAAATCAATAGCCTTCCAGTACACAAATAACAAACTTACTGAGAGAGCAATTAAATAAACAAGACCTTTCACAATAGCATCCAAACAAAATGAAATACTTACAAATCAATATAATGAAGAGAGCAAAAGACCTTTACATTGAAAACTATACTACTTTGGAAATAGGATATAAGAAAATGGAAAGCCATCCCTTGTTCTTGGTAGGAAAAACCAGTGTAGTGAAAATGGCCACACTTTCAAAATTGTGGTACATATTTAATGTAACCATGATCAAAATACTAATAGCATATCTCACAGAATTAGAGAAAACAGTTCTAAAATTCATTTGGAACTAGAATAGCAAAAACAGTTCTGTACAACAGAAGAAGAAGGCAAGGGGCATCACGGTTCCTGAATGAAAATTACTGTAAGCGTCCTGTGATAAAAACAGCATCATATTAGCAAAATAAATTTTAAAAAAACAGACCTCAGGATCAGTGGAACAAATTAGAAGATGCAGAAACAACTCCATATACTTTTAGTCCTCTTATCTTTGACAAAGTAGCCAAACACCTTTACTGGAAGAAAGCCACTTTATTTATTTATTTGTTTGTTTATTTATTTATTGCTTTTTAAAAAATTTTATTTAAAGAGAAAAAAAGCAAAACAGAAAAAGGGTAGAAACAATACAGACTTTCAAAAAAATAAACAGTAAGAAATCACTCGTTGATAAATTACATACTGTCTTCTTAGATATAGTTGTTCAAGTTACAAAATTAAAGCATACAAAATGGACATTCAAACAATGAGACTGCAAACAGTTCTGTTCAATGGTCCAACAAAAACTTAGCAACATGGTTATCAATCCTACACACTTAAACATACATGAAGTTATATCCTTTAGAGCACTTTCTTTTCCTTCTTTTGCTTTTTAAGTCCATTATCTGTTTAGTTATATCATCTTTCAGCTTGTTCAGTACCTTACTGATTTGTTTTGTTGTTGTTACTTACTTTTGAATCATCTTATATAATTCTGTTGCTTTTTTTTTTTTTAGTTTCTTCTCATCCATTCCACATGAATCAGCTTTGGTGGAGTTGGGAGTTTTTGGAGGTATTTTGTTACTTTCTTATCTTTTTAAAAAAATTTTTTTTAATATTTTGAAGATAGTAAAATACAACAGAACAAGACAGAACAAAGCCAGTTGAGACAGTGCAGTGAAATTGGTGCAGGACTTCACTGTAGGTTACTGGGATAACAGTAATAGGTACCATAGTATATCTTGTTAGCTTCACAATAGTTGTTCTTTCAATCAGGTATAGCAAAATCAAAGGAAATACAGAACATTATAGAACTTATCAAACAGAATATTGAATAGAGCAATACAATTATTTGAAACAAAGCAAAACAATGATAACAATATTTGCTTTCAAAGAGATGGTAGAAGGAAATCCCCCCTATTTGCTACACTGCATATGGTCAACCTCCCAAGAGCTGCTCAGACCTCTGGCTCCAATTTACTAGCAGGGGGGCTAGGGGTGAGGGTGGGATGTTTGATTCTCAGCCTGCACACCAGTAGTAGGCTCAGGGCTGCTTACCAGGGTGGTGAGCTGGTTGCTTGGTTTCCTGGTGCCCTAAGTCCCAACATGGCATGGATCTCAAGAGACACTGGTGCTTCTTACCCCCGGGCAGCCGCAGCCTACCAGACCACAGCCACTTATCAGGGCAGCAAGCTGGTTGAAAAGCCACTTTCATATATGGTGCTGGAAAACTTGGTTTTCCACATGCCAAAGATTAAAACTAGACCCATAACTTTCACCATATACTAGACTAAAATTTAAATGCATTGAAGGTCTAAATACTAAAGCAAAAACACTAAACCTACTAGAAGGTAGAATAGATAGAACTCTTGAAAATACTGATGTAGGCAAAGACTTTATGAACAAAATTCTAATTCTACAGGAAACATAACTAATAATGAACAGCTGGCATCTCATCCTATTAAAAAGCTTTTGTATAGCAAAAGAAACCATCAACTGAGTGAAGGTATAACCCACAGAGTGGGGAAAAATTTGCCAGATTTTCCTCAAAGGTCTAATATCTAGAATATACAAAGTACTAAAAAAAAAAATCAGAACCCCTCCCCAAATTTAAAGACCCAATCCAAAAGTGGCCATCTGAAATTCTCAGATGAGCAGTTGAAATGGCAAATTAATAGATGAAAAAATGTTCTGCATCACTGGTCAGTTGAGAGATACAAATTAAAACAATGCTGAGACTTCATCTTACTCCAGAAGGAGTGGCTGTTGTCAAGAAATCAACAAATAAGAAATGCTGAAGGGACTGTGGGGGAAAAAGGGACCCTTGGTGAGAGTATAGACTGGTACAACCATTGTGGAAAACAGTATGGAGATTCCTCAAAATCCAAACTAGAGGTACCATTTGTCCCAGCTATTCCCCTTCTTGGTATCTTCCCAAAAGAATTAAAAACATCAAACTACAGTAATATATGTACATCCATGTTTATAGGGACACAGCTTGTAATAGCTGAATCTTGGAAACAGCACACATGCCCACTAACTGATGAATGGATAAAGATGATGTGGGTTTTTTTTTTAATATAATGGAATACAACTCTGCCATAAAGAGATAATCTTGAGACATTTCTAGGTAAATGAATGCATCTGGAGAACATACTCGTAAGTGAAATAAATCTGACACACATGTTTAAATATTGCATTATTTCTCTGGTTACAAAAAAGTTAACTAAGAACCAAAATATATAATATATATTGGGAAATGGAAGGAAAATATTCAGTTGGCAGGCACGGTGGCACACACTTGTAATTCCAACACTTGGGAGGCTGAGGCCAGAGGATTGTTGTGAGTCTGAGACCAGGTTGGGTTATAAAGTGAGCTCAAGGCCAGCCTGAACTGCATAGAGAAACCCTGTCTCAAAAAGACCAAAAAAAAAGAAAAGAAAACAATATGTTCAACTGAGAAGAGGAACAAAGGAGAGAGGAGATGGAAAGGAAGATCCAAGAAAAAAAAAGAAAATAGAAGGAAAAAATGGAAATAAAACTTTTACAAATATGCTGGGGAACAGGTATTGAAGGGAGCAGAGGGTAATGGGAAAAAAGAAGTAAGATCTACCATGTATAGGTACAAATTCTCCATGCTGAATGCTGTCATTATGTATATGCAAAAGGTACAAATAAAAAAAGAAAAATCAAAAGCATTGTAACCCAAATCCTTCTGATGGCTCATCCAGAGATTTGACAAGAGCAAAGGGAGAACCAGTGATCTTAAAGAAAGGCTAACAGAAATTCCCCACGCTGAAATTCAAAGAACGAAAAGGAGAGAGATGAGATAGAGAACACAGCCGAGCATGATGGAACAAAGTTGGATCATATGCGCAACTGCAATAAGAAAAAATGAAGAAAAAGAGAATAGAGAAGAGGAAATACTTGTAATAGTGGACAAGAACTTTCTAAAATTAATAGCACAAAACCATAGATCTAAAAGCTCAAAGAATACCAAACAGGAAAAGGGCCAAAAACCAACACTTAGGCATAGCATATTTACGCTGTAGAAAGGCAAAGACAAAGAGAAAATCTTGAAAGAAACCAGAGGAAGAAGAAACACATTACTTAAAGAGGAGCAAAATAGGAATTGTCCCCAGCCTTCCTTCCCTTCAGAAGCTGATCTGGACTGAATTGTAGCCACCCCACCCCTCAATTTGTAAATTGAAGTCCCAGGTGACTGTATTTGCAGACATAGCCTTTGAGGAGCTGATTAAGATTAAATGAGTTTTTTAGTGGACTGTACCATGTAGGTCTCAATGGATACATTCTATGCTATTTGCACAACAAAACCACCTACAATGTACAGACTGCATCTCCATTGTTAATGGCACACGATTGTATTTAAAGTGGAAAAAAAATTCACTAACTTAGAATTCTTTTTTTTTTTTTTTTTTTGTACCGGGGATCAAATTCAGGACCTTGCACTTGCCAGGAGGTGCTTAAACCACGGAGCTAAATCCCCGGCTAACAGAATTCTTTAGCCAGCTAAATTATTTTTCAAAAGGCAAAAAGAAAAGACAAAGATTTATGGGCAAACAAAAACTGAGGGAATTTGTTGCCAGTAGACTTTCCCTGTAAGAAATATTAAAAGGACCAGGGATGGTAGCCCATGCCTGCAATTCCAGGATTTGAGAGGCTGAGGCAGGAGGATCACTGAAAATTTGAGCAATGTAGTGAGTTCAAAGCCAGCCTGAACTGCATAGTGAGATAAAAAAAAATTTTTTTTCTACAAGGATGGAAATTATATAAGGCAGGAGTATGTATCTATAAGAAAGAGAGGAATAAAGATAAATTGCATTATTTCACTTATATAATACTAATTGATCCCAAAAACAATTGTTTAAAGCAATAATTACACTGTGCTGAGTGAATACAATACATGGGTAAGTGAAATAAATGATGGCTTTTATCATAAGGGATGGCAGGAGGAACCAAGGAGAGCTTGTGCAGGGTTCTCACACTGCCTGAGCAGCGATACGGTGTTATCTGGGCTACAAATTCTAGGATAACCACGGAAAACTTTTTTAAAAAACACTTGATATGTTAAAAGAGAATATAATTGAATCATATAAACTTCTTAACATACTACAGATAGGAGAAATAGAGAAGAAAAGAAAATGAACAGATGCAATAAGTAAAAAGTTACAAACATAGTAGCTATAAACTCAGTTATATAATAATTACTTTAAAAATCAATGACCTAAATATACCAACAAGCTGGGGAATATAGCTCATTGGTAGAATTGATGCTTAGCATGTGGCAGGTCCTGGGTTGTATCTTTAGCACCAAATTTTTAAAAAATTAACATAAGTTAAGCTTAGTGGCATGTATTTAGAACCCATGCTACTTAGGAAGCTGACTCAGGAGGATCTCGAGTTTAAGATTCTCATAAACAGCTAAGTAAGACTGTCTCAAAATAAAAAATAAGCAGATCTGAGGATGCAGCTCAGTGCTCTTTGGGTTCATCTCTAGTACCACAAATACAATAATAATAATAATAATAATAAATTAAAATTATACATGCAGTTTATATTACAATTTAGGAGAAATCCTAGAGACATGGTTATACCTAGAGAAGATGGGAAATGTAGGTTTCATTTTTGGAGCCATATGCCCAGTTAAAAATGTCTTTTCCATAACTACTGAAGGATGAATGGTAATATCTGACATTGTGTATGAAAGAGGTTTGAGGCTTGTTTTTAAAGATATTTTAATTCCAAGAATCAAAACTATAGTATCAGTTAAAACAAAACAAGCAAACAAAAAAAAAACAATGAGAATAACTAACTGAGATCTGGTAAGATATGGGCAATTACACATAACTTAATCTCCACCGCAGTGGTGCTCACAGATTTTAGAGCAGGAGTTTCTAACTCAGGGCTCTGTCAACGGTGGTCAATGGATTTGAGGAGTTGTCAACCTCCTGAAGTAATGTGTGAGCTTTTAAGTCTCTGCAGTTTTCACAGAGATGGTTCAAAGTTTTTGACAGATTCTCAGAGGAGGCTAGGATCCCAAGCGGGATAGATAAACTTTTTGCTAATAAACTTAGGTTAAATCTTAAGAATTTTACTTAAATGTTTCCACTGTTGAAGACCTAAAGCAAATTTTTCCAACCATGTCCTGTAATGTATTAGCTGCCCATAATTAAATGATGCAGCCTATGTTTATAATGCAAAAATTTGCCCTGTGGACTTCTAGTCTGCACTACGCATCTAATAATACACTGTACTTTGAATTATCATTTTATATCTTGCCTTCCAAGTGCATTGTGCTCCCTTTTAAGGCAGCATTTTTTATTTTGGATATCTTGACATGTCAAGCAGAACTCCTACCCCATGGTAGGCATCCTAAGGATGTCTGTCTTTTAATTATCCCCTAGTAACTAAGCCTCTCATTTGGCCCTGTTCATTATATGGCCTAGAGAAGAGTCTACTAAATGATAAAAAGCTATTATTGTCCTTTCAATGTTTAACTTTGTTTGCTGCTTCCTAATCTCTCTGAAATTACATTGCATAGTTATGGTATCCTCCTCTTTGTACAAGTGATAAGGAGCTTCAGCTTCATAATGAGATCCTGTCTCAGAAATAGAAAAAAGTATTTCATAGGGCTCAAAGAGTTTTATGTTACTGTCATGATCACCCCCATTTTATAGATGAAGAAAGTAGAACACAGGAATGTAAAGTGACTTGTCCCTCATCACAAAACTAGTAAGCAAAGGAGACTGATTCCAAGTCTGTACAGCTTGTCAAAGCCTGAATGTTCAACCACTAACTCTCACTGTACCTAGTAAAGGTATCAAAAAACCAGCTGTCTTGGTTAACTTCATAAGATGAAGGAGTTAAGCGCATACACACCGGTAAGGCTGTGTTTTAATTTCAGGTCCACTAGTACCAACTCAGCTAAATTATTTAAACCTGATTCAACTAATTATTTATACCTCTGAGCCATCTTTCATCTGCAAAGTACCCATCCAGTATCTCTCTTGCAGGACGGCTATGAGGATTAAGTGTAAATTATTTTACATCACACCAGGCACAAAGCACTTCCACATCCACAGTGGGGCACCAGGGAAGTGAATGGGACAGCTGAAATGCCTTCTGGATTCTCCGACTCCTACCCAGTCACATTTTGCCATTGAAGAATATATGGCTACAGAGACTGGTGCTGAATCAACAGACCTGAGTACCGAAGAGAGAAACAGGGAGCAGGAAAGTGGTGGGTTCATCTAACTTTGGCTCATGAGATGCTCTGGTTAACAACCTCACGTAGTGCCTGAGAATGGGCCAAACCATAGAAGGCTTTGAAATAAGGCGCTTGGAATATGCTGGTGTAATTCTCAGACAGCTCAAAATGTCTCCTACGGGAGCCTGTGTGGCCACAGAAAAATGACCCATAAAGGTGACTTCTTGCCCCAAACCACAGGGAAGGAGAGGGAAAGCTTAAACTAGATAGTGCAACAAACTGGGAGGGAGAGAGCTCTGTCTGAACTTGATTGTCATTTAGTTCATTAAGAAAACAAAGCTCAACCCCAGATAAAGAATATTTGAAAAATTAAATGAATTTTTGTGCATTAGATTTCTTTAATGACCAAAGACAAAATTAAGAAAACTTAGGCATCAAAGGTACTCTTGTTAGGGTGGGTGGTTTCTTTAGAAATGGCTCGCCAATCAACAGTATTTCAGACTCTTCTTGCCTCCTACAGAGAATTGGATGAGGCAAGGCAGTAACAATGCCAAAAATTTATTCAAAAAGTGCAGGGTAAGTAGGTATGGGAGCCAACTTGGGCCAAACAAAGATAAAAAGTGGGAAAAAGGGAAAAATGAAAGTACACACAACATCTAAGAAACATAACCCAGGCTGCCGTGCAAACTCACTTGAGATAGTGGCTTTCCATGGTGAATATCCACATCTTGTGGGGGCTCCTGAGTTCTATATACAAGTGTTGCCCTAGGATCTTATGATAGACAGGTCCCGCTCATTGTCCCAGCCAACTTTGCCATGGCCTGTCTCCTACATCATTATTGCCTAGTACTGTAACATTGATGACAGAATGCATAATAATTGAAGGAAATAGAAAGTACCTCACATGAGGAGTTACAAAGATATTTTAGGAAGAAGTGTATGTGAAATCAAAAGCACAACATCAATTTAGAGGTCTTTGCCATTTTAGGAAAAGGAAACAAGCATGAAAGTGAAAAATTATGTAGGATGCTTTTAAATTTCTGATTCTTCCTTCGAGCTCAGAAAAGCTCAGGCCTGCGTCTGCTACGTTTGAATTGTTGAAGGATGGCTGGGAAACAGTGCAGAGTAATTAATATGGCAGAAACTCATCAAGTTGTCTGCAAAAGGTCAAATGCATGAGGCACGGAATACAATTAGGAGGTCAAACTGTCCTGTCAACTTTTACATCATTAGCCGTTTATAGGGGTCAATACCTTTCAAGGGTATGGGCCAAAGAATAAAATTTCTAAGAAGCTGGCAGAGTTATTGAACCTTTTTGCATTTGTTGTAAACATCTAAGACTAACACATTTTAAAACCCCTTAAACATTTAAAAAAATAAGTAATAACATCTTTAAACCAACAGTCATGAATAGACTAAGGTTCATTGTCTAGTCAATAATAAGTGAAAGAAATAAATATAATAGCTAAATTGAAATCTTTAGTTCCATTCTGGCTACATTAAAGTGAAACCAGTAAAATAAAGCACACATATCTAACCTTTGTCCTTTGAAATCATGTCAGACCTTTGGGGAAAAAAAAACCTGTCACTTTCATAGTCAAGCAATTTGTGAGATGAGATGAGAGAATAGAAGAACAAAGGGCCACCTGAGACTTTAGTATAATTTGAGTTCAAAATTTTTAAATTAACCAGGAATGGTAGCACACATCTGTAATCCCAGTACTTGGTAGGCTGAGGCAGGAGTACTGCCTGAAGTTTTAGGCCAACCTGGGCTACATAGTGAGTTAAAGAGCAGCATGAACCACATAGCAAGACCTTGTCTCAGAAATGAAAAAAAAAATTAAATTAAATTAATAATAAGGATTCAGTCATTGTTCAGGCAGAATATTTTTAAAGTATTAAAATCTCTAATGTATTTGCATACATATATGTGTACACAAGGGTATCTGAGGCAGGAGATTAGGGTGTGACCAGCCAGCTAGGTAAATGGGCATGAACTGTCAGTCACAGAGATCCAAGATACAAGTACAGAGAACAATTTCCAAGCCCTGTACCTGGTACCAATCATGAAATGCTATCCTCAGTTCTTCTGGCACAAGGTCAAGCAGGGTTTTTAATGGGACAACTAGATCTGAAGCCTAGATCTGAGGAGCGAGATACAAAAGATGGTGGCCATTAACCCCAGGCTCTTTCACAGAGGTTGCTCTCACTCCACAGAGCATGTTTCTTTCTCTACCATTAATTGGTCTGCACTCACTCTGCACAGCATCCTTCTTTTCCTAACTTTAATAAATTTAAAACCTGACTACCTCTTGTGCTTTGTATGATTCTTTATTCAGGGCAACAAGAATCTGGAAAGAATTTCCAGAAGGAGCCCACAGCACCACAGAGCCCACAGACTTGATCCAGTGACATATTGGCTTAAGATGATTTTGGAGCAATAGATAGAAAGAGAACTAGCTTAAATGTTAACTTTTTGAAGGAGAGTAGAGAAAAAAGAAAAAAGAGGAGTCTCAGGTTATACTGCATTTATTTTGCTGAAGACCTCAGCTGTGACCACTCATTCCTATAAATATAGTTACATATACACACTATTTACATATATATATACACACATATATATATTTGTATACACACATACATTATTTAACATTATGTGTTAGATGTTATATTAAGCATTTAAATATATGATGACATTTAACTCACAAAACAACCTGAGGAGAGACAGATATTGTTCACATTTCATTAAGCAAATAATGAGGCTTATAGATATTATCTAAGGTACTCAATGTGACCCAACTAATTTACCTGAGACCACAAATCTTCTGCTTATTATATCACATAATACTCTTATCAGAACACCTAGGGTCTTTGATAAGAATTGCCCCAACCACATGGCAGGGAATTACAATCGCTCTGTCTCTCTCTCTCTTAGTCTCCGTATTGGGGGTCAAATCCAGGGCCTCACACATGGTAGACAAGTGTTCTAAGGCAGGAAGGTAGGCTGTGGCAAAGACGGTTGGGGATATAAGCATGACCAGATTCCAGGATGCATGTCCTACATAGCTTCCAAATCCCTGTATACGGACTTCTTGTGGGTTCCCACCATGCCTGGAAGGAATAGAGACAGGATGCGTCGAGGAGCTCCGTATCGTGCCTTTCCACCATGCCTGTCTGGGCCCTCCCAGCTCTACTTCTGTTTTTGCTTTTAATCTTCCCCCTCTTTGTTTGTTCAAATTCAAGGGGCAGTTCCTTCCTTCCTCTGATGTCACACGCTGTTCCAGGTGTGATATCAGAACCTCGAAATATGATATAAGAGAATTCTCCCAACCTGTTAGATGTCTCATATGCTGGGTTTGTGTTTCCTAAAAATTGGTGAATGAATTTTAAGGACAATGGCGATTAAGAGTTGGAAATATTTATTGAGATTTGGAAAGCTCCTGGTCAGGAATAGCAGGGAATTGGCAAGGGGAATTCCACTTTTCAGGGAAATTTTCTAGAGCAATACCCACATGTGTACAACATGGGCTATGGCTACAATTAACCAATAAGGACATAAGTACAGTCGCTTAGGTAATAGTGATACAGTGGGGAAACAAGTCGTGCCATAAGGGTACAAGGAAAGAACAAAGACTTCTAGGAAATGATGGGACCAGAGGTCTTGGTCATCCACTGGGGTGACTCATGTCTAGGCTACTTAGGCCTGGTGTTTGTCCTTCAAGGAAGTGTACAGGCCTGGTCACTGGCAGATGCATCTGCAGTCACAGTTGAGATGAGTTTCACCTTTGTCCTGGCTCTCTCAAGGGTCTAGCCCTATCCGACTGCCTATAATATTGCTGCCCTAGTTTAGCAGTCTATAATGAAGCTTTTTAAAATAAACTTTGTTGTTGTTTTTGGTTTGTCTTATTCAGTTCTTTGCTCAAGATGAGAAGGATCTGGAACCAAGAGGCAAACAGCCCCAAAACTGGCAACTTTCCTTAGTGAGCCATTTCTAAAAGGAGACTCTCTGATAGCTATTCTACCACTGAGCTATATCTCCAGCCTCAGCTATGAGCTCTTTACCTCCCAGGTGACTATGGGCATCATTGCCATCTCCATTTTCTAACGCAGTTTCCCACTGCCCTTCCTTGTGGTTTTACCTAATCTACTAAAGGAAATCAAGCCAAAAAACATAGAATGAAACAAAGCCAGCCTTCAGTTATTCCACTAAAACATAGACCTTCAACATGATGTGTATCTGCCAATAATTTCAAACTCCCATAATCCTTTCTATTGCATTTAGGTGCCATTTACTTTGATAATGCTCAGTGTCTTGGGAGCAACTGATTTCCCAGGTTCTCCTTTGCTGATTTGAGTTGTACTATTCCTGAGACCCTTTGGGTGCATCCAGTTCTAACTCATAAAACACAATCAAGAATTTACAACTCTGATTTCTGCCAGAGGCATAAAATTAGCCACCTAATTCCGTGTTGGATTTTTTTCTCCTAATTACTTCTTTATTAAACAACTCATGTCACAGTAGGAGGGGATGCTGACGTTATTGTACCTCAATACAAAGAAATGCACAGTGAGATAGTGTGCTGAGTGTCTCCCCTCTGCTCCTTTATCCTGCACTGTCCCCATGGCCGGAGTCTGCAGGCTGCCTGCCTTGTCCTCTGGTTGGGCGTGGCCAGTGGGAAGAACAGAAGCTGGGGTATCCTTCTCTGAGTGGGGTCCCTGTGGCTGTCTGGGAACCTCTGTGAAGCCATAGCTCCTGTCATGCGGCTTTCTTCATGCAGCTCTCACTCAGCTATTTCTCTTGAAGTCTGCAGATGATGCTGGGCTTAGCCTGCTGGGCTTAGCCCTGGGGCACTCTTACCATCCTACCAGTCTCTCTGTGGGTGTGTGTTCCAAGCCCTGCCTCCATCTTTTTTTCATTGGCCTTCTTACTAAACCCTCCTGAAGAGTCACTTTGTATCAACTATCATTTCCTGTCTCTTGCACCCTGATGCATATAGACGGGCACTGGCAGGCCTCAAGATTTTCCTTGCAGGCACTGCAGTGAAAATGATTGCCTGCTTAATCAAGTGACGTTGTGAAGCATTAAGTCCTACCTGTGCACTGCATTGCCTGTGGCTTCATCACAACCAGTTTTCCCCTCATTGGGAAAGAAAATATTCAAATGAGTGCATCAGGTTGTCATGCAAATTAAATGATGCCGAACTGATTTCACACTGAGGTTACTCTGGAGATGGGATTGGCCCACAAATGCTTCCAGAGCCCTTGGTATAACCTGGGCTTTTTTCCAGGTATAACCTGGGCGTTTCTGCCTTTGCCCAAGACAGCAGAGGACAAATCCTAGGAGGAAGTAAAGCTACAATTTTGGTTTTGTTTGTTTTGTTGGTCCACACATCCAGCAACCTGAGCTCCTGTCTTGTGCTTGACTTTTGGCAAGAGCCACACACTAAATCTTTGCTCTTGAGAACCAGACTGCCTGGGCTTTGCTTTTGCCCCCTGTCTTGCAAAGTCTGGCCTTGTCAAGTATTCCACTGATTTTCTGCATCGGTTTCTTAATCTGAAAATTGAGACAACATCAGCACCTTCTCCAGAGAGTTCTTATAAGGATTTGATGATCACTACATTGGGAAGTACCAAGTGGTAACTAGTATTGTTAACATCAAGGGGGTGAGGCGGGGGAGTGGGAGCCCTGCATGTAATTTTTACCAGGTATTTTTGCTTTTATCCTGGGCATAAGAACTTTGGAAACCTAGCATTGCACTGCATAGTTACAGTATAACATGGTGTTGCTGTGGGCCCTACTTAACAATAGCTTTGTTACAGGCAGTTTTGCAAGAGTGAGACTACGCTGCATTGCCTTTCCCCTCACTATCTGAAATGAACACTTTGCAATATGTGATAATACCACTGGCATCTGCCTCGGAACATTTCCACTGACAAGAACCAAAAGACTCCCAAGAAGAGAAGACTTCTTTTTCTGCAGTTCTGGAGTCTTTCTCAAACAGCTTCTGCTGGGAGATTAATTATAGAAGCCTCAGCATTTCCTGAAAATGGTAAAACATTTGAAAAGAATACGAAGACACTGCTTGATAAATGGCTGGACTCTTTATTGCCTAACAATCCAAAAGAAAAATGCATGTTTGAAACAGAACAGGATATAATGGAAATCTGAGTAGATGGACTGTAAAATGGATTTTATTAACTATTTACAGTGGTTGTGTAAATTCTTTTCGCCTGTGCTTGACCAAGTTCCTTGTCACAGTGCCTGGGCCTTTCCTGGTGCTTATCTTTTTGATTTGCAGTGGGAAGGTGAGTGGGATGCCAGTGTGAGTAGCTGCCGGCTACACCCCCAGATAAGTCTCATCAGGAACTGCCAGCTCCGTCTCAGACCGGACATGTCCTCCATGAAAGGAAAGGAAGAACCAAGAAGACAAAAAATTGTGCCTCTACATTCTGGAGATGCCTTACGCCATGATTCCTGGCTGTTTGTCTCCATCACAGCCACAGAGCTGGAGTCACCAGCTCATTAGTGAGGACCCCCTTGGGACGTATTGTTTAATGGGTTTCATAACTTGCTCATCCACACACGACTTCTCTTTTGTCTCATTTTTGAAAAGTATATTGAGTTCATCCCAAAGAAAAATATGCCATATATTTAGAAAGAATTTCCATTTCTTAAGTGATTTGCTCTTACTTTAACCATACAGTTAGGGACTGGGAGATGTGACTCAGTGGTGACTACTTTGCCTAGCCTGGGTTTTAACCCTAGCATCAGAAAAAGTAGAGAAAGATGATATAGATATAGATCACTATTCTATTCTTTGTGGGACTTATCCAGTTTGTGAAAGACCAAGCCCTCCTGTTGTTCTGCTCTTACCAATCCTCTGACCCATTCACTGGACATGAGTCACATGAGTCAGTGACCCTAAAACAGGCTGCTTATCTGCAAAATGAGGGCACCACTATCCAAATCTTCTTGAAGAAAAAAATTGATATTTCAAAAGAAGCACTGAAACTGTCATCACAATGGGAAAAATGTCTAAACATTGCTGTTTCTTTATAGTTAATGATGGCTTAGCATTGTTTTCATTTTTAATTATATATGAGGATGGCAGCACTGTAATCTTCTTAGTACTTAGCCTCTAAAATCCTAATCCGACCCCAGGATGACTCTGGGCTTGGATGTTGGTGAAGGGGTCCCACTCGTGCCAGCGCCGCTGTGGCTGTGAGCTCCATGTGCTTTTCCATTCTCAGTAGCCAGTGCACTTCTAGGTGGAGCGGGAATGTGACAGAGACCTGTGTGGCTGTGGTCACTACTGTAATTAACAATTCCCAAATTGCTATTGAGGCAGTTCAGTTCAACTGCGGGGCTGAAGGTTAAAGGTTGCTCACTATGCTATAGCTCAGCCACCAGGGGAGAGAGGTGAATGAGTTGGAAATAATCAGCGCATGCCAAGCCCTATGGGGTGCTTCACAAAACACAATTCTTTTAATCCTCTTAGCTAACCCTGAAGTCTATAGCGGCTCTATTTTTACATATAAAGAACTTGAAACTTAGGGATATCGCAACTTACATTCAACAGTAAATGAAGTAGTGAGACATTAGACCCAGGTCAGCCTGACCTCTGAACTTGTGCTGTTTTCATTACCTATATTGCCAGACTACCTGAAACTGAGTAGACTGATTGCTGGTAACCAAGAACTAAGATGAATATGCCTGGAAAATAATTCAATCAGTCACTATCAAGTCATGTTTAGCATTAAATTTTTTTAAATGAATGACCTATAAACAAGACTGCAGGTAGCAATGGGGTAGATGGAATTTCCTGCTAGTTGTAAATCTCCAGGTAATAATTCGTGGATGTGAATAAGCCTTAGAAAACCAAAACTCCTGGCTCACAGGACTCCAGGCAACCTCCTTAGCCTTTTTTTAAAAAAGAGCTGGGTTTGGGGTGAAGCCCAGCAAGTAGCCAAGAGCAGTTAGTCTTCAATTTTGCTCCACATTTTCTGGGTTATGAAGGACAAGGAAGCAGCCAGGTGACGATGCTGGCAAAGGAAAGATGCAGGATGGAAAACACTCCTCATCCTTGTTTCTTCTACTTCAAACACTGTTTTGAAACAGTTCAAGACAACCTTCAGGAAATCCTGGAATTTCCACAATTAATCAAATTGCAGCCACATTCAGTGAAGCCAGAGAGAAAACTCTACAAGTCACAGGAAAGGAAGAAGGCTGGGAGGGGAAGTCACCTCACCCTCCGCTTCTTGGACATCCATATTTCTAGGTGACATGAAGCCAACCAACTCTTCTTCCCAATAGAGAACAGCAAAGAAAAGGTAGGGAGCTACATAAATGAAGAGCTTTCTTCTTTTTTTTTTTTTTTCTTTTTTCAGTCCTGGGGATTGAACCCATGCACTGGGCATAACCCTGCTCCTTAAACTTCTTTTTTTTTTTTTTTAATTTTAAGATACGAGCTCTCTAATTTGCCCAGGCTGAGCTTGAACTTGTGACCCTTCCACTTCAGCCTCCCAGGGTTTTGGGATTACAGGTCTATGCTACATCGTTGGGTTATAAAGAATTTTCTTAAGTGGAAGGCTGAGACAGGCTCTTCTGTGGATTGTTTTGAAATCAGAGCTATAATTACCTTTTGGATTGGGCTGAGGTCAGGCCAAAATGGTGGAAAGACAACTTTTTAAAGTTTTACCAGGCAGAAATGTTTATGACTGTACAGTTCCTTTGATTAATTTCCAATTCTATCTTATTCTTTTCTAATCTAGTTTTTCACTGGGTCCGTTTATGACCGAAAAGAGAAAGTTATCCCCCATTGTATAAGGCCAAAGCCAGATCACATAGAGTAATGAGATGGGAAACTCCCAGGCCCTACAATTAGGCAATGGAAGGAAAAATTCACAGACCTGAGGTCAAGAAACAAAATGGAGAAGTTTGCATTTCACTGCCTTCATGGCACATGGGATTGCGCGGGCCCAGGAGAGATAGGAATATGGGTTATTTCAGATAACACCCCAGTATCTGGTTTACCTGTCTAACTTACTGTTTGTTTTCTCTGATCTATGGATACAAACTGAATTATGAAATAAAACATCAAAGTTAATAGTATGAATTGGGTGTTAGGTATGATAAGTCATGAACAGCAGATGGTTTAGGAGTGTGGTGAAAATAAATTGAAGAACTCAGACATGAAGTAATAATGAATTGTGTCAACTAAGAGACATAGGATATAAAGGAGAATGAGATTTGAAAAATAGATAGGCCATGTGGCAGGGAGCTAATTATCCTGACATATAATCTTCCAAGAGGCTAACAGTTAGTTCAACTGTTAAAAGTCATCTAGGACTGTGCTGCAGAGATATTTTTAAATATGCCATTTTTATAATCCAGTGGGCCTGCATCTGATAGTCAACCCCTTAAGGACCAGCTGTTACAGCACACTGCAAAATACTATGTTCAGCTCTGTGCTTTAGACATTGGGAGATTATTAATAATAATAAGCCCATGATCATTTCAGTGAGTTCCTGAGACTTGCTGCTGGGCTTTGAAGGATTGTAGCACCTCCAACTGAATCACCCCTTACTTGATTTTGTGTTGTCATTTTTATCTGACTAGATGTAAAGATTTGGGAAAGTGGTCTGGATAGAAAGGCTGGGTGATATGAAAGAAAAAAAAGAGTAAAACCTAGGTAGGGTTTTAGTTTCAAAACATTCTATAATTGGCTTTAGTATTTTGATTATTTAGGTATATTTATAGGATTGTGTTGTTCTGGGCACTTTCCATGAAATAGTTCATCAATCTCTGCAGTGATCCTAGGTTCTGCCATTATTAGTCTAATAGTATGGATAAGGAAACTGAAGCTGAGAAAGGCTAAGTAACTGGTCTAAAGGCACACAGGAAGTAAGCCAGAGACGTAGGTACAATATGTACCCAGCCTTTCTTCCCTGAAGAGTCCATATTCTCGTCCATTTTGCTGTTATATGGCATTGATGAGCTAGTCAGCAATTATCATGTGTAGACAATGTGCTAGACACTCTCGGTGCTTCCAGTGATATCTGTGGCTACAATGTGAACCAAAGAGACACGATCCCAGGCTACATGGACTCACAGTCCAGAGGTAAGGCAGACATTAAACAAATAATTCAAAATTCTCAAATAATCTTGTGTGCAAAGATTTCTAAACAAGCAAAGGGCATTAGATTTTTTTCAACAAAATATGGTATAGAAGCTCCCTTCTCACTCTGTTATTCTTTTCAGGAATTTATAATCTGAAAACAAATGTAAGGGGACAATACAAATCTTTAGACGTACAAAAATTCTACTTGGCCTTCAGAGTTATGCTGACCTGTGAAAGCCCTATGTTTTCTAATTTCAGCAACCTTCCTTATTTCTTTTAGGAGTTCTCTGAGGCTCTTACTATGATTTTTCTAATCCACAACATTTGTAGAGGTGACCACCATCTTCCCATATGCCACCTTGCTAGTTTTCCCAACAATCTTAAGAAGTGATGCCAGTCCTTTCATTTTCTAGGTGATAAAAATGGTTACTGAGCACTGTTATATGGTAGAGCCCTGAGCTAAGTACTTTACATACTGTATTTTGTTCAATCAATCTTCATAAGAACCCCATGAAGTAAATACCATGATGGTAGAAGTCAAGGAGCAGAGAAGAAGAAGAGAAAGAGGGCTTATCTACTCCCTACTGAGCTCAGGGCACTTGGTAGGAGTCTAACTTCCCAAAGTCATGCACCTGGTGTAGGGAAATGTTAGGAGTTGAATTTGAGACTTTATTTTTCCTCCATAATGCAGATACATCTTCAAGGCCATGTGTGCTTCTGGGATTTGGGTGCATAGGTTGGTGGAAAGATATTTTGAAAGTTATTTGAGTGTAGAAAAGTTGAATAATATGTTCTACTTCATTTTAAAATGATAATGGCTATTAGCAGTTCATTTTGTGTGAAAAGAAAGTTTGCATTTATAAGGCAGATTCATTAGCCAAAGCATTTCCCATGTACGATTGGACTTGATTCCTGTGGCTGCCTTATTCTGTTTCGGCCATGTGTATTATTGTGAGAGTAAAAGTCAAGCAATGCAGGAATATGGAGAGCAGATGTGCCACACTGAACTTCTAATGTAGTCAGCAAAAGGAAACCACCCCTGATCATCACAGTCAACAAATGTAGACAAAGAAAGCAGGCTAAGAGAAAGAGATGGACATGTATAGGTTTATGCAAGCCTAGAATTTCTTCTAAAAAGTTTGCAAGAATTGATTGTATTATGTGTGATGTAGTAACAGCTACTTTGAAGAAAACAAGACATTATAGCAGCCACTGCGATTTATTGTCATCTTGTTTTGAAGTCCTACCATGCTTTAGTCTTTGTTTTGGTTGGTTTTAGTCTGTCTTCTATTATTTGGTTTCAATATGTGTGGGGTATGGACAGCTACTTTCAAGAGAACAAGAGTCATTATGGTAGCCATTGTTGATTTTCATATTGTCTGGCTTTTTTTTTTTGAAGGCCTGTAATGCTTTCATTCTTTTGTTTTGACTGGCTTTATACTATTTTGTTTTGTTTGAATTCATTTTGTGTGAAGATATGGACAACTATTTCAAAGAAAACAAGAGGCATTATGGTAGCCACTGTTGATTTCCTGTTTTGTTTTGAAATCCTGTGTTGCTTGCATTGTTTTGTTCTGATCTGCTTTGTTCTGTTTTGTCTTCTTTAAAAGAAAAAAAAGAAGAAAAAAGAAAGCAGGCTAAGAGATCTTTAATGCCCTTACTCACATTACTAGATTTCTCTAAGATATGGTCTTCTTCCTAGAAAGCTCTTATGAATAAAAATCTTTGAGCTGGTACAGTGGTGCACAGTTGTAATCCCAGTTATTTCAGAGATTGAGGCAGAAGGATCACAAGTTTTAGCCCAACCTGGTCAATTAGCCACCTAGTGAAACTCTGTCTCAAAATTAAAAAAAAAAAAGTAAGGAAGAAATGGGAATGTAGCTCTGTGTGAAGAACCTATGTTCAATTCCCAATACTACACATATACACAGGAAGGAAGGAAGGAAGGAAGGAAGGAAGGAAGGAAGGAAGGAAGGAAGGAAGGAGAGAAAGGAAAAGAGGAAGGGAAGAAGAAACAAAAGAAGGAAACTTTGTAGTCTGGTGAAACAAACCTATGCTCAGATAATGTTATTTACATCAAGCAATGTAATCTACAAGTGCTGTGTTGTGCTGCGTATGGGATATGGCTGCCCCCATCTTATTTATGTATTTATTGTGGTGCTGGGGGTTGAACTCAGGGCCTTCACAGTGAACTACATCCTGACCCTTTCTATTTTTATTTTTAGATAGGGTCTCAGTAAGTCACTAAGTTGCCCAGTTGTGACCCCAAGGTGCTGGGTTTACACAATGTGTGCCACTACCCCTGATCAACTATTCACATTTTAAAATTCAACTATAAATGAGGAAATCTAGCTAATTTTAGGCAATATTTTTTGGTTTTGTTTTTTAAAGTCTAAAATTTAAGTTATCAATAGGAAATTTGCATGGTTCGGGAAGCTATGTTATAAATCAAAGCATTAAAAAACTAGTAATAGACTAGAACATAGAGGTTTGGGCACAATAGAAGAATTTTTTTTTTCTATTAGATAAAAGGGGTAATTATGGACCAGGTTTTTGACTAGCAATTTACCTCCCTGCCACTAGATGGGGCTCACTAGTTGAGGTTATTTCTCCTCTAGATTTGCATTTTATGTCATACAACAGCGAGAATTCAACTGGGGTCTGGGTTCACTGCTTTAAAAGATAAGTTATTGGAAGATGTTCAATGGGAATCCTAATAAGATTGACTTTTTTTTTCCTAACCACAATAGTCCTATTGAGCAAAGCTAGCTTTATTCCATTTTAACATGAAATAGGTCACTATTAGAAAAGACAGCTTTATTGTGTTTGTATTTGGGATTAACGGATAAAATAAATAGTTCTTTTCTTCCCACAGGGGTTGGTGAGCCAGCTTTATCCTAAATGACTGAAGACTTCTGTTCTTTTCAACAAACACAGCCCTCCAATTAGGAGCTGCAAATAAGATTATATGCCCTGAATAAGTCTGAAAAGGTCTTTTTATAATTAGAAAGTTTGTGTGTGGGAAATGGAAGCCCCATGAAGTGCTCACTGTGGCTTCATTACAACAGTGACATGAAGAGTTCCCAAATCCTCATCTGAGTGCTGTAAAAAGATAAAATAAAAATTAGTAGTGGATCCGTTTCTTCCCCCTCCCCCAGAAGTCTTCATATTTGAGCTGTAGAAACAAGTCAATATTGTTTCCTTATTTTAGTAGGCATATTTTGGAAGCAGCGTCATCAGATAATGATGGATTGTTAAAATACAAGTGGAAATAATTTAGGGTAAAAGATAACGGAACAGCTCTGTGTAGGGAAGGCTGAATATGTTCACTTGAACACTTTTATGATTGCTGCTCTTTCACTTCTACGACATAATACTTTGTTAATATGCTGTTGGGTTTAGCTTATGTCACATTTCCTGGCCTGTGCATCCTGTGGTCATTGCCCCCATCTCCTCCTCCAGATTGGCCAGAGGCTGAGTGTGAACGGAGGCTTCCTGGATGAATAAGTCCTCCACTCAACCACCCACACAAGCGCACTGAACCAGTCAGAGACAGTCCTTGCAACCTCACAGAATGAAGATACAGCCTAGCACAGTGCTAGCAAGAAGAATAAGAGGAGCCAAGAATCTCTAGCTATGAGGGAAACAGCAGTTCCAGACATGGTAGACAGAGCTACACCTGATTTCCAGCTTGACCCCTGCCCAAATGCATTCTGGGTGCTTACAGTGGGTCAGATACTGTCCTGGAGCTAGACGCACAGTGGGAGACAGGACCAAGTTCCCAGCTATCACAGACTGACATTCTACCTGTTCCTTAAGTATACCCCACTTTGCTACTTTTTGGTCTATAAAATACCACCTACTTCACAGGCCTAGTAGCTTGGAAATAATGTAGCTCGCAGGCTTAGTAAAGATGCTGATATTTAGAAAACACTCATAAATATTTCATGAATGAAGGAATAAAGTATTCCACCAAATCAGAAGCTAACTCCCTACACACGATTTCTTAAACTTTCAAACCCATGTAACAAAATTAAATTGTAGAAACCATCTCTTGATATTTTAACATTGTACACACACACACACACACACACACACACACACAAAACCAGGCAGGCTTTGGAATGCTTATCTCAAGAGTCAAGATTTGGTTGAATTTTACCTCTTCTAGTTTAGACTATGCAACAAAATTTTCACTATTCAGAAATAAGTTTTTATAGCAATAAAATAAAAAGGTTTTATAACAATGTTGAATAATCTCTGCCTACTTTATTCCTATCCTACCTAGAAATTCCAACAGACCCCTCTCCCTAGGGGTCACTATGCCAAATCAACTATTAAGTGTAATTTATCACTGGTCTATTTGACCAAGAAAATTTTCATGCCAGGTGGAACCTGTGGCTTTGTGTCACAACAATATATAAGAATGGTTTGGGGCCTGTCTGCACATTAGGGTTGTTGGGGAGAGCCTTATAAACACATCCAATGCCTGTGATTTCTTTCATAGGACACCAAAACTACAGGCAACAGAAGCAAAAAAAGACAAGAGGAGTTTGCTTGAAACTAAACATACATGAAACTACAGGCTTCTCAGGCAGTAACACTACAGAGGGTGAAGGCTATCTACAGAGTGGCAGCAAATGTGTGCAAATCTCATATCAAAAGGAGTTACTATCCAAATACAAGGTAATAGCAAAAAACCCCAATTAAAAAATAGACAAAGGACTTGAGAAAATATTTCCCCAAAGAATGCATACAGAAAGGCAGCGAGTATATGAAAAGATGTTTGGCATCAGTAATCACGAGGGAGTGCAAATAAAAGCACAATTTGACATTGCACACACCTAATGATGACCAGAGGGATGGCCACAATCAAAACAAAATAGAGAATAGCCAGTGTTGGTGAGAACAGAGGGAAGTGGAACCTTCGCTCGCGGTTGGTGGGAAATAAAAATGGAGCAGCAACTGTGGAAAACAATGTTGGACACCTCGCAAAAAGTGAAAAGAAGCCACCATGTGATCCAGCAATCCTGCTTCTGGGTATTTATCACAAAATATTGAAATCAGGACCTTTATTTAAATTCTCACATCCGTTATTGAATTATTCACACTACCTTATAGGTAAAAACAATTTAAGTGGCCCTGGGTGAATGAAAGGGTAAAAGAAGTGTGGTATACATACCCAAGGGAGTACTATTCAGTCATGGAGAAGGACAGATTGAAGTCATTTGTAAGAAAATGGATGAGTCTTGAGGCTATAATGCCTAGTAAGATAAACCAGGCACAGAAGGTTAGATACCACATAGTTTCCACAGTATTAGAAAAATTATAAATATTTTAAAGAGTAAAATAAAAGATTGATGGTGGGAAACAGTGAGGTAGACTCTGTGGAGATGGGAAGGGGACCTGACGGAGGAAGGAGAGAGGAGAGTGGAAGGGACAGGGGAAACAATGCAATCAAGACGCGACAGGTACGTGTACCAGCTCCCCAAGAGGAAGGTAATTATCCTGTAGTCAAACATGTTTCAATAAAAAAGAAAACGTGTTCTCTGCACAGAAAGGACTGTGACTCAGCCTTCAGAAAGAAAGAAGTCCTGACGTGTGCTACAGCATGGACACCCCTGGAGAACACGACGCTAAGTAAGATAAACCAGGCACAAGACAAATGCTCATGATTCCACATGTACAAGTCATGCAAGGGACTCAAACTCAAGAAGCGGAAAACTGGACGCAATGAGGTAAGCTTTGCATAACCTATTTTATATCCCTACAGTTAACATTTCTGAGTACTAATCAGATTAGAGCTTAAGTGCCGATTGGGCCTTTGCTGTCCTAAATGCTGCCACTGATTTGCTCATGGCTGTGCAGGTCAGGCCCAGCTCTGCAGGTCTCATCCTAAGTGGCCACCGGAGCCTCATCTTCACACCTGAGCAATGCTACATCAATTTCAGCTACTTTCAGGGCTTCTTCAATACCACCTCTGACTGGCCTTTGTGCGCTTGCACAGGTTGTTCAAACTCTACAATAGCATCTCCTCTCTGCTCTTTCTCTTCAAACTCTAAGACTGGATTATATATTGAATGAACTTAGGAATGGGGACAGAGATGGTCATAGCAGTGGATGATGGCAGGTGGCCTCCCAGTGCCTTGGAGTTCATGCAACTTCAGTTCCAGGGCTTTCTTTGGCCGTTGTTCTAGCCAGCTTCACAGAGTGGCAATGCTGGCTCATTGCAGATCACCTAAAAAAGCAATGCTCTACCACTGGCACAAAGCCATACAATTTTAATTGCAGTTTAGAATTACAAATGTGAGTAAGCCAAAGTTTGCAAAATTTGCAAAACTGAAAAATCACTATGAATTTTGTCTTGATGCCAAAAATGGTTATGAGTAGGTTCACACAAACATCACGAGTTAGTGTACATAAATATAGGAAGTCCCCCTTCTCACCCACCCCTGACCACTAAAACCAGAGCCAGTGTGACCCTTTTTCATGCCACCCACATACAAATGGGAGGGTCAAAAGAGAGGAGATGAACTTTAGATGGCAGATTATATATACCTACATTTAACATTTCTTCCTCATTCCTAATCAAATCAGAGTGTGAGTTTTGAATAGGCCTTGCTGTTCTCAATGTTACAATTGCTTTGCATGACTACTGATTCACTTTTGAGATTATTATCTATCTGACAACCAGAAGAAATGATATTCTTAAGATCTGACCTCCCAGATTTGATTCCCAAGAAATGACGAACATTCACTAGAGGGTCCACGTACATTATGAGCAAAAGGGTGCTGAACTGAACACTCTGTAATTATACCCACAATTGCTTCCACATATAAGACAAATTTGGGTATTATTCGCATGCATCATTGGAAACCAATTATTTATACATGCTGCAATTCTGACTCATAAAACACGAACATTTGTTTTATACTTTTTTGAGGAGAAAAAAATGTGATGAATAGAATATAATAAGTTCTTTGAAATTATCAGTTACCAAAAATATTTCTTTTTAATCCAAGAAGGCCTGTTAAATAGGAATGTTTGCTTTATTTAGTTTGTTTACTTGCTTGTAGTTATTCTTGTTAAAATTCACAAGTCCAATTATTTGACTGTGACATAAGAATTATGACCAAATCATTACAGAAGCATTTGCCCATCAGTAATTAAAGTTTCGGGTGAAAAGAATTAAAGGATTATATAAGAGATAATAAATAATATTAATTTGAGTGAGTAACTGTTCCTTTCATTTTTTGGAAAGGGAATAATATTAACTTTTCCAGCTTGCCTTTTAATTTCATTCTACTGAAGTGTGATTTAGAAAGAAGAGCCAGTTTGTCGTAAATGAACTCCAAGTACCTGCTAGATATTGTCGTGGGAGCTCAGAACTCAAAGACAAGCCAGACATCCCTCTTCTTCAAGAAACATGTTTTTTATCAGGTGTTGTGGCACACCCTTAATGCCAACTACTCAGGAGACCAAGGCAGGAAGATGAGAAGTTCAAGATCAGCCTGATCAATTTCGAGACAGCCTGTCTCCAAATAAAATTTTAAAAAGGCTTCAATGTAGCCCAGTGATAGAACAATACTTGCCTAATAGTTTATTCAATCCCTTGTACCACCAACCCCAAAAAAAAAAAAAAGGAAATAAAGAAAAAGAGAGAGAGGAAGGAAGGACGCTACCTTTTAGTGAACCACAATGTGGAAGTTTAGCACATTCCCTCTGGGAAGTGATTTGCTATGCACCGCCCATCAGCACTAAGGAAAGTCAAGGACACTGAGCCCTTGCGTTAGTATAGGAGAGGTCACAAATATCTCAGAGGTTACAAAAATGTTGCAGGCTTGTAAAGTTCTAGAACTCATGTAGGAAGGTTGAATCTTCTGGTGTGGACAGATAGGAGAGGCCAGCGAGCTCATTTCTCCTGCCACTCTTCCCCTGCAGAGTAGAGAAGTCCTGCGCTCTGCTCAGGAGTCAGGCTGGGTGTGCACTTTGCTATGTCTTAGCTCAGGACTTCAAACAGCTAATGGAACAGACCCTTGCCTAAGTTTACCTTGCTGCAAAGTGGAAATGACAATTGTCCTCACCCTAGGGAAGGTAAAGTCAGTGAATATGAAGGACAGGGCCCAAAGGGTTAATAAATGAAAATTGCTCTAATGATTTCATTCATTTCTCCCTCTGCATCTTTACAAGTCTGCTCTGAATCCATCCACATTATCTACTTTTAAGATAAACCCTAGATCTTGCCAGGGCCTGACTTGGCGAGGGAACAGGCGTAAAATTGTCCTTGGTGTCTGCCATCAGGTTTGAAATTATCTCATTAGTGGCTTTTTTCCCCTCTACTGCAGGCTTTGAAGAAATCCATCTAAAAATGCAGATTCTCCTGAGAGAGGCCTCTTCCCATTTCAAGGAGAACAGAGGTGGCAAGTGTGTAGCACTGTGCTCAGGGAAAGTGGGGCTTCGCAGCTGCCTTTGTCAATACTGTGTTTGGAAAAGGGAAAAAAAATCCTGGCTTGCTGCCGCCTTTCTCCTCGGTGCCCTGAGAACGTTGCAGGTCCCTCCTGTAGCTCCATCTGTGAAAGGCAGAGCTGGCAAGAACAATTCTCAATGCACAAGAGCCTGGGAAGCCAGGCCGAGAAAGAGCTCAAGGGAGCAGGGAGAAGAGCAGCAAATCCCTCTGGCAACAGGAACTTCACGAAAACCACTGCAAAAGCCTCAGTTCCGTACAAGCCATGATACATCTTTTTTATTCTTAGATTGCTGAAGTGCAAAGGATGCAGCTTGTAGAAGTGAAAACCGAACTGTATGGTACCTCCCTTCCACTCCTGGTACCACAATCATGTTGCTGAGGTAGGTATGACTGCTGTCTGCAAGAGAAGAGACATGAACAAGGCCACACTCTGTCTGCCTAGGCCAGGGCAGGGATTGCCTAGTAGAAGTAGATTGGGAGGCACAAGTGTGAAGGTGTCATTTTAAACTTTCTATTAACCACTTATACGAATATAAAAAAAGAAAGGAGTAATTAATTGTAATGAGTACCACACTATACCCAAGCTAGGATACCATCATTTCATCAGGTATCAATTTTTAAAAATTATTAATAGTATCTTTTACATTCATTTCTTTTCATAGTAAGTCTTCAAGGTCCAGTGAGTATTTCACACCTATAACACATCACAGTTGGATGTGAATCCATTTCAAGAGCTCAAAAGCAATGTGTGTCTAGAAGCTATAATTTTGGACAGAGCAAGACTTTATCCTTGTTTGAAAGGTAAGGTAAGGCAGAAACTTCCAGAAAGTCAGACCTTTCATTTGAATGAGTAGGAATAATTTGAAATTCATCTTCTCAGTTACAAGCTTTTCACTTCCAAAGTGATGAGCGTCACCTGCTCTCTTTTCTGGCAGCAAGAGGTTGTGGTCATTCTCATTTCAAACCCTTGATTCTTAGCCCCACTGACAAAGTCTCTTTTGGGGTATTTTCTTTCCATTTCTAAAATTGCCAGTGAGTTCAGTGTTTAAGGCTTCTCCAGGTAGACACAGCTACTGTCATATTTGCTTCATCATTGCTGGGATAAAATACCCAACACCCACAAGTTATAGGAGGAAAGGTTTGTTTTAGCTAACAGTACGTAGATATTTCAGTTCATAGTCAGCTGGCTCCAAGTCAGGATAGCATGGCAGAGGGATGTGATAGAGGAGAAACAGTTCATGACAGGGCAGGCAGGAAGTAGCAGCCTTCCTTCTTCTTTCCCTTTTTATTCCATCCAGGCTACAAGCCTATTGGTTGGTGCCACCCACACCTAGGGTGGGTCTTCCCTCCTCAATAAATACATATTCACCCCTAGAACTATGCTAAACCAATCAGTGGACTGATCATTGCCACACACCCATAATCTAGTCAGTTACTCCCAAAAGCCCCACCTACAAGCACATGAGGTTTTGGGGAGACATCTAGATACAAGCCATGACTACTACTTTTAAGAATTTTTAACTCTTTTCTGATGAAAGGCCACTCTGGGTAGGATCAAGAGCTAAGAAATCCCAGAAGTGCTCTGGAAACATTGCAGCAAATTCAAGATGGGGTGACTTAAATCCTCACTAAAGACCAATACCAGGGTGTAGCTGACACTTTCACTCACCCACCCATGCCATGCTGTGCCCTCCCCTCTCTGTCCCAAGGAATCCACTGACAAGTAAACCCCTCATCACTGTTTTAGTCATAGAATGGCCTCTCTGAGGCCACCTCTTTGGGGCCCTGGCTTTTTCAACAGCCCACAGAGAAGTTTCTCATTCTCCTAAACTCAGACAATCACTCATACCTCAGTGCAGAAGTCTGTATCTCAAGAAAATCTTTTTCTAATCCCAGCTAGAGCAGTGACAAAATGCACACACAGTTTTTAGCTACCAGAGTCTTTCTCTTATTCACTTCTTACATTTATTACAGCCAACCTGTGTGATTGTATAATTAATGTATACTTCACATAGCCAGAAAATTGACCTCTTATGTTCATATTTAATGGAGATAGGATAGAATATTAGACTCTTTACCCCAGTCTAACAAACCCAACCATGGAGATAATGCTATCACAAGCTCAGGAAAACTCAGTCCAAATCCTCAACCAAATATTCATTGAAACATATTGCTTTCCTTTTTTTTCCTTTCCATTTCTATTTTTAAATTTAAACAGTTTTCCAAGTGTGATGGCTTATGCTTGTAACCCTAGCACTTGGGAGCTGAGGCAGGAGGGTCGCCATGAGTCTGAAGCCAGTCTGAGCTACTTAGTGAGTTCAGGACCAGCCTGAATGGTATAGTGAGACACTGTCTCAACCCCCCACCAAAATTAAACAGTTATATGGCATCTGTTTACAACACTTCCTGAAGGAGTCTCATCTGCACCATGCTCCCTTCCCCTCATCTAACACCCACATCTTCTATCACGAAAAGCCTGCTCCTAGCTCCTCACCTAATATTTCAGAGACCACGACATTTTTTCCTGTATTTCCATGCTCTTGAAGGAAAGAAGCCATATCCTGAAATTCTTACCTTTTATTGTGAAAAACCACTGCAAAAATCACATAGTAATGCTTTGGTGGAAAATGTTGGTGAATTAAAAAATACAGACCATAAAGAAGCTGATAGCAAGGCGACTGCCAGTTCCATAAGTCAGCTCAGGTTCATCTTCTGCTCTTTCTGACCTTTGCCATGATTCGCTTAAAATTCTGCCAAATGCACTGAAGATTTAGAATGATTCATTCAGGTTTACTGTCTTCTGGATAGTAAACTAAAGGTCCCCCAGGGATGCTCTGGTGGGTGAGATATGATTTCAGGGGTGTGGTCCAGCTTGGTGCCGGTGATGACTTCTTGTTGGAAAGACTTGGAGCACACAATGGCTTTGGACGCTTCCTTTGGTTTGGATGAACACCATGTGTCACTGAGAAGACGTTTCTGGGCAGCTTGAAGGGTCCTTAATTGCCTATAGATTCACATCTGTGAAAGCTAGGAGGAGAGAAGTTGAAACATTTTGTTTTCCCAGCTAGAGAAAGTGCTGGAGTGAGCTGGGCTTGGTTAGCAGGACCTGCTGTCAGGGAGAAGAGCCGAAAGTTCTTTGTGGTCTGCAGAGAATCACTGTGACCTGCACGAACTATCCTCTAGGGTATTTTCACATCAATCAGCTGGGCAGACAGACTGAGGACATCGTAGCCCCTGAACAGGTGAGGACACAGAGAATGAGACTGGCAGACAGACCGAGACCTGCAAAGTCAGAACCTGAACACTTGCTCTTCTACTTCATCCACTATTCAAAATATTCCCTCTTAGTTCTCTTTTATTTTTAAATTTAAACCTATAATTCATTATCTGAGAATGACTGCTTGTGTAAGACCACTTATCCAAAGGGTTATGTTTTTGTTGCATTTTGCAAGGCACTCAAACATTGCCTTGACCTTGCTGAACTATGTAGCAATCATCCACTTCTTCAGAAAATGCCATTGTTTTTATGAATGGAAAAACAATGAGAACAGGAAATCATATTTATTTGTAACATGAAGATCCTTTATTGACTTGAATGTTCTTCCAGAAAGTTGTCCTAGGAAGTATGAGAAGGGGAGAAAGAATGTGTGCAAAGGAAATATCCTTTTTCATGTAGCAAAAAGGGCAGCTTTAAAAGAAATAAATGTATGGTTAAATGAACAGCTACTTTGAAGAAAAAGAGACACTGAGGTACCCAGTGCTGACTCTGTAGCATCACGATGTGAAATCCAGAAATACTATTATTCTTTGTTCAGAGTGATTTTAGCCTGGGGTTTTTTTGTTTGTTTGTTTAATTTCAACATACATGAAGGTATGGACAGCTATTTTAAAGAGAATGAGAGGCATTATGGCAGCCATTGTTGACTTCCTTATTGTCTGGTCTTGAAGACCTAACGTGCCTTCATTACCCTCTTCTGATCAGTTCTATGCTATTTTGTTTTGTATGAATTTATTGTATGTGAAGATATGGACAACTATTTGGAAGAAAACAGGAGTCAATGTGATAGACAGTGAAGATATCCAGTTGTCTTGCTTTGAAATCTGTGTCTCTTACATTGTTTTCTTATGATCTGTTTTGTTCTGTTTTGTTCTGTTTAATTTTACCCTCTTTAAAAAGAAAAGAAATAAATGCACATGTTTGAACTAAACACACACTAACACACACGCAAGCACATATACACACGTGCACATATACACCTTCTTTTCCTCCAGGTCTTATTAAAAACTCAAAACAGCTTCTGCAAACATTCCAGGGAAAAGGCAGTTCCCAAAAGCTCTCCCAATTTGATCAATCAAATCCTAGACTGAGAGCACAATTGAGCCATTTTAGTTTTATTACAATTCATAAAATTGTGCAGAGGAGGGGACACATCTTTGGTCCTGCCGGCCCAACATGATTATTTCCACTTTTGCACATTCTCTCCAGTTTTTCTCCCCTCCTCTCATCTCTCCTCTCGTTTTCTTCTCTTTTTTCTCTTCTTTCATTTTGTTTGTTAAGACAAGATTTTGCTCTGCAGTTCAGGCTGGTTTTGAACTCATCTCATAGCCCAGATTGGCCTTGAACTCGTAGCCATCCCCCTCCCTTAGTTTCCCAAGTACTGAGATCATAGTCATTTTCTTTGAATTGTACCAAGAATTTCAGAGGAAGCAAAGTTTAAGTTTAAATATTACCACATTCTGTCTTCTATGGTGGTCATGTTACATTTACTTTTGAAGTTATAACAGAACTTCATCTCTAGGGTAAAAGTTTTGCTTCACAAGTTGCACTCAAGTTAAAAACAATCTATTAATTCTGTCCTTGAGTCCCCCATGGAGGCCAGTGTTTGGTCAAAATGCAAATTTGTGTGACAGTATATATTTCATATTAATTTTCTTCTTTCAATTCCAAATTATTTTCATACATAGGGCCTATCATTTGTGCTAACAAATTGAAATTTATTGTCATTAGTTCAGAGCCAAGTATCATCCAGGTGACATTAATAGATGTGATATGGTACATGATGGACAGTTTGTGCTATTGGATCATACTGTCTGGGGTTTAAATAAAGCCAGGGTTCAAGGGATTAAATTCCGCTGAAGGATTGGGGGTTTTAACAGAGTGACTTAATTGATAGCATCTGATTTGCATAATCACTCATCCTCTGCTGCATACCCTTGAGTGGAGAAGTAGGGAACTGACACTGTGTCCCCAGGTAGAAGGTTCCTGAGTTGAACTGACGACTTTCACCTCACAACTGGATTCTTAAAAGATATTTGTGAATTGGATTTTTTTTTTACCACCTCCAAATATTGCTATTTCAATGGTTTCCCATCAGAGTAACTGTCACAGAGAAGAAAGAAGATATTTGAATTTGTCCTTGAAAAAAGAGAAAAAAGGATAACAACTTCACTTTAAAAATACAGTTAAAATCCAATTCAGCTCTTTCTGGCAAGCTAGATTCTCTGTTATCAACATGAAGGTCACATCTGAGATTTTCTTGAGAAATCAAGGGAGAATTACTTTTCTAATGATCCTGAGCATAACCCTTCTCAATAAATAGCAAAAGCAACAGTTGGCGAATTCATATATTACAAACAAGTTCAGTAGTACAATTTTCCCAGCTAAAAACTTTGGGAAGGGGCTTTAGTCCTCTACCTTCAAAAGGAAATATTAGAAACTTTTATTGATTTGTGATGATCTTTGCCTTTTTAAGAAATCTGCTTGCATTATTTCTCAGTTACTACTTTAATCTTTTATGATTATCTGCTAGATCTGTCATGTTCCTTTGACCTTCCTAAAATTTTTGAAACTTTTATTTCATGTGGCAGGTTCAAATTTTCCCAGCTTTTCTCATCTGTCTACCCATTCATCCATCTACCATGGGCCAGGCAACACCGACAGCATTGGAGGAGCCACAAATGTTGGGCAAAGTAAGACACAGGCCCTGGCCTCAAGGAACTTAGAATCAATTATGAAATGAAATGCCCATCCTAAGAATGGCACACTGTTGGAGAGAAAAGATTGTCCCAGGGCAAGTCGTTCACTGTACATTGAGGGGTACATCTTTATAAAATAAATTTTGAAATTCAATGGGAAAAAAAAGTAAGAAAAAAACTGGAAAAAAGAAAAAAAAAAAAAACCTGATTGATCTGATGAATACCTGCATCACTGTTTACCATAGTGGAATAGTTGTTGAAATACAAAGGGTTAATTATACTGTTAATGAATTAATATGGATGAAATCTTTTATTTTCACTGGCTTGCCATTAAATTTATTCTTTATGTATATAGGTTTTTAACCTATACGGGAGAAGAACTTCCAAGCTTGACGAATTTAAGGAGGACATAGAGGGTATGGATGGGTAGGGTTGAAATTTATTTTTCATGATCTATGTATAAAATATTTCAACTTGGAAATGAGCATCTTTGACTATTCACAGCTGTTCAGTCTAACTTCCACCACCCATCCTGATCCAAATACTGTTCTGCAGATGAATGAAAACAAAAAAGGGACCTAGGGAGCACTTGCCTAGCAAGAAAGTAGCTCTGACTTACATTCCCCAACCCTAGCACAGCAAAAAAATAAAAGAAAAAAATTCAAGTATAGTAGCCAATCTGCACTCGCCATGGGCCTAGCAGAGCCAACTTGGGGAAGTCAGGCTTATGTAGAAATGGCAGTCAGTCTGGGGCCACGGGAGCACCCTTGAGGCTTTCTTTGGGCTTTTGGAGTTTTCATTCTTTTGTTTTCAGTGTTTTTTTTTTTTAATAAAAATAGGCATTTAAAAGAAATACCTAAGGATAAGTTTTATAAAAGGATTCTTTTTTTTCTTGGTTTCATGTTGTTAAGTAATAAGTATCAAGCTGGCTAGGGAAAGGTGAGAGGTTTCCTGAAATCCCATAGTGTATGCTTTCCCTTAAATAAGTTTTGAGATTATTTTGCAAAACAGAATGCAGGATTTCCAGTGTCCTTGAGTTTTCTGAAGGTCACTGGAGTCAGTTTCCCGAACACTTACATGGAGCTAGCGTCTGACTTGTTTCACCCCAAAGTTCACCCAGTCACTCCTTTCCCCAACTGATCTGTGATGCCCTTAAAACAGGAAAGTGCTCTGAGGAGCCAGGGCAAAGAGTTGGGTGTCCTGCTTCACCCACTTTTAATGCTTTCTCTTTATTCTCCTTCTGCTCTCCTTCTCTATTTCTCAGTGTCCTTATGGACAAAGTACAGTATAAGAGGTCATTGTGCTGGATAAGGCTTTTCAGTAGTTCCCCCCACCCCACAAACCAGGCTAACAGTCAAAATGGAACTGCTCATGCTCCACGGCCAAGTCACCAAGCTGGAACTGAGCTGTATGTGTTACCTTCCCAACAATCAGGATTAGGAAGATATCAGCCAAATTTTCCAAATATGCCAGTTTCATGGACCTAATAGTGAAGTTCGTTCTGCCTTAAGCTTTATTTATACAGAAAAAGATAACCTGAAGTAAAATGATGCTAACCAATTGGACATTTTTCTACTGTTCTGTTTACATGTGCCACCTTATGAGGAAGGTGCCTTTGAAATGACCAGTGCACTTTTTTTGGTTTTTGTTTGTACTTTCTTCAAGCCCTTTTCTGCCCATACAAGCAATCTGTTCTGCTCTGCTCATTAAAACACTTATTGTATTTTATGAAATGAAATGTTTCCTGATTCTTGAATTGGAAATAAAACAAATTACAACCTTTAAACTAAATTGTTATAAAGTTGTCCCTTGACAGTATTTAGATGTTGATATCACTCAGATGTAAACTGGCAGCATTTAAAAAATATATAGAATACGTTTCTGATTTCATAGCATGAAACTTCTCATTTTATCTAGGTTCATGTTGGATTGTCTCATTCCACTAACCTGCTATAAAAAAGAATAACAAGGAAAACCAGACAGGGAGACTTAGTTTTCATTATTTACCCTTTCCTCGCATTTGAAAACTTTACCATAAACATGAATTTTCCACTTTCTAAACCCTGTATGACAATTATATAAACACTACCTGCAAGATGTTTTTCAGCAGTTAGTTGAGATGTTTCTATAAAGGGATTTGTTCCAATGCCCGGCGCTGTTCTCAGTTTTAGTGCAGGCTGGAACCAGCGGAAGAGGGAGAATAAAGAAGCTGTTTGCTGGAAAGAGCAGGATTTGTTTATGTGATGTAAATTTATCCCAAACTAACAAAGACCGAAGAAAGTAGTGAGATTTGATGGAATAATTGCCTCTGCAAAAGGGAGCAGCATTTTATTACCTCTCTGTCTGCTGTTAACAAGCTAAGCTAACGACAATTACAGTTGAGCAAATGACAGAGGACAGAGTTTTCATCAGTTAAATGTCTTTGTGCAGGCTTCAATAGACTATAACTGTGTGGTATCTTCTATTCATAAATCCTGAGGCTCAGACGCAGCATAGCATCCCTGGGACCATAATCAGCCTCTCCTCTGTGAAGAGAAGCCATCACAGCCAGCGTCAGCAGGACAGAAAAGAGAACGGTGAGTCTGAGTCTGACCCGAGAGCACGAATGTAGCCACCCAGGGACTGGAGAGATGAGGCGCAGGAAATCAGTTTGAGCACAGTCCTGGAGAAACTAGTATGTGGATTACTAGTAAAGAGAGTATATTGCAAAACCCCATGGTATGCTCTGTATCCACAGTGACAAGGGACATGACTTTCCAGATACTTCCTTGGGCCAGCCTCAAGATCTACCCGGTTTCCTTACAAAGCATTATTTGTCTTATTCTCCTTAGTTTTGGGCTTCATTCTGGTACTTGTCACAGTCAACCATTCTTAAAACTCTCACCCAACTTACTAAAATTTCTTAGAGGACAAGACTAGTCCAATAATAGGAATAATAACACTTCTAATTATGAACCATCGTCCATATGCTTGGCGCTTTGCATAGGCCTTGAACTTGATCCTTGCAACTATCAAGTGATAGACTCACCGGACTCTCATAGGACTCTTGATAGAAATCTTGTAGAACTCATTGTCCCCAGGAGAATGCAGCTTAGGAAAGTGAAGGGACTTAATTTACATATCTAATGTCACAGTTCAGGTATTCCTGGCCCTATTAATTCCTAATCATATGGCACTAAAGTAAGCTACCTAAGAGAATACCTTGCTATATGACTTTTTTTTTGGGGGGGGATTGAACCCAAGGCCTTGTACACACTGCACAATTACTCTATCATACCACTGTAGTCTCAGCTCCTCTATCATGCTACAGACACTGTAGCAGTTACAGGGGAGGGATCATATGACACAAAGAATGTGAGTTGAATCAGACAAATCCTTATCCTGGCATGTGAAAGATATCCCCTGATGGATACTTCCTCAGTATCAACACGGTCATGGTTATCCCCACCAACATCATATCATCATCATCATACTGGGCTTCCTCATGACAGGCCTGGCCGACAGCACAGCTGATACTTAAACATTCCTAAAGTGCTTGATGGATTAACTGATTCTAGTTTGTGCTTCCAGATAGTACAATACTGAGAAAAGGACAAATCAGTTCTAGAAATCAGGCTACAAGTAGTTTGGCTCGAAAGTCATTTTCCTGAGTGTCACCCAGCACCAGCATGACCCAAGGACATGGACAGAAAAGATATCATGTCCAGTTTAGGCCTGGGTAACAAAGGCTCAGTAGACAGCTTAATCCAAAGAAATCGGAACAATCTTTAAAAAAACAAGAAAGTCCCAAGCAATAATGCAATCCCAGTTAATGTTTTGCCAGACTGAAAGGAACACGGACCTTGCATGTTTTAATCTATCAAACTTGCTAGTAGAAGACATGGAATTAAACTGTGTTTACCTGAATTTTACTACCCCAGAGCTAAAGGAAATCGGTTGACATCGGAAGTTAGCGTAAATGTCTTTAAAACTTCATCTTCTGAAGCCAACTGTAACACTGTAACTCAAATGAAAATGAAAAGAAGGGCTTCCAAATGCTGAGATTTCTATCTTCCCATCATTTTAACAGCAACTGCCATAAAATATGTCCTAAAACAAACATAGAGCACTAAAATTTCCACTGTTTAAGCTAAAAGTCAAACATTTGTCTCACTGCCTTCTAGTTTCACCTTGGTTCTTGAGGGGCTCAACTAAAAACCACAGAAATTTGGAGTTTTTCCCCTCATGTGCATTTTAAAGAGTTAGTTCTGTGATTTTTAATCATCCTCTCTAGTTAATCATGGTTCCCCTTCAACCTAAACAGATGTGGAAAATAAAGACCATCTATGGAGTGGAATCAGCCTCTTGATTACAAAGGATGTCGGGGGAGAGTGTGGGACAGTGGGGAAAACTGGATAGACCTGGGTTGGAACCCTGCCTGAGCATCTGACTTTCCAAGTGGCCTTGGTGTCTATTTCCTGTATAAAAAATGATGCCAGTAATACCTGGTCCATAGCATTACTGTGAAGATTGAAGAAGATAAGTTGTTAGCTTTTGCCTGGCATTAACAATGGTATAGGAATGAAAAGCATTGTATAATTATCATTCTTTAAATGGACAGAGGAAATTTAATACAATCATTCATTAGCACACATTTTATTCATATGACCTCATCTACACCTGCATCGAATTCTTAAACTCAGGTTGTAAGAGCAGCAGAATGGCCTGCATTTCACAAATGAGCCACACAGCCACCATGCAGTAGCACTCGAGTTCCAGCGCTGGTTCATTTCCCTCTCAAGCCCAGTACATTGCTTCCTCACACCTGAGAAACAGATTCAACTTGCTGTATGAATGCTGGAAATTTTCAATATGGAATTTCCCCTGGAAGGAGCTTTTTCAGTTTGCTAGTCTCTTTAAAGGCAGCTTTTACAATGTTATTGCAATTGATCATGAGCCCCTGATAGTACCTCGACATCTCAGTAATGACACCCACAAATCTTATACTTGTTGGGACGTGGTCTACATCTGGTCTTGGGTGTCACATGACCATGAAATTCTGACACTGAGAAATTATTATCTATCAGTTCTAAAGACAAAAAAAATTCTTAATACAATACAGTTCTCCCTCAGTATACACAGAGGGTTGATTCCAAAACCTCTCCAAGCAATTATGCCGGGATACCAAAATCCTCTGATTCTCAAATTCTTTCTTAATAGTTGGAATGGTGCACAAATCACTTAGCCTTTATGAATTAAATCATCTTCTGTGTACAATGATGGCTTTGGATTATTCTTGGCATTTCCCAACTCTATTACAATAATATAAAATGGCATAATATTTGCAAACAAGCTATATGCATTCTCTGTATACTTTAAATCATCTCCAGATTATTTATAATACCTAATATAATGTAAATGATATGTAAATTGTTATATCATTTAGAGGGAAATGATAAGAAAAAATATGTTGAACACAAACAGAAAAAATACGTTTCATACAGACAAACTTTTTCAAGTATTTTTGATACATGGTTGGTTAAATCCACAGATGTGGAATCCACAGATACGGAGGGCCGACTGCTTTTCCAGGAGGGAATGTTATCCCTTGTGGAATCATTTGTTATTCCTTTCCAGTGCTCTCTCTCCTGTTGGTTTGGTGTCTGGTGTAAGCCCTTGGCATCTGAATAACCTGAGTGATGGAGAGCACACCATAGTTTCACATCGATTATGCTGCCCAGCCTAGCTCCACAGGCAGCTTGAGGCATTGTCCTTTCACTGTACTTTGAGAAAAACATGGGTAGTTGATAAAAGACTCACCTCGGGCAATTAGCATAAGTTACTCCAACTGCCATCCCATACTCTGCATTCGTGAATTTGTCTTGGTATCTCTATAAAGTTAGAATGTTAGATCACTTAACCTTTATGAATGAAATTATCTCCTGTGTGAAACAATGCACCTGGACTATGATGTATTCTTTCCAACTCTACTATATTATTCTACATGATTACCCGACCCAACTTCATTTGAAAATAGAAGACAATCTTAGAATACACAACGGTGAGTTATAGCTGTGTTTGGGAAATGTTTATACTGATTCCTTTAAAATTCCCTGTAGATTCTATTAAATTGAATAGATTATAGACACAGTAGGAAGAGTCTAACCCTCAACAAAATGTGAATAATGCCTGTAGGTATCACTCAGTGATTACAAATATTAGTGATAATATAATGTATCACCAAATAGTGAGTTTTCATTTCATGAGCAGTCATCTTATTTCACAAAAATAAATTTATAACATGTAAGAACATAGCAACTAACATATAGAAATGGCATAATATTTGCAAACAAGCTATATGCATTCTCTGTATACCTTAGATCATCTCCAGATTATTTTGGAGCACCAAAGTGCACCAAGAGGGCAAAGGTATTTTTAAAAAATTTCTTCCTATAATTTATATTTCTAGGTTAATCACAAACTTCTTGATAAAAACAAGTTTTATTTTAAATGCATTCAGAAATGCTTTGTTTTTCTAAATAAAACATATTATTTTAAATTTTTCTACTAATCATTTCTCAAGAAAAGGCTTATTTAAAACACTCATTAAATTAGATTTTCAGCCCCATTTTATGAGGCAGAGGATTGAAGTAAGCATACTTAATCTAACATTTTGATGGAATCCAAAGGATTTTGTTATAAGCTGAAGTACTTTGAACCCAAGTACTTAAGCTTCAAACCAAGCCTGTAGCACTGGAGGAATTGGAAGTTAAATTTTGATCCAGCTAAACTTAATATCCTTAACTGCTGTTAATTCTGTTCCTAAATAAACATATTAGATCAGATTCTTCTTAAGTATTTTGGTGTGTGTACAAACACATGCACTCGCTTTTGAGGATTCTGTCAAACCAACTTGTCACTCATTTTGAGGTATTTTTAAAAAGCCTTGATTTAATGTCTTTTTAAATTGAATATCCCGCTGTGCTAAATGCAAACCCCTGTACAATTCGAAGTAAAAGTATCAAAAGACATAAAGAGCAAACAAGCTGTAAGAGAATCAGAAAAAACTTTAGATTTAGTAAGAAGTGTCATCAAGCTCCTGAAATCAAGTCACCAGAGAGTCAAAATGGGGACTCTTTCCCTGGGGCCACAGATTGAACATATCTAACAGTGGCAGGCCAGGTCCCTTGTGATGGCAAGAACTGAGCCATAGCTGTCTGCAGCTCTCCAGCACCCAGCATACTGTCCAGCAGACAGCAGGTGCCTCTACAAATTGACCTTCCTTCAGGGTCACAAGGCTGGACACTGACACAGAATTAAGACATATGGATCTGGAGAAGCTATGAGGTCTCTCTGATAAAGGCTTGCTGGTGACAAGGGATGACTTTTAAGGACTTTGCTCTGTGCTCTATTCTCTCCTCACTCCCCATCATACATCCACAAAGAATATTTTCTTAACCTTTTCATATAGATTGAAACAACAACTCCCACGTTCCCCCATTTGCACCCCAGCTCCCACTTTATGATTCCTGGTGCCTCCACTGACATAAGTGCTAATTCTTAACAGCATGTTTTTGTTAAATAACTGGTAGCTCTGGAAACTGAGTGCTCAACAGAAAAAAGAACTCGTTGTCATAACCGAAAGGCCAAACTTGACCAATCTAGAAAACCATAAGCTTCCTGTTACATTGAAAAATTCATCTTTAATAATCAAATTAAAATGCAAATATAAGGAAAACAAATTGGGTTATTTGGAGGACAGTATGCGCTCAGAGGATATTAATGTCTTTGTGGTTTCCTGAGGAAAGAGTCTCTATTTTGCTTGCAAGCACAATGTCAATTCTAATTATTCAAACTGATATCCCACAGGAACTTTTATGAAAATCGAGGTAGATCCAAAAGAATGGGCAGGAAGCAAGGCACTCATTTTGGAAGATGGGAGAGGTCGGCAACCTGCAGAAAGTTCTGGTAACAAGACTTCTTGAGTGGTGAATCCAAGCCTCTTGCAAAAAGAACTTGTCGAGTAACCTAGGAAAAGGACTACTTCCTCTGATAGCTCACCATCTACAGCTTAATGAAGTAAATTCTTTCTTAAGTCAATACTCCTTTTGCAGCACTCAGTACAAGGTAAAACTTGAAGATGAAAAGTGCTTTTGAGATTAACAAATGAGAGTCTTTGAAAAATAGATGCATATTTTATTGTAATTTATATGACTGTTATTAATGAATACGAACTCCTAGCTGATGTATCAGTCATCCACTGGCACAATAATGCTCCATGGTAACCAACAATAAAACTCCATTGCCTACAAAAATAGTCTTTTTAACTCATAAGTATATAGGTTGAACAACTTGGGCTGGGCCCAGGGTGGCAAAATTCTGGTCTTCTCTGGGATTATGCACAGTTGAAATGGATGAGGGTCTGTAACCAGGTCTTGAATGACCTCACTGGGAGAGTAGAGTGATTGCTCTCTTCTTTATATATGATTCCTATCCTCCAACAGACTAACCTGGACTTGAGTTCATACTAATAGCAAAGACAAAAGCAAGCCCAATTTAGCAAGCTCTTTCCAAGACTGTTTGCATCTATTTTTTTGTCTTTTTGAGATAGGATTTCACTATGCATTTCAGGCTGGCCTTGAACTCACTTTGTAGCCCAAGTTAGTCTTGAACTTGCAGTGATTCTCCTGCCTCAGCCTCCTGAGTGCTAATATTATGGTGTGTACCATCACTGCTTGTGTCTGATTTGATAATGCCTTACTGGCCATAGCAAGTCACACAAGGAATACTGGGATGGAATGGGAACACACTACCCAGTATATGGCCAAGGCATAGATACAGAGGAACGAAACATTGGGGTCAACAGAATTGTCAGTCGACCACATGAGGCATGCCATTTTTGTTTGAGAACATTTACTTATGTTATTTTATTTTTATACATTAAAGTGAATTTTGATTCTATCAAAATCCTTTTAAGTAGTATTTCTCAAACATTTTTTATTACAACTTACCGTAAGAAATATATCAGATTAACCCAGTATGACACATTTCATAAAAATGTTTCACAAAACATTATTTCCTTTAACTACTAAATTTAATTTTTCAAGATTCCACTGGTCCAGAATTGTTTGTTTGTTTGTTTGTTTGTTTGTTTGTTTTGAGACAGGGTCTCTCTATGTATTCCAGACTGGCCTTGAACTGACTATGGAACCCAGGGTGGCTTGGAACTCAAAGTGGTAACCTTACTTCAGCCTTCCGAGTACTGGGGTGACAGGCATGCATCACCACACCTGGCTGATTGTCTCTAATTTCAGGATTCATTAATGAACCCAAACAAAAAATTTGAAAAACACTGATTTGTGGGACTACAATCTTCCTTGATCCCTTTATTGTTTTAGGAACTAATCCATAAATATTTGGAAGAACTAAAGAAATCAAGTAGAATGACCAAAATGAAAAGGTCACAATCCAACTGTGAGTAACCCTGGGAACCCAGAAATGTGGTCCTGAGGGTTCTGGGGTGCATCTTCTGTTTATCCCTGGAGCCAAGGAGGCCTCTGGCATCCTGAACTGGCAGAAGCAAAGAGAAGAAAGTGTTAATATGCACAGAGACATTTTACTGAGTTCTCTAACTTATCAGTATTTCCACAAGAAAACTGAAGCTTAGAGAAAATAAGTTACTTGAGGTCATGCAACATTTGGCAGAGCAGGAATTTAAAGGTCCCAGGTGCCACATATTCCGATAAACATCTCTGTCCTTCATCAGTGCCCTTGCTTCCATTGCAAGGGAGGGAGAGAAAAGTGTGAGTCAAAGTATTCACACTAAAGAATTCCTGCTAATGTGACTCAGCACACATTTCAGAAGGAAGTAGCCCCCAAGACCAAGACACTGTACTTTGTGATACATTAAGACGGAAGTGTAAGGGAACATGGAAGCATGAAATAGTTTTATTAGAAAATATGTGCATGCAGCAGCTGAAAAACTGGCATTTAAGAAGTTGTAGCTTTAATTTTATAAACTTGTATATGGGGGAGGGGACCCCAGGCAGAGATTCAAGTTTATCTGGTAGCAGATTACTGTTTTGTTTGTTTTCTCAGAAACAAGCACCACTTTGGGACACTCAGTTATGCAAATCTGAGGCTGGTTATCACCCCTTGTTCCTGAGGAAAAATCCAAATGCAGTGAAGTAAGCTGAGCTCAAGTATGTAATGTCCTTTTAGTTAAGTAAATTCGAGTAGATGTTTAAAAGGAAGTTGTGTATCTAGATTATTTGTTCCTTAGAGAGCAATTATTCTTTTAAACATGGCTTTCCAGTGCTCCGTGCCTTTTCAGTATTATGAGTTTCTTGGGGAATTTGTGTGTTTATTGTGTAAGTCATTATCTGCAGCACTTCTAAAACAAAAACGGACTTAACTGGATGCAGTCTAAACTGAAATGAAATGGAGAAGTCCTACCCATGACACCAAAAATCTCAAGACTACAAAAAATGCACTAATGACGGATGAGTGTGTGGTGGTGTCTTGGAGGTGGGATTCATAAGATGGGGAATTATCTCCCTGGACTTTTCTGGAAACAAAAACAAAAACATTCCCCCGGCAATGACCCTGGGTGACAGTCACATTTGCGAAAGAAGCTGGGACAGGGAAGAAGAGCATGAAATTGCAATGTCTGGGGACAGAGCCATAGGGCACGTGGGATTATAGGAAAAGGTGCAAATTGTGCCACAGAAATCCCAGAGGAGGAGAAAGAAGGTGAGTTTGAAAAGTATTCAAACAAATAATGACTGAAATTTCTTCCAGTGTGGTTTTAAAAAACTCAGATAATAAACAATCCCCATAAACCTGCATATTCAATATAAAATTAGATAAATGTAAAGAAATCACTCCAAGACACACCAAAGTCAAAATTATGAAAAGTAAGACAAATAATTCTTAAAGTTATCGGGGAGAAATGGTATTTTACTATAGGGAAAAATAATTTGAATTACAGCAGATAGAAATATGGAGGAACAGTGCTCCATACTCCTAACACCTATAATCCCAACTAGTTGGGAAGCCATGCTAGGAGATCACAGGTTTGAAACAAACTGGGTAACCTGGTGAGACTGGCTCTTAAAAAAACAAAATAAAATGATCTGGGGACACAGCTCAGTGATATAGCGCTTGGCTAGCATGCAAAAGATACTGGGTCTAATCCCAAATACTGTAAAAGGAGAGAGAGGAGAGAGAGAGAGAGAAACAGAGAGAGAGAACAAAGAAGAAAAGAGAAAAGGAAGGAGAGAGGAGGGAGAAATGAGGGGTAAAGGAAAGTAGTACAATATTTTTCAAAGGTTGAAAGAAAAGAACTATCAATTTTCTACTACCAAATCACGATATTTTCAAGTGAAACCAAGAGAATGTAACAGCAGAACTGCTATAAAATAATTAAAGAAGTCCTCTAAATAGAAATAATAATTAAAGAATCTGGAACACTTTGAAAGGAAGAAAAAACAGTGTAAATTTTATGAATATACAGTCACTGCCCAAGAAATCTTGGTAGTTATGGATAGAAAATTAACATTTGTGGCCTCCAAATAAGGGAATCAAGAAGCTGAGATAAAATTTTCAAGTTACTTTTTAAATTTTGAATCATGCTAATGTATTCCCAGTTTTAGTGGAAGGTATAAAGAGTGGGAGAGTAGTAATAATAATATATAATTGCAAAAATTATGCATTAATTTATAACATGTACAATTAAAACATTGATTATGAATGTCATACACAGTGGTTAATCTTGGGGTCAGTTTAACTGGTTGCATTATTTCAGGGCATCTCTATGAGGAGTTTCAAAAGACATAAGCAATTGTGTCAGTGAACCAAGTAACGAAGATTCATCCCCACGCGATGCGGAAAAGCACCATAATCCTTTGACGATCCAGACAAAAGGCAGAGGTACAGCAAATTTGTTCTCTTTTGGAATTGGATCTGGTGCCTCTTCCTGTCCTAAGTAGTGGAATCCAGGCTTTCCAGTCTTCAGACTCAAAGACTTGCACGGAGCCCTCAAGGTTCTTGGGCCTTCAAACTTAGACCAAACCATGCTGCTGACCTCAGCAGACTGTGGGATTCCTCGGCCTCCATAATCACTATGCCAATTCCTGTACTAAATCTTCCTTCATCTACCTGTCTACCTGCATCTACGTCCTATTAGTCCTTTTTATCTAGAGAACTCTGTGTCATAAGCCATTTATTGACAAGGCCAAATTTACTTAAATATTCAGTGGTCTTTCTGGGTTTTCTTTTTTTTTTAAGAGGTACAGAGATTAATTGATTTAAAATAGTTAAATCAATGAACACAAACTTTTGAATGACCCCTTCAAGCCTTTAATTAGCTGCTACAACACAACACCTGAGACTGAGTGGTTTGTAATTATCAGAAATTAATTTTGGGTCATAGTTCTAAAGCCTGGGAAGCTCAGGAACAGGGACCAACCGCTGGCAAGAGCCTTCCTGCTGCATTGTCATGGGAGAAGGTGGAAAGGCAAGAAAAAATGAAGATACGCAAGTGAATACATTTTCACTTGTATACAAATCCACTCCCAGAATAGCTCACCCACCCCTGTAATAATGACATTAAAGCCATCCACAGGGGAAAGCCCAAAAGGCCTAATCACCTCTTGCTTGGCCCTATCTCCCATTGCTATTGCATTTAGGAATAAGTTTCCAATACATGCTTTTGGAGGGAACACATTCAAACTATAGCAAACCCTAATATAATACAAATAAGATGTGTATTTTCCAACTAATGTAGTGGAACATTTAATGAAAGACAAGGGCCAATTCAATTAAGTCAAAAGAGGACATGAGAGGAAAGAAGAGAGGAAAATCAGACAGTGCGCAGTGAAATGGAGCAATACATCTAAAAATAAATTACATTAAATATTACTAAACCAGACTATCCAGTTAAAAAACAAAGATTGTCAGATTTAACTTAAAAAGAAAATATACCTTCAGGTGCTCACGGAACATATCTAACATAAGAAAACAGAAATTCTGAAAGTATAAATATAGAAAAATAATCTAGTCAAACACCAATGAAAAGAAATTTGGCTTAGTTATATTAATATCACATAAAGTAGAACTTAAAGCAAAATTTGTTACTGGAGACAAAATAAGCCATTACATGATAATAAAGCATAATTTAATGAAGTCCTAAATGTACATGAGCCAAATAACACAATTTCAAAAGCAAAATTTAATAAAACTACCAAAAGAAGTAAATCTACATTCATATTGGAAAATTTTTACATATCTCTTTCAACAGTGGGCAGATGAAACAGATAAAGTTTATAAAGTATGTACAACATTTGAATAACATGATTAACAACATTACCTAATGGAGATATCTATCTATCTATCTATCTATCTATCTATCTATCTATCTATCTATAGATAGATAGATAGATATATCACTGCACTCAATATTTGTGCTCTCAGGAACCATATATATAAATTCACTCCAAAAAGAGTATAAAGCAAATCTCAAAAAAGTTTTAAAAACGGTATCATATAGATCTGTTTCAAGTACTAAGTAATTAAATAAGAAATTGATAACAAAATTCCTTTTAAAGTCATAACATGTCTTTTTTTTTTTTTTTGTCTTTTTGGTTCAGACTGGCCCATAAATAAGATTTGGGATCTTATTTATCTTTTCAGTTTCTTGCACTAGGGAAATAGTATGATGTTTACACATGTGAGTCTGATGCATTTCACTTCTGAGTATTGTCTCTAGTTTCATCCATTTACCTATAAAAACCTCAAGTTTATCCTTCTTTATAGCTGAGTACTACTCCATTATATAAAAATACCACATCTCTTGAATCCATTCCTCAGCTGATAGACATTTGGGTTGTTTCCAAGATTTAGCTATTGCAAATTGCATTGCTATAAACACAGGTGCATATAAACAAAATACTCAGAAGTGGAATAGCGGGGTCAAATGAGATCTCAAATCCTAGTGTTTTTGAGGAATCTCCACATTGATTTTCATAATGGTTGTATCAGTCTACACTCCCACCAACAGTGGAGAAAAATTCCTTTTTCCCTACATCCCCTTCAACATTTGTTATTGGTTGATTTCTTGATGACAACTATTCTTTTGGGGGTGAGATGGAATCTCAGTGTTATAACTACAGAAACATTAATCAAAGACACATTTTATTAATATGTTCAAAATTTTATGAAGAAAATTATGCAACTTTATTGAAAATAAAGACCAGACAAACGAAGAAGTACATAATTTTCATAGGTAATAAAACTCCATCATAAAATGCCTACTTTTTACTAAGATAAAGATAAATTCACACTATTCTAATTAAAATATTAATAGAAAGTTTCAGAGAACATTCTGAGCTGATTCTAAAACTCAACTTGGCAGGGTGGCCCATATCTATAATCCCAGCACTCTAAAGACTGAGGCAGGAGGATCACCATGAGTTTGAGGCCAGCCTGGACTACATAGTAAGTTCAAGACCAGCCTGAACTACATAGTGAGACCTTGTCACAAATCAATCAGTCAATTAATCAATCGGCCAGTCAATTATAGACTAGCAAATGTGAAATACAAATAACAAAGACCTTCATGAAGATTATCAGTACAAGTCTTTTCTATCAAATTTTTGTGTTTGTGTGTGTGTTGTATGTGTGTGTGTACAGTGCTGGGCACTGAACTGAAGGCCTTTACACTGAGCTATATGTCCTTATTTCTATATTTTTTTATTTTGGAACAGGGCCTCAGTAGCTGGCTAAGTTGCCAAGGCTGAGCTTGAACTTGCAGTCCTTCTGGCTCAGTCTTCAAGAGTGCTGGGATTATAGATGTGTGCTGCCATACTCAGTCTAAGTTTTATTTTACAGTTTTGGAATTTGATAATGATATACAATAAATAGTGCTTCTCTCCATCAAGAAAAAAGAAATCAGACATTTTTCTTATTTAACACCAAAGTTGAATCAGGTAAGGGAAAATTTCTCAAACAAGATTCAAAAAATGCAAACTATAATGAAATATTTTAATAGTTTTGATTAAATTAAAAATGAAGAGCCTGTTTTTCAAGACTATAAACACATCTATAATGTAGACTATAAACTGGGGTAAAATGCTTGTTCATATAAATTATCTATGAAGTATTAGTATCTAGAATGTAAATACTTTTGAACTACTTATTAAAATTTATTAAGAAAAGGTATTTCTTTTTAAATAAAGGATATTTGGGAACCTCTGTAGAATTAATCTACTAAAAACTCTTGCTGCACAGGCTAAGAGCCTGAGGGAGAGGAGCCCAGGACACAGAACCAAGGGAATTTGTCCCTAACATTACTCTTTATTTGTCCTATAGCAGCCCTTTATAAATAGAACTCATCCAGGTTTCAGGTATATCATTTTTCAGAAGAGAAAAATCCTCCTTCTTGCAAACTGTGTTAAAAGATTTTCTTGAAATAAAGAAGTTCCATGCAGACAGCTCTCTGATTTTGTGTCTATTTGCATTTGTCTATTTGCTTCCTCCCATGTAAATAATTTGGTTAGATGCATAATTTTACAAACACTAATGTATTTTCCATGCTTTGCCATTGCAACAAAGGCCAAGGATTTTAAAATAACATGGCTAAGCACTGAGCAGAAACTTGAACATGGCAAAACATGTAAATCCTCAGGCTATACCTGACAGAAAGCTAATTAAACAACTCTGGGTTTTCCTTCAAAGAAAAAATGAGCTCTATCTACCTGCTTCACTCAACAGGAACGGAGGCAGCAAAGGAGATATTGAACTGTGATGAAATATTCTACCAAACATGACATGCTACCGGAGGCAGTCTTTTCCACCCCCCTATATGGAGTACTAAAATATTTGAAGCATTTCAAGGGATACTTTTTAAAATCAACTTTTTATTTTAGAATAGTGTTAGACTTGCAGAAAAACATAATGAAGACAGCACGGTATTCATACACTTTCACACAGCTGTGCCTATTATTACTATCTTACATTAGTGAGACACATTCATTACAATTACGGAACCAAAATTGATCTATTACTAACTAGAGACCATACTTTATTCAGACACCTTCATTTTTCCTCTGGTATCTTTTTTCTTCTCACAGGTACCATCCAGCAGCCCACACTACAGTCATACTGCTTTGAGTTTCTCTTAATAGTGATGGTTGCTCAGAGTCTCCTCACTTTTCATACCTTGAAAGTTTTGACGTTCGGGGATTAAATGTAGTTTAGTCTATTTCTCAACTTGTTTACATTTTTTCTGACAGTTATAATGGACTTATATGACTTGGAGAAGATGATCAGAGAGGAAAATGTAATTTTAATAAGGTTTCATTGCTTTAAAATCTTTTTTTTTTTTCTTAAAATGACTATGGGCATGTAGGTGACAATCTATACAGACAAATTTCAGGGGAGTAAATAAAATGTCATCAGAAGTTGTCCCAGTGTCCCAGGATAATGAAGTTAGTCTTTATTTGTGCTTTCTGCATCGATCAGTGTTTTTGATTTTTTTTTTTGGCTTTGTTTTGTTTTTTGTTTTATTTGGTTTGGTTTCATTTGGGGTTTTTTTGTTTTGTTTTAGTACCAGAGATAGAACTCACAGCCTTGTGCTTGCCAGGCCCTCCTGAGCAAAGGCTAATCCATGTTATAGTTGCTCTTGGTCTATCCCCAAACCTGAAAGAAAGGAAGAGGGGTAAGTGTGTGGGGGTGGTTACTGCCCAAAGAATCATTCTTATTTCAAAGGCTTAAGCATGGTAAAGCCAACAGCATGTGGGTCTCTTTTCTTTACCTTTCTTATTCTGTCTATCTATGTCTGTCTCTCTGTTTCTTTCATTCATTCATTGGTTTATAATCTCAACTAGTATTCACTGAGTTTTCTGAAAATATGTGGATGCTAAAAGACATCTATTACTTGAAGCACTTATTTTCCAGGGAAGTAGGGCTGTGTGGAAACAAATCCCCTGTTTGATGGTGATAAATGTCACACACACACACACACACACACACACAAATAATAACACAGAATAAAGAAAGGTAGATCTGGATGGAGAAGCAAGAATTTGCGATTGTAGAAGAGAGGAAATTTTGGCTCTATCCTTTGGGATTGGATAATTGAGTCCATGAAGTAAAAAAAATGAGTCAGTAGACAGATTTAATCAAAGAAAAGATACAAATTTATCAGGAGCAAGGGAGCATCACAGGAAAGAACATGGATACCTACATACCTAGCAAGATCTAGAAACTTACCTACCTGTTCCTTTGGCGAGCAGAAATATAAACAACTGAAGGTAGGTAAGTGTTTTTGAGGGACTTCGATGAGCAGTCGAAAGAACAGATGACAGTCTGTCTACACATTCTGTGAGTTTAATCTTCCTTGGTTGATAAGAATCCCAAGAAGAGTGCTTGTGGCAATTGAGTTCCTTTTGGATGATCTTTCCTTAGGCAGAAAAAGGAAGTTCAGAGAGATTCCTTCCCTGTATTTGCTGTTTCCTAGTTTCTTCAGTTTGAAACCCAAAGTGGTAAATTGTAGAGTGGTAGTTCCTGAACTCCTTCATTATATTTTTGAGAGAGTAGTGAGGGGGGGTCTTTCTGATGACCAGCCACCAGAAGAGGCAGAAGAAATGCCAAGAGCAAAGGCCCTAAGGTAGGATTTGAGGCCTGAGAGGTTTACTGGAAGATAGAGGCAGAGCCATAAGCTATACCTGGCAGACCTACATCTGCAAGCACTTTACTCTGCTAGACAGCAAACCATTGGTGAGCTTTTAATTGAATAGTGATAGAACCTGAACTAAGTATTCAAAAACCACTTTACTTCTGTTCAGAGATTTGATTAAGGGTAGAAAGTTTAGAGTAAACATATGCAGGGAAACTTGCTTGGAAATGATTGCATTATGCGTGGCAACAGAAGACAATGAATTGTACCAAGATGGTAGTGGTAGAGGTGAGAGGGAAGTAGTTTCCTATTTCCTTGAAAATGAGACAGATAAGCATATTTAGTACCTAGACATGAAATGTGACTTTCTGGGATTCACATAGGCAACTATCATGTACTCAAAAAATAATTGCTTCACCCAAATTTCCAACCTTCAGAATGGTTTGACAAATTCTCAGATGTAAACTTTCTCTTTGAGTAGAGTCTGGAAAGGAAGATTTTTTTTTCATTTATTTTTCTGCTCAAGTCTCTCCTCTGTCTTCCAAAACTGTCCATGCTAATATACTCATGTTTTTAAGCATGCACCTTGCTAATTGTGAAAGTCTAATGCATTCTAGTTTATCAAGAGGCACTGACTTCAAGATCTCATTTTGTTTCTTTTTTTACTCCATACTGTTTTTAGAATCTATTCATCTTAATATTTGTACCACTAGCCCACCTCTATTGCTTACTGAGCCATACTCTACAATGCATATGACCCTACATATGGATATCTAGGGTTACTTACAAATTTCTGCTATCAAAACATCACTTTTAGGAATATCTTTGCACAGACTGCAAGTGGATTGACTGACAGACACTGTAGGATACATTAAGATGTCTGTGGCTTCCAGTTCACATTCTTTACTTTTTTGATCAAGGGAGTTGCTTGTATTCTAGATATTAATCCTGATCACTTTCAGATATTACATTTATTTCCAAAGTTTGTCATTCATCTGTTAATTTTTGTATGCAAGAAAATCTTTAACTTCAATGCAACCAGATTTTCTACATCTTTTTAAAATTCTTGAAGTGTACAGAGTACAGAAAAATCTCAAGAAAGGACTTTGAAACAAGTAGTAAAAAAAAAAACCCAGCAAATAAAAACCAGTATGAAACAGTATGCCTAGTACTGGCAAGCTGCTTTTCTGTTGAATGGGGTATGAGGTGAAAATATCAGCATTAAGTTTCATCCTGTTATGGAGTGATTTCCACCTCTGTCTTTCTCCCTGTCCAAACTTTTTCCCTTGAAGAGTCAGACAGTCCTCTCTTCTTTGGGTAATTGAGAGAATTGTATTCCTCAGACTATAACCTCCACCTCTTTCTAAATCCCATACTTCACATTTTCAACTTGCTGGTTTAGATTGCAGTAGATAGGTGAAAGTTTCATCTACCTGTCATTTCTAATTCTTTCTTCTGATTGACAGAGCAGAATTACAATATAAATACCTATATCCAATTAATTGCATGACAAAATTTGTTCTTTTTCTTTACAAATAGGAATTCTTTTAAACTTAAAACTAATCTTATTTAAACAATCTTACACAGTAGACACTTATTACAATTTTACAATTGCAAAACCTAAGGCTCAGAGAACTTAAGTGATTTATTCAAGATGACACAACTACTGTAGTAAGTGGTGGAACCAGGATATTCTTTTCGTCTGTGGGGAACATGTTCCATATTTTGGGAACGGAGTTCACACCATTATAAAGCCACCCCAGGGGGTGAGCAGTGATTCAAGTATGGTGGCACATGATTGGATCAAGGATAGTCATGTGACCTAGACTGGACCAATCAAAGTCCTTCATGAAACTTTTTCAACCCAAGCCCTGGAAAAATGATCTACTTTTGCTAATGATTCTAAGATGATGTTGGTGAGTCTTGGGCTACCAGGGGGCCAGAATCTCCTCACATAAAAGCAACTGACAAGATATAAAAATATGTAAGCTTGGTGACATCATTTGAGTTCCCGGATTAAACCACAGCACAAGCCAGTACGAACCTAGATGTTTTAGTTTTGTGAGTTTTTCGATTTCTTTTCCTTAACCTGGTTAGAGTTAGGTTTTCTTTCCATGTTTTCAAAAAAGGTTTTGACTATTCTTGATAAACTATGAGCCCTGCTGTTAAATTTCTCCTTGCAAGTGGCCATTTAAATGACCTTTCTCTGATAAGGGGAACTCCCACAAGAAACTCCCCCTTTAAGAATTCAGCCTCATCAATATGGAATTCAGAATCGAAATTCCTAGCCAACCACGACGTAGGCGTGTGAGCCATGTTCGGCATCCACCCGACTGTCTATACCAGATGCTACATATGCGTGTAGCTTCTATCTTTGCTGCTGCAGGTGGCAGCCAGTGTCCAACTTCCATAAATGGCAGGCATTACAAAGACGAGTTCTTAGCCCAGACTTAGGATCGGCCTGGGGCTGTAGGAGCTGCGGTAAGTCAAGTTCCTTTCATTTCCTATTCGGCAGCAGCAACAACAACAAATGCAACTACATCACCAGGTAAGTTCTGCGATTGTGATGGGATTTGAGGCATTGCTCATGAAAGAGGAGCCTGGAATCTGTTTCTCCACAATTCCTGAAAGTTCTGGGGGGAAATCCTAATGAGAATATTCTAAAAATCACATTTCTGCTGAAACTAAGCAGAATGGTTTGTCTTGTCTGCAAGTAGGAAAGCTACCTGAAGGAGTCCATAGGGTCCAACAATGTTTAGTCCTTTGTGCATTTGTATGTAGCCAAGAACTTTTCATTCTGTTAAGGTGAGAAATACTATGGCTAGGAGAACAGGAATAATTAATAGAAAAAAGTGATTGCGACCATGAATGTTAAACATAAACATAAGCATAAGCATAAACATAAACCCATGTTCCTGGAGAACAGGGACCAGTCTCTCATTCACCACTGTATTCCCAGCACATCATCCGGTACCTGACATAGCAGATGGTTAGTAAATCAGGGAGAAAATGCAACTAGGATCGTATCATTGTTCTGCTTGCATTCTGTGAAGGAAAAAGAGAAAGAATAATTACACACAGTCTCATTACCAGTTATAATGAGTATTCAATGTGGGTGACTCTATTCAGATTTTCTTCTCCATATGCATAAATATAAAAAGACATGATAGAGAGATGATTGATTGATTGATTGATAGATAGATAGATAGATGGTAGAACATATTTTAAGCAAAATGTGATTATAAGACACATTGTTTGGAATCTACTCTTTTAAAATCTGAAGCACAAGTCAACATGCTTTTTCCCCCATCATCATCCTTAGTGGCTACTGCCTGCAAGGTTCCCATTATTTGTATGAACCATAATAAAACAATTTATTTTTAGACTTTAAAGTTAGTGCTAGTGCTGTGTGTGTGTGTGTATGTGTGTGTGACCATATACTGACATTACATATGCAATATATTTATATATATTATATTATTATTTATGCAGTGATGTATACTGATTTCATACAGTTTTATAATAAACTTTCTTCTTAGAGAAATATCCTTGACTTTGTATCTCTGCTTACTTGATTGGAACCTTCTCTTCGTTTCTGTTTCTTCCCAGGAAATTCATCAGTTCATACACCATTTACTCTAAATCCTTGGAATGAAGTCAAAAAAAGTTAAAATATGCCAAGTTATTCACATTGTCTATTAAAGGTTTGGGGGACTTGTTTGTTTATTTGCATTTGTATGTTTCCTTATTTATTTACTTTGTCAGATTTCTGAGAACAAAATTCATTACATTTTTTTAACCTGGATTGTTGCATTACATTTTCAGGGCCAAACAAGAAGTTTTCTCTGGTGAGTTTATAAAAAGCTCCCTTATATTTGCACATGGTGACATATTCTAAGTAATTAAGTATAATGATCCATACACAGTGAAAGAACCTGAATTGATAAAGAATAAAATCTGGCAAAATAGAAATGTCTGAAGCTACTAAGAACTGAGTTTGATAAGTGAGCACTATAAATTCCCTATTTGATGGCTAACAGAAAGTCCCAGCTGGTATTGAAAATTTCCCTCAAGCTGGGTGAGAAGAGACCCTGCTCTCAGTGATTAGTAAACACCTGTTTCCAGTTTGGGGTATCTTGTAATTAATTGTCCCTTTTGTCAAAGGGATAGCGTTTCTAGTCCCTCCTTGGAAATTTATCATCCTCTCCAAGATGCCTCAGTATAAATAATAGAATAATTGAAAAAATGAACAAATTTACTCCTCTGCATTTAAGTGGTTGTCATAGCAACATGTGAATCACCAGTGCAAATTTCCTATGAGCCAGCCTCTTGGTGAAAGATCCAACTCCCTCTCTTAACCAAGGGTTGTCTTGGCAATTAAGCCTGTGAGTCCCTCTCTTCATAGTATTAGAGGACACTCAAACCTGTAGAGGGGATCTGCCCACCTTCTAAATCACTGGTCTCTCCACGTCTCTCTCTGTAATCCCACTCCAATTGCACACTCGATAAGTTTCCTAATGGAGCCAGCAGAGAAGTGGCTCATACCAGCCCAAAGTGTTCATTAAAAATATTTATACTAATGAACTAACATAATTTATTTGAAACATGCACTTAAAAATCACTCTTCTTTCTGTTTTTAGTTTAGTGAACTATTTTCCCTTGAAGCAATGTAGGGGGCTCTCCAAGGAGTTGTCAGAATGTATTACATACTGGGGGACTGGTTTCATATTCTATCTTATGCTACTATATATTTCTCATTCTTCTCTTTTTCCTTCTGTTGATTACTGTTGCCTCCATGTGAGCATAAATGGCCAGAATACGAAGTCAGTGTTATCAGGGTTTATAACTGGAATACAGCCCGAAAGCCAAGACAGGAAAATCCTTGGGAAAGCCAACAACAAATACACTAGACATTTAGGTTCTGTTGGATAAACATAGAAGGGGATCCATGTGCACTAGCACCCCAGAGTCTCTGATCCAAATTGTGCTGTGACTCCTGGGCAACTCAGAGTCCTCCTCCCATCCTTGAGGCTTTCAGTGGTAAATATGATCATGTTTGCAAGACCCTTGCCTGGTTCCAAACATGTGTTGATCTGCACCATCTATCTCCCAGCACCAAGGGGAAGGAGGGAGCTCATTACCAAGCTTTCGAGGACCTTGGACTTCTTTAAATTTGATGAAAGCCAAAGACTGTGTGTGCACACATATGCACACATACTAAACTACTGTTGAATTCATGGATCTCTGACTGAAGCTCGGAATTGCAGAGCAGACATGTATTAGTCAAACTGAAGGGGAACAACCCCAGATCTGGCATTTGATTCTTTATCCTAACATAATTTCATCTACAAGTGCTGATTAAACACTTATTTTATGCCTAAGTACTCTATCTTGGGCTAGATTACTTGAAACAGAAAACAAAATGAAGATATGATTCTTGTTCTGAAAGATTTTATAAATTAATGGGAGGGATGTGGAAAGACAAATATATAAACAAGCAAATTCTATAGAAGTAGTACAGAAGCATAAAAGGAAAACGGTAAATCCCAGTTCCACTCACACACCCTGCAGGAAGGGAGAGAGGGAGGGAAGGTATTTTCAGAATTAATCACAGAAAATTTCATAAAAATGCTTCTTGGATGAAAATCCAGCTCCTGGCCACAATGGGAGGAAGGTTCTAAGCTTTCCGAGACGTTGGACTCTCTGATGAGCATACTTGCTTCTTTATTAATGCTAGAGTTCATTTTTCCCACATCCGGAACTGGGAAGGAGAAAGCATCAACAGTTTATAGGAAACAAGGCACTTTTCTCATTGCCTGAAAGTGGTGTGGTTCTGTATATTTTCTCAGTTTTTAAAATAGTTGTGAGAAACCAGCAGTGCCAAGAAGCCATTTCCTTGTCACCCTGTACAGGGTGACTGAAGTCAGAACTGTTCTGTTATAGGAAGAGCTTGTGGAAGTATTTCTTAGACAGAGAGAAAAAATAACAAAGAGGCCTTTTCCAACTTAAAATATTTATATGAACAGGAATACTGTGCTGCATCAATCAAATGCTTTGCTAAACTGCAAATCCAGGCGACCTTCCTCGGGGCTGCGCCTCCATAGAGCAGCTGAGCCGTGGAAGATGAAGTTTACATAAAAATGCAGCGATCAGCCACATGTAAGGGTCCCAAGAATGAGGGTCCTGCACATGAAGTGTGTGCCATCAGCTTTCCAAACACAGGACGGGATGTATATTTTAGATAGCCTGCTCTGGTTTCTGTCATTTTTAAAAAAAAAGATTTTAATACAACTGTCTGAACTGACCCAATGATTTAGACAAATCTAATCAGGGCTGTAAAAAGAAATCATTGCATCTTGAAATTTCACCGAAGTTTGCAGATCTAAAGTTCAGAAAATGACATTTAATAAACATCAAGTTTTCATAGAAATAAAGTCAGTAATGTATGTAATTTAAAGTCCTCTGAGATGATAACTTGCTCCCAAATTGTATAGATTACAGGACTCTACACAGAAAGAACCTAAAATATCACATAGTAGCAAAGTGGGAAAATGAATGACTTATTAAAGCTTGAATAATTTTATTTATTTTATTTGATTTTTAAGTTGGTAACATTATCACTGAGCAAGATCATTATAGATTGGCAAGGAAGTTATTCCCTGGTGTTGTACGAATGTGTGTGAGTTTCCTTAAAAAGTGTTTGGGATTATTTGCTACCTGTTGAAAAAGGGAAGTGGAAAATAGCCAGAAAACCACTCTGGGATGGGGCTACAAGCAAGCTTCTACCGCAGCTGTTCATCAGGCTCACTATGGCATCCAGCTTCTGGGTTAAGTAGCCCTCTGTGCACTTCTTTTTAGCACAACCCTCAGAGCAGCTGGCACTACCGTTCCACTCTTGAAGTTACTTTTCAGAGTCTACAGTACAGTTCCCTTGATTACCTACTCCCCTTTGTCTCCTGAATGGGGGATGGACCCCAGAACCTCATAGGAGTTAGGTAAGTGTCCACCACTGAGGTATACCCCAACCCTTGAGAGATGATAGATAGATAGATAGATAGATAGATAGATAGATAGATAGATAGATAGGTATGAGATCTCTCATATATATCTCATACATCTCTCAAGGGCTGGGATATATATATATTTGTTTTTGTTTTTCGAGACAGTGTCTCACCATGTAGTTCAGGCTGTCTTTGAACTCTCTGGAGCCCAGGTTGGCCTCAAACTCACAGCAATCCTCCTGCTTCAGCCTCCTGAGTGCTGGGATTACAGGCATGTACCACCATGCCCAGTTTAGCCTCTGGTATTTTAAACTGGCCTTTACTTTCTATCCCTTGACTCTTCTTATACCCTTCCCATCCACCTCACAGAGAAGTCACCCTCCCAGTTTCCATTCTCAGCCACTTCCCCCTCTTGATTTACCCCAATCTTAGTCTGATCTCAGTCATCTCAGGACTTGAGCCTCTCTTACAGGCCAACATTTCCAGAACTCTACCTCTGCCTAGATTTTTCCTTTGACTATTGGCCCAAACTTCTGTGCTTCACATGACACATGTCCATGTAAATGACTCCTGGCTACTCAAATTTAGCACAGTTACAATAAAATTGTTATCATCACCCAAAAATAGACATTCCCTGTAAATTTTCTTCCTTGGTTAGTATCACAATCATGCATTCATTCATCTGACAAATACTGTGTCTCCTATGAAACAGGGACAATGTTCCTTGCCTCAAACTTTACCTTTGCTGAGAAATACTTACAGTAGTAGTTACTGTGTCCTAAGTCTATAAAATGTTCATTTATGTACCAGAAACAGTATTAAGCATTTTACAAATATTATTTAAACCCCTAAAACAATTCTGTGAGGTAGGTCCTATAATTGTTACCTGACTTTTGCAATAGAAGAAACATTCAAAGACATGGAATAACCTGCTACCAGTTAAAGGCTCTTCCAAATTTCTGTCTGTCTCCCCAAACCTGAATCCATCCCAACTCTAGTTGTTTGCACATGAAAGTTCACTTAATTTTTGCTTTCTTATAGCTTCATCTTTTGTCAGGAGCTGGCAACAAACAGCTTAAGAACTGAATGAATAAATTACATATTTTATCAAAATATGTATAATAGATAAGCATGTCTTGCATTTTCTCTTCAGATTTCAGAACTACATTTTCTTTAAGGTTAGTGTAAAATTTTCCCTTATTTTCTTCTTGTGGAGCATGCCTTAGGAGGTTGCAATGATCAGAACTCATAGAATGCAGATAAAACTAGTGGGGATCTTGAAAGGAGAAGGAGGACGGTCCCTCCTCAAGGAACAATGGAGGCTTCATGGCCCTCACTAATTTTGTCTCCTTGACTTGGCATCTATCCTAATTTCAGTGTGTCTTGGTAACAATAACTATAGGCAAAGAGGACCCAAAAAAAAGCAAAAATCTATGAGCTGTTCTGGAAACTGAAGTCTCACTAATAACATTCAGAAAGATGGTCTGGGAAAGTAGTTATAGTGGGGAAAAGACTTAGCAGCTCCAGGTCATAGGCTTTCTGTGTCAATCTCAAATCCAAATATTTTGTCTGTTTCACTCACCTTCAGCCAGTGTCCTATCTAAGCCTTATGGAGATGCCTCTAGCCAGTGAGCAGGCCAAGGGCAGGAAGTCTCCTTCCCTTTCCCTTTCAGACAGTGGGTGGCACTCTGATAGACGTAAGGGGTGGGGGGCTGTTGCTCTATAAGGGTCCACACTACTGGGACAGGACTGAGGCATGCCTGGGACACAGCACTGCATACTGCAGAGATTGCTGCCCCACGCCAGTGTGAGTACAAGCCTTGAACAGATCAAGGTCTGCTCCTCCCTCTTGGTCTGGATAATCAAACTTAATGGAGCTTAAAAGAGGTACCTCTGTCCTTGTCCCCCTGACTTAAGGTTGGGAGAGATCTCAACCCAGAAAGATCTCCCTCTACTGTTCATCAGGGCCAGAGATGAGTCTTAACCAACCTGGCTTCAGGGAGTGGCCTTATCCCTGCTTCTGGTAAGGAAGGAGGGGAGGTACTGTCAGTCCTAGTTTGCAAATCAGGGATCAGAGAATATCCAGAAGTGGGGAAACGTGTGAAATCTGGCTTCTCATATGCCTAAAGCACCCCAGAAACTCCATGCTGGAACCCAAGTTTATATAAACGATCTTTCCAATGTCTCTGAGGCACAGGCCTCCATCCCCTTGAAAATGTCAGCCCTCAACATGGAAGGAATAAAGCAGATTCTCTCCATTCATGCCAAGCCCACACTCCCACTTTAAAGAAGAAGGAGAATGACTTTTGATTTGAAAGTGTAAAGTAACCAAGGTAGGCAATAAGAAAGGATCCTGAGATCTTCCCGGCTATCCCTGCATGTGAGCCCTAGGGTTCCATCAGGGCCCCTGCTGGTCCAGCTTTCAGTGATGAAATACAGGTCCCAGGAGGTGAGAGAGTATAGTCCAGGCCCACTTTTCCCAGAGCAATGGGTCTCCACTCAAGTTGCCTCCACAGACATCTTGTTTACCCTGACCTTCACAGAGGAGGAACAGGAAAGATGATGGGTGTGGGGACAGAAATATGCCTTCACCACTGCTCAGGGAGACAGGCAGGTACAGGCAGTGATTGGTTGAATGTGAAGAGAAGCCTTTGTTTCCCCCAGTGCTTTACAAGTTATCTCCTCTCATTCTTATTTTGATACCCTTATTTTACAGATTGAGAATTAAGACATTGCATAGTCGAGCTTCCAGTGTTTGACAATCTCCACAATGATGTAGGTCCCACTTCTCCACCTGACACTAAGTGGCTCTCTGACACAGGCTGGCCTCTATCCCATGGGGAATGTTTCTGAAAGCAAGACTCACTCAGACTACCTGGTGTCCCTATTTCCATCCCAATTGTTGGTATAAATGATACCCTAAGAGTCCACCTGCTGCCCATGACAGGTGAGCCCTGCACCAGGCTCCCCAGAACTTTTTCTCCAGGTGGGCATCTTCTGCGGCCAGGCAGGGAACCTCCACATACTTCATGCTGGATGTCATTTTATCAATTCACAAGCTGGGCTGGGGATTTAGCTCAGTGGCATAAGCACCTGCCTGGCAAGCACGAGGTCATGAGTTTGATCCCCGGTACTGAAAAAAAAAAAAAGAAGAAGAATGTCTAAAATCAATTCACAAGCTGTCTTTTGGGACAGGGGACAGGGATACAAACCTCTGACTTTAAGGAAAAGGATGAACCAAGAAGGAAAGAAAGAAAGAAAGAAAGAAAGAAAGAAAGAAAGAAAGAAAGAAAGAAAGAAAGAAAGAAAGAGAAAAGACAAGTGACTGTGGCAACAGGAAGCATCCACAGAAATTTGTTTCAGATTTTGAAAAAACAATTCAAGAATATGTGGTTAAAATAAACACAAAGCTGGTAATATTTTGGTCCTCCAAGATGTGTATGGAGCTAGAAAGCCCAGGGAAAAAACTGTTAACTGGAAAATATTCATCTATGTTTTCTGATCATTTCCCATCCCAAAATGTTGCTTGTACATTAGCAGGTGTTTTCAGGGACTCCCTGGCTTGGTTAAAACCTAGTGGATAGAAATCTTCTATTACCCACACATTCATAGGAGCCCTGCCTGTGGTTAGGATTGCCCTGGGCCCTGGGAGAATGAAACCAGCATTACATTTCCTTTTTCTTTTCTTTTTCTTGCTCCAACGTTATATGGACATCATGATGTTGATTTTTAATATAGATCTGTGTATGTAGAGTTTGAGGATGGCCAAGTAACTTTTATGAGGACAAACCTGGTTACTATGTATGTAATTCACTGGGGCTTTTAAGATGTAGAAATATGATTGCCTGTCTAGCTTGGGGACTTTTTTTTCTTTTGCACATCCAAGTTTGTTTATGAAATCCTGCATCATCAGATAATGTTGCTGTATGATAAGAACAGGGAATGTTTATGTGACCTTGTGATGATGATTGTGGTTTGAGGGTCTCTTCTCTGGAGCTTTGTATGTCTATAAGACATTTAATTACTCCATATCAAGATAGTATAATCTGGTGCTATACAAGAGAGGCTTAGCAGCCTCATAAGCCCAGTGAACTAAAAAGGAGGGTGTTCATGTCTTTCTCTTTCAGGAAATCCAGAAATCCACACTACCACACACATAAAGAAGGCCTTTCTCTTCTCTGCACGGTAGAGGTGGGGTGCAGTAGGGAGGGCATTGTCCAAAGGGGCAAACCCAAAGGGATAGGACAGGTTCTCACGATGGAACCTGTCGACAGACTTTCCAGGACCTACAAGGAAACAAGTGCAGGAATTCCTAGCCAAGACACAACTTTGGTGAAGTTTTGTACTAAGCTTTGGTCCCTCTAATAAAATACCAACTACTACTAATCAGACACCACTGTTCGCCAGCTTTGTGCTCCATGCTCTGCCCACATTACCTTCTCTGACCCTTACAGGAGTCCTTATGAAGGACATACTGGGGCTGGTAGGGGTTACAAAGCTTTATTAAGGTTGTACAGCACTCATGCTTATAGTTTACTCTCCACTAGCCTGCTCTCATAATGCCAAATAATAGCCTAGCTCTGTGTTCTGTTCTCGCTCACAGTGTCTATAATCAAAATCACTCTTTTCTCCCAATTTGGCAATTTTTTATGACTTCCCTATGGTTTGTGGTGACAACCATTTCCCTCATCATCACCCGAATTCAGATCCTTACAAAAATCTGGATTTTAGTAGTCAACTATTGTCAGTTTCCTTACCACTGACCTCCCTTCCCTAAGCCAGAGTGTGTCTGATCTTCCTAACATGTTAAATATGTCCTGCTCCCACCAAAGCATGACTTCACACAGTCAGTAAGTGATAGGCACAGGCTTAGCACCAGACAGCCCTGGGTCTGACTTTCAGCTCTGCCTCTCATTTCCAGGCCGACTTTGATCCTCAGTTTTCTCATTTAGAAATATTGTTATTCTTCCTCCTCTCCAAGAGTTGGTACAAAGATAACATACATCAGGAATCTGTACGGGCCTTGGTCCTTAAATGGTTATTCATTCATGAAAATAATGCTTATCATATTTTCCAGGCACTCACTCCCTGGATGAGTTCTATGCTGAGAGCTGCATTTTGCTGCAGTGTGTTTCCCACCTACCTTTCTAAGAAGCATTCTACAGCAGCAAGCTCCTTTTCTTGCTAAACTACTTAGGTCTTTCATTTTCTTTCCCAAGAAATTTTTCACATGCTGTATCTCATGCCATCTCTTTTTTCCATCAACCAAAAACTGCGTGTTCACCTCCTCTGTTTCCACTCCTGACTTCTCTGGCCAGAAGAGATTTCTTTCCCCCTCAGATGCCATCGTACGTATCTGAACTACCCTTTAGGCACTAACCATTGTTTATTTTTCTGTACTGGGAATTGAACCCAAAGTCATCTATATTTTGGATTGAGTACTTTTTCTTGCATTTCTGTCCAAGCTTTCTAAATATTTTATGGGCACTTTGAGGGTGTGCCCCATCCCCGCTTTCACTGTTTCTGGGATTGCTCTGCCTGTTTTCTTACATTGAATGCACACCCAGTAAGAATCTGTGGTTGAAAGACTGAATCTTGCTAAACATGAATCTTTTGGAGGGGAGAGGCAGGCACTGGGAATCGAACTCACAACCTGGCACTTGCCAGGCACTGTGCCACTGAACTATATCCCAGTCCTCAATGTTAATCTTTTTTTTTTTTTGTCTTTTTGAGACAGGGTCTCTCTATGCATGAACTCACTTTGTAGCTCAGGCTGGTCTTAAACTTGCAGCAATCCTCCTGCCTCAAGCCTCTCAGCACGAATTTTATCAAGTGCAAACACATGTCTCTGAGATGTGTCTCTCTCCTGTCAACCATGCTGATCTGCATGTGTCTCCCTGGTCTCCAAGTTCTCCTTGAAGCAAGATTATGTCTGCCGCTTATTTGGTCCATCATACAGACAGATAGATATTTAAATAAATGATGGGCTGATGATGACAGCCTTCACCAAGACTTTAAAAATGATGAGCTATTACTTTCCTGGTTCTCATCTCTCCATGTAATGAATGAATTTCTTCAGTGTCCAAAGCCATGTCATGGGAATTAATCAACTCTCATCCTCTTCCAGGCATGGTGGGACTCTGTTGGAAGCTCAGAAACAATATCTGCTGTATTTACTGTCTTCGGCTGTCATTTAGCTCTCCTGCCAGATTGTAAGTGACTTGAGGACCAAGGTCAGAGCTTCTGGATCATCCTGTCTTTCACTGGACCCAGCTCAGTGCTCTGTATATGGTTAGTTTCCTGTGCTGTCATCCTAAACAAATGTGATCAGTTCTCTGCCTTCCTGAAACTGCTGTCAGCTCCCTTGAGCATGAATGTGGCAGGTGACCAGTTTACTTAGCAAGTGGTGGGCAGAGTCACGGGTTCCACTTCCAGAACGAGGCACCTATGTGCTAAATTGAAACCATCAGCAGCTCTCTATCCTCTGCCATGGACAGCAGTTCAGAGGACGGCTGTCCCATCACCCCCAAATCACTGGATAACCTTAAGAAGTATGGTCCCCTTAACAACCCTTGCTAGGAACATAACATGAAAAAAAAATAAACTTTTCATGTCTCAAGCTACTGAGATTGGGACATCGTTTGTAATTTTGGTCTAACCTGACTTACCTCCACTGATCTCCTCCTAATTGCTTAATGAATGGGTGAAGAGAGAACACGAAACACAGAAGGATACTTGTTTTAAGGTCTTTTATAATATCTTAGGAGAAAATATTAAGGAAAATATTTTCTTCCATCTTGCTTCTTTTCAAACTGGTTTTGTTTTATTGATGTTTTTCAGTACTGGGAATTGAATGTATGGCCTTTACACTGAGCTACAACCCCAGACTTGTTTTATTTTTTATTTTGACACAAGATCTTATTAAATTGACCAGACTGGACCCAAACTTGCAATCCTCCTTCCCCACCTTCCTAGAATGCTAGGATTACAGGTTTGTGTGACTATGCCCATCCAGAGCTGGCACTAAAATACCACACCAACTTCCCACACTGAATGTAATCATTATGCACTGCAAACATGTGCTAATAAAAAAGGAAGGCAAATAGCCACACCACAAAGCCAAGTGGTTAAACAACTAGTCTCTGAGTAATAAACATCAAATAATAATTAATACTGATTGTTGTTGCTTACTGAGTACTCACTCTGCCCCAAGCACCAAACTAGATGTGTTGCACAGTTACCTCATTTAATCTCCCCATGACTTAGTGGGTGCAACCAGCTCCCATTCTGCAGATGATGACTCTGAGGGAGAGAAACCAAATCACTTGCTCCAGGATATGCAAGATTTCCATTTCTGCTGAAAATACCCACAATGTGTCTCCAGCCAAGAACATGTGGCCGAGCAGTGAGGTTGATGCAAGGTGATGAACTCCCTTGAATAAATTAGTTATAAATATGGTGTTGATAACTTTACCCCAATAAGCAATCCATAGCAAACCCCACCTCTGAGCCTTTACAACTTCTATGTCCTTGGGCTTCCTGGGCAGAAAGATTCCAAGTTAAAACATGAAGGACCAGCAAATGTTACCGAAGGAAAAGGAGCAGAGGAGGCACAGGAGGAGGCACAGGAGAAAGTAGAGTGCCGGGCTGAGCATGTACACAAAGGCAGAGATGAGTGCGCACAGGTATTCATAGGCCACTGAGGTCTGGAGCAACATGAACGAGACATGGAAACAACAGCCAAATGCAGTCTGCATTTTAGTGGTAATGAACTACTGGATCACAGTATGTAAAGTTTGTTGAATATATTATCTACTTCAAATGTGTTTTTTCGTCTTTACAACAGCACTATCATAAAGTACTATTATTTATATCCGTTTTGAAGGTGTGGAAACTAAAGCATGGGAAGGTTAAGTTATTTTCCCAAGGTCGAACAGTTTAGTAAATGATGAAAGTAGGAACTGAACTCAGAGCCCATTACCTACCATATGCTCTGAGTTCTAAGATGTAAATTCTAAAATATAAAATAAAGGTTCTGGGGTTTTTGTTGTTGTTGTTTTGCTTTTGCCATTGCTGAATCCCCAGTGTTTAAAACAATGCCTAATAGATAGAGGTCCTTAAGCAATTGTTGAATGAATGAAATAAACAATACTCAATTAAAATATTATAGGTTTGCTACCTTAAGACTTCCACAGTTTCTTGGGCTAGTGATGTAGCTCAGTAGTAGAGCATTTGTTTAGCATACAGGAAGCTTTGGGTTTAATTCCTAGCACTCACACACACAAAAACCTATAGTATTATTTATGGAGTTTCTTATAACTGTATAAACCTGCCAAAACACACCATGGTTCTTACCAGTCACTGGTGGATTTCATATTATATCTCTTCTTTAAAATGTACCTGCATGCTTGACGTGGTGGTGCACACCTGGGATCCCAGCACTCTCAGAGACTAAGGCAGGAGGGTCTCGAGTTTGAGCTCAGCCTAGGCAATTTAATGACTTAGAGAGCCTCTGTGTAATAAATAAATTTTAAAAGGCCTGGGGATGTGCCTTAATGTGAAATCCCTGGGTTCAATCCCCAGAACTGGGGAAAAAAAATAGTAAATCCATTTTATTTCGTTGAGTCCAGCAAGGATTCACTGAGTCCCTAGTACGCGCCAGGGTTTCAAAGACTACACTCAGATAGCAAGACTGATGCTCAGAGCTCAGCAAGGGACACATGTATGAGCAGACCATTCTCAGGCATTCACGAAGACTTCAGGGGCACAGATAAGCAAGCATTAATTCCCCTGAAGTGGCCTGTCCTGGAGGGAGGGCAGTGGAAGGAGGCCAGGCCCAGAATACGTGGAATGGCACTGCAGCAGCGAAACAGCATCGGTATAGATGTGTGCTGTGAAATGCATGAATCTCAAGGAATCAAATACAGTGCGAGCCCATGTGAGCAGTCTGCAAGGAGAGAGGGAGCGATGAGATTGGTCGGCAAGAGGCTTGCATGCAGCAACATTCCTGCTTTTTCCTGTGAGTTCTGGGAGCCATCAGAGCTTTTAAGAAGTGAGATGACATAATGAGATACGACTTCTTCAGAGGAGATATATTTGGAAATAAAGGTATTTGAAATGACTATTTCTATTCATCTACCCTTTTTTTAATCTCCTTAGGAGACCGGAAGGGACTGATAGGCGCCGCAGCAGATCTGAATGAGACAGGGCCTGGGGCTGGTTTTAGGGCTTCTGGCCATTTCTGATAGTTTCCTAATCTTGTAAGGAATCTGAACAGCCTTTGTCCTCATCCTTCACCCTGTTTTCTAAGCCCCACCTCCCTTTAATCTTGTGACAGATTTATGGCCCCAGCACTTCTGCATGTGATGAGCCAGTCTGATGTCAGTTACCGTAGACTGGGCTGGCAGAGATAGTCAGTTACAGTTGGGGACATGTGACACATCTGATGGGACTGTACTATGTGAGGGTAACGTTTCTCTGGGGAAGTAACATGGCATTTTGTCTGCATGTGAGGGCCCACTGGGGAGAAGAGAGGCTGAGGTGCCAACTTGCTAATGGGAACCTACAACCCTGTGCCCCCCTCACTGCGGAAGAGCGCGAATGAGCGTTGGCAGGGACTATTTGCATTTACTTACATCTCAGAGGCATTGGCAGAAATGTGGTCTCTAAATTTTGAAGACAGAAGCAGAGACATAAAACTCACTTTGTTTTTCTTTGTCCCAAACCACACACATTGAGATAAAATATGTATAAAGTCTAGAGCCCCCTGTGGCACACAGTGAGTCCCACAGAAGCTCATCCTGAGGGTTGGGTACTTAGATGACTCATGACAGAGATGGAGAGAGAGTGGCAGCTTCAATCTGGGGTCTTTCTGTTTTCACTCACAGTTTCTCCCTGTGCGGTCTCAAAAGTGTGCCTGCCTGCATTTCAGCGGTGCATCTGTCCAGCCACAGGATCATCCTCATAGAGTCTCTTTGGACAGGGGACTTGCTGAAAGACAAGGCTGACACAGGCAGGGAGTCGTGGCGGGAGGCAAGTGTCTCGAAGAAGGGGTGTGATTCTGCGACTTGCACAAATCCCTGTAGGGCCTCGCAGTGGGGCTGGGCATTTCATGCTCCACGGAGTACTTAGGGCGGGATGCCCCATTGCCACGTCCAATCATCCGAGCCCAGAAGATGAAGACGGAAGCTGGCAAGGGTTTGATGGCGCAGATGCATCAGGGCAGCAGATGAGGTGTGCTTGGCAGGGAGCCAGGAAGTGAAAACCACACACGAGAAAGAAAGGAAGAGAAGAAGCCCACCCCTTTGCAGCCTGGGCACTGGAAAACTCATGCTGATAGATCTCCATGCCTGGCCCTTGCCAGACTTTTGAAGCCTGGCTTCTCCCTGTGATGTCACAGGTAAAGATGGACACAGGAGAAGCTGTTGGGGGGAAACAGACCAGCTCCTGGAGACCTGAGTGATCCTCTGACTCTGCCACTAAATCTATGACAGCGCTGCCACAGAACCAGACCCAGACGAGGCAGCATACAAGGCAGAGTCAGCTCCTGTTTCCCTCAGCCTCATCTCAGCTCTGCTCCGCTCTTCTCTACTACAGCCAGGCTTCTAATGCCCCCTCACTACTGCATGCCGCACATTTACACTCCTGGCTCCAACAGTATCAGACAACTTGGAATTTCCCAAACATCTCATGCTGCTGCTAGCTCCTGTGTCTTTGTATATAATATCCCCTCTGCCCTCCATGCCCTTCACTCATCCTTTCCACAAACTATTTTTGAGCAGCAATGAGGAACAAGGCACAGAGAAAAAAATGACACATGACATAGTTCCTGCTCTCAGGAGTGACCAGTAGTTTCTCTCTCTGTCTCTCTGTCTGTCTCTGTCTCTCTGCCTGTCTCTCTCTCTCTCTGTCTCTCTCTCTCTGTCTCTCTCTCTCTCTCTCTGTCTCTCTCTCTCTCTCTCTCTCTCTCTCTCTCTTTCCCTCCCTGGCTCTCTCCCTGGTGAGACATTCTCTGCTTGTACCTGGCAAATGCTCCCCTCCCGTCTCTGCACTACCCTTAACTAGAGTTTAGATGAGCATAGATAAATATCCATGCACAATGACTTGGTCCCTAGAGCAATGGCACTGGACTTGCTATGGTTTTTAAGAAGCGGAACCTGGTACCAGGTCATTAGGTCATTTGGCTCTGTGCCCTCAAGTCTTCCTTGGCATGTAGGCTCAAACTGCTGTCCATTCCTACGGTGATGTGCCACCCCCTTCAAAGGCCATAGACAAGTGGGGCCATCTGGTCTTGAACTTGAGCCTTCAGAATCATGAGCCAAAATAAACCTTTCTTACTTCATAAGTAGCCCATATCATGTATTTGTTCAAATGATGCAGAGATGACTAATACACCTTATAATGCTGCTCTCTTCATGAAACAAAGAAGTTCTTTGCCTTCCTCAAATCTGAATACTATCCTTACTCACAGTGCCCAGTGAAAAATTCCTTTTTTCCTCTCAGTGAATCCCTCCTGGCTTGAATCTTATTTGAGCCACTGTTTGTCCCTCCAAGCATTTCATGCACACAGATATACATTTGACATATTCATATGCTTTAAATATTTCTATTGATTTTTTTGGTAGATGAAAGATAGTAATATGATTTTCTTTCATAAAGGGGACATAGATAACTTGAAATGTAAGGAAATCGAACAAGGTGCAGTTTAAATTTCTTTCTCTGTGTTTTCTCAGTGAAGCTGCCACCATGAAATGTAATCATTGGTCTTAGGCAACATGAGCTTCTACAGCCAAAAGCCATAGGCCTTGGAATAGGAACAATAGATATAGATTTCCCAGAAAGTCCAAGATCAAGTGCTGCTGGCCATCAGTTTCTGCAGAATCCTTGCTTTTTGGTTTGCAGATGGCTGCCTTCTTGCTATATCCTCTCACACCGGAGAAGGAAGCTCTCTGATGTCTCTCTGTTGTCTGAACACCGATCCTAACAGATCAGTGCTCTACCCTTAGGTCTTCTTTTCATTACTGCTTTACTCCAAATATAAGCATACTATGGTTAATTAACCTTAGGCTTAATTAATTCTCTCCACACTGGGGGTTAGGGCTTCAACATAGGAATCTGAGGGGGAAACCACTCAGCCTCCTCTTTATATTCCCTAAAGCTCCAGGTCTCACATTTACCTGGTCCCACACTACTCATTTCCCAAGCCCAGAGGGCACGTATCCTTGGTGACTTAAGCATGGCTCTGCTACACCTCTACTCTCAGATGGATTTTTAGAGAGGTCTTAAAATAACTCCCAGAAATCATAAGTGATTATAAAACATAGCAGAAAAGAAAATCAAAAACCAACAACAAATTCCATAACCTAAAAATATTATTTTGATGTGCATGTTTCCAACTAATCTATGTAACTAACTACATACTTATCTACCTATATTTTTAATAAAACCCATATCTTCCTCTAAAGATAACCTTGCAAACGGTTCATACACTGATTACAGCTCAGTTTCGGTTCTCTGCAGATTGATACCATGAACCAATGATACACCTAAGGATCTCATAACTGACAAGCTGTCTTTAACATTAGACTCTTAAAGATTTTAGGTATACTTTTTATCAGGACTCCTGTCACCAAGGGGTTCAAGTGGATGGCTGATCACACACACACACACACACACACGCACGCACGCACGCATGCATGCACGCACGCACATGAACATATGCAACATGGTTTCCCAATCATTGCTCTGAGATGATTGAGGCAGCAATCTACAAACCAGGAAGTGGACCCTCACCAGGGATTTGTCATGATCTGGATGGCTCAGCATGTGTCCACCCTAGGCAAAGCCACTTTCCTCCTCATCACACATCACTCCGTGCCCTGGTGGTTAGCCTTTTGACTGATGGCATGACAAGCCCTTATTCAGCGAACACTTCCTGAATCCCTGGCTTAGCTTACATTTCCTTTTATGCGTTCACATAACATCTCTTATTAGGCAATTTAACAGGTATGCGTATATTCCTAGTTGAGCTATAACACAAATTTTGTGCTCTACGCTACATCCTCAGCACCTAACCTCATGGCTTCACATAGTGGGCACTCGAAATTTGATAAAGGACCAACCAAAGCAAAGAATGAACACCTGAGATTTTTAAAAAATTGTCTTCTGATGAGATGAGCAAAGCCCTAAGTGTACCTCCCCTTTGAGGTCATGCAGCCAATTAGCACAAAACGAATGAGGCCAAGGTCTTCCTGATTTACCCCAGGGTGAGGCTTCTCACAAACCAGTGACAGGACAAGCTGCGTGACTGGTTTCCCAAATTGAACCTTTTAAGCAAAGCCAGGAAATTGGGGCTTATTTTCATGTGGAAATGTGAAAACAACAAAATTATGAACAAGATAAAAAGTTATGATTTATGTTAAAAGGAAATTGCTTTTCACTATAGAAAATTACTGCATGTTCATGTCTAGAACACAATTCCTTCTACAATTATGAAATAATACTCTTTTCTGTATGTTGTTTTTTCCATTTGTTTTTGCCTGTGGTATATACAGAATGAAAAATATTTTTTAAAAAAGAATGAGAAGGTAAAGAACACAAAGAAAAAGATAAAATGACCAGACAAGTTATTTACAAGAGTTCACATCTGTACCTTTCAAACATGCAATCAGCTTCTTTAACATAACATTTATCAATACTGATACTGGTTGTACTGAACTGAAAGAACTTTAGGGAAGAGAAAAAGCAGGAGCTGGTGATAAACAAGTCCTGGGAGACATCAGTACTGGGCATATTCAGAGCCTGGCAAAAGGAAAGATGTAGAAGCTAATGGCAGCTCTAGAGAGGGAGGTTGAAAAGATGCACAGTCACATCCGCGCTGCCCCCCCTCACACACACGAGTGTGACGTCGTCAATTGATATCCTTAGAGGATTGGGCCCAGGACCCACTGATGATATCAAATTCTGCAGATGCTCCAGGTAAGGACCAAACTGGATGGTAGATATTGGGAATCAGGACAAAAATGTTCAAAAAGGAAGTGGAACAAGGGAGGGAGACAGAGAAGGGAAGGAATGAAAAAAGCAGAATTAAGATGTGTTACATACATCTACCAACTCCCTAGGATGAATTTAAGCATGATGTATAGCATACATGTATTAATAAAAAAAATTTTAAAGGTAATTTAAAAAATCTGCAGTGCTCAAGTCCCTTATATAAAATAGTGCAGTATTTGCATATAACCCGTGTACATTCTCCCATATGCGTTGTGAATTATAGATTGCTTATGAGGTGTGATAAAAAATATAGTGAATGTTTAAATTTTAAATTAAAAGACATTACTATGAATCCCCCTCCTTGCTTCAAACACAATTATCCCATTGCTCTTGCCACTTGCGGCAGCAGTTCTGGAAATGGGTTTTCACGCGTGTCTCTGGCTGAGCTGTTATGGCTGCCTCAATGTCTTGAATCAGTTCAAACCATTCACCTTTCATGGGCATTTTGACTTCAGGAATGTCAGAAGTTGCATGGCATCAGGTCTGTGGTAAGTGCTTGAGGACACGCCATAATGTTTTTATTTAACAGAAATTGCTTTAAATGTTTTGAAGCAATTCAGGACATGGAGGCGGTCACAAAAAAGACACTTGCAGGTGTTAAGCTATATTGTTTAAGAAACAGAGATAAGAAGAAAAATTATGTATGACAGACACAATTTATTTTTCAAATATTTTGTATCCATGGTTGAATCCTCTGTGGATATAAAGGGCCAGTTGTAGAAGAGATATATCTTTTTTATTGTCTACCATAACTTTTAGCAGTGAACCTCATTTCTTTTTGAGGTAAGGTCCCTCTGTCTCCTATGACTGTGTCACTGTCTCAAATCTCCAAGATATCAGGGAAACTGGGGTTTTGGGTGAAGTGAGTGGAGAGGACATCTCATGAGGCTCATGCAGATTAGCCTTAAGATGGCTCTGGTGACAAAACCACTCAGGACCTGTGGTCTTTCAAGTGTGGTGCCTTATTGTCAAAGACTTTCTTTTATTTTTGTCTGCAATACCAGGAAGCCAGTCAGCAGACAGAGGAAAAGAAGTCCAGCTCTGCAGATTGAATCATGATCTCCAAAAGAGATATGTAGAAGTTTTAACCCCTAGTACATCAGATTTGGGACCTTTACTGAAAATAGGTCTTTATATAGGTGATCAAGTTAGAATTAGATCATTACAGTAGGCCTTTCTATGATATGACCAGTGTCCATAAAAAGGAGAAATTTGGACACACAGACAGACATGAAGAAAAAGGACAGTGTAAGACACTTAGAGTCTGGGACCCAGCACCACTTGCAGGCCGCTGCCAAACTGGAACAGACAGACCCCAGCCTCTCTCTGTGAGTCAGCAACATTTAGGCACTGGGGGTAAGAGAAGAAGACCACACCAGCAAGCAAGCCCAGCCTGGGAACCAGCACCATTTGTGGACCGCTGCCAGACTGGAACAGACAGACTCTAGTCCCTTCCTGTCCACGGGCTGGCAAACAAGAAGTACCAACTCCCTCCCCCACCCACCACTGTAAGCTACCAGCTTATCTGGAGAAACGCAGGCTGTGATGATAGCTATCGAGGTGAAATGCAATTGGATGCCTGTGGTGCTTTGGTGTTTCACTAACATTGCAGGTCTAGGGCCAGTGGTCTGATCACAGGTTCAGAGGATAGTGGTACACAGTGTGGCATCTAGGGGGGATCTCCTTCTGAGGGTTGAAGCCATTGTTGACTCCCTATGGTCTTGTTTTAGAAGTCCACTAGCTGCCTGGTGCTCACTGGGCGTTGTTTCCATTGTTTTGTTGGATTGAATTTTACTTTCTTTTGTTTTGTTTGATTATGTCAAATCCAATGGCAGGAGCAGCTATTTCAAAGACAGCAAGATATATTATGGTAGCAATTTTGGATTTACTATTGGCTCTTGCCACTTGAAGTCCTTTATTGTATTCATTGTTTTGTTTTTATTGTTTCTATTCTATTCTGCTTTGTTTGATTTTTACTATGTCTGAAGTTATCTGCAGCTATTTTGAAGACACCAAGAGGCATTATGGTAACTATTGTTTATTTCATATTGTTTTGAAGTCCTGTATCTCTTAGACTGGTTTATTTTGATTGGTTTTATTCTGTTTTATCCTCTTTAAAATAAAATTTTTTAAATTTTTAAAAAGATACTTAGGAAACAGTCACAGGAATGGAGAGAGATAACTCTAACACAAGGAATACTTAGGATTACTAGTAGACACCAGAACCTGGAGGAGGCAAAGAAGGAGTACCCTGGAGCCAGCAGAAAGAACATGTCCTTACCTTGGTTCTTAAAGCATACCTGTGACGCAGCCTATCACTGTTGTTCTGACAAACCTTACCAGGCTTTGGAGTTTGATCATGGCAGCCCTCAGAAACTAACTCATCCAGTGTTTTCCCTTCTCTGCCCAAGACTCTCTCTCTCTCTGTGGGCTGATCCACTCCCCTCAAGGGTTTCCATTTTTGGAAAACCAGTACAGAAAGCCCTCCTGGCTATGTGTTCTCCTTCGGGAACACGTATGTCCCTAAGGCACTAAGCACAGTGCTTGCTGCCTATGTGATGGGTGAGAAACTAAAGGAGGACAATATAGTGACAATAACCAACCCATGGATTATTATCTCCAAATATAATCCAAAGGGAAAAAGCCTCTTGGGGCATCATCTTCAGTGGCCTCAATACATGCATTAGGTTTCCAGAAGAATTCAGGTCAGACTCAACATAAATGTAGCAGAATAATCCCATTTTTAAATCCAGCATTTTGTAGGCATTGCTGAGCCATGATAGTTCCCCTTTCCCCAGTACTTGACCTCTGTCATTGCAAAATTCTAGGTGGTTTGCCATTGAATCATCAAAAACAGTGATAAATGTAAGTTAACTTGGCATCACAGCATGAAGCAACTCTGTGGTCCACCTTCTTAGAGCATGCACCAGGCAGCTGGGCTCTGCTGGAGAAAATCAAACAATAGCATGGAATTGGAACTTTACAAATGTCTTTCCTTTTCTGTCATTCTGGTCCATGATGCTGCCTGATAATCTTCTGTGTAGTTTGGGTTTTTTTTTCTCCCACCAAGACACCCCAAGTCTGTCTCTCAGTCTTTTCACCCCTCCTCTTATCCCTTTCATGCACCAGCTGGCTTTAGCCAGAGCAGAGGCACCCACTCTGCACTTTCTGAGTTAGCTGTAATCTCATCATCACATGCTCTTCCCTTCTGCCACAGTGAACTGGGAATCCCTCCCCTTAAACAGACACCATCTCTCCATCTCTGATCTCTGACCTTCATTCTTCCACCTCTATGATCTTGAGCTACTAAAATATAGGAAGTAGTGTCTCTCACACATACTTAGTAAGTGTGTGCCCACCACCTGGTAAGTTCTAAATAATTACATATAAATGAATATACCAATTATCTATTCCTCTCGCACCTTCCACTTCTATACGCATGTTATCTCCTTCAGCACAAAAATATGCCAGTCCTCTCTTTAAAATAACCAATCAAAAGCCCATTTTAACCTGTGAACATGCTTCCAGCATCTATTGCTTGCCTTGCCAATCACATTTCTTAAAGGAGCTGGTCACATTCAGTTTGGCTCTATCTCACCTTAAGACCTACTCCCCTGTTTGTTCTCCACTCATGACAATTTGGCTTCCTTTGTCTCACTGTTAATGCTTCTTTAGAGTGCTCTATCTCTTGACAGCCAATAGCACCTCCTCCCTGCTTCCCTGGTTTTCTCCCTTGCAATGTTTGACACTTCTAAACAAAGTCTCTGTGCAATAACTCTATTTCTTGCTTTCCTCCTCTTTCTGGCCACTCTTTTGCACTCTTATAAGACTCTTCTTCCACACTTGTATTCTCCTCCCTCCAGATCATATGCAGTCCCTCTTCTTCTCCAGACTAGACTTCTTTCCACAACTGTGGCCCAATATTTCATGCTTGTCCCCTCCTTGACAACAGTTGCCAAGGTCTTCTGCATGTCCCTGTGTAGAACTGAGCTCTTTCTATCCACCTCTGCTGTGTGCCATGTCTGCACCTTATGCCTACAACAGGTGGCCCTATTCATCCAGCCAGCTAAACAAGGTACTTGGGAGCCACCCACCATTCATTCTTCCCTTTTACCAGATCTATAAACTTCACTTTCTAAAATACGCCCCTGAATCTAGTCATCCCCTCATGGTCAAACTGAGTTCAGGCCTTTCCATTTCTTGTGGAGAATGTTGCACAATATTCTACTGAGAGAGAAGGAAATTCTCAAGAGTTTTTCCTACTCTCCCACACTCAACACAAGCCAGAATGTTTCTGACACCAGGTGTAAGATGCTGCTTCCCCACACACCAAGCAGTTCTCCAGCAGACACCAGTTGGGTGTCCTCTCATGCTATCCAATTCTGACACCATCTGCCTGGCGCTAGCATCAGAGCCACCATTTGGAGGCTCTGCCCACAACATGCCTTCTGCTTCAGATGCCAGTTGAAAAAAGTATGTTGCCACCTGTACTTCTGAAGAGTCAGCTAAAATCAGAGTTCCTGTGATTCCTTCCTTGGGTTTGATTACTTTGCTAGATCATCTCACAGAACTCAGGGAAACATATTTGCCAATTTATTATGAAGAATATTGCAAAGGTACAGACAGAAGAAGGGAGGAACACAAAAAAAGGAGAGAAACATTCGATAAAGAATATAAAGAAAATATAGAATACATGAAGCAGATTCAAAGAGACTACCAGGAAATTAAAAACTCCATTGAAAGCTGGCAAAATGCCTTAAAAGAAACTAAGGATAGATTATCAAAACTTGAAGACAAGTTTGCAATGTGTGATCATGAAAGGAAAGATCTCTTAAAAATCACAAGGAAATAGGCAGTAACAATACAAAGGCTAGAAGATGACAAGAGAATCTACAATTTAAGAATAAGAAATGTGAACAAAGAAGCAGGAATACAAACTGGTGAATTACAAAAGCTATTCATGGAAATAATTAAGAAAACTTCCCAAGCATTGGGAAAAGAAAATGACATTTGGTTATGTGAGGCATACAGAACTCCAGCCACCTACAACCAAAACAGATCTACACCCAGACATATAATAATCAAGATACTAGAAATTCAATATAAAAACAGAATATTAAAAGCTGTCAGAGAAAAGAAACAGATTACCTATAAAGGTAAGCCCATCAGGATCATGGCTGACTTCTCAACACAGACCATCAGATCAAGAAAAGTTTGGAGCAAAGTATTCCAAGCCCTGAAAGAAAATAACCTCCAGCCCAGATTGATGTACCCTATAAAACTGTCACTAGAAATTAATGGAGAAACAAGATGCTTCCATGACAAAGAGGAACTGGAGGATTTTGTAACCACCAATCCAACCCTACAGAGAATACTGAAGGACATTCGAGAGAGAGAGAAAAAAAATACCAGGATTTTAGGAACAGTGGCAGAAAGGGCTTAATGAGTGGGGCAGGCAGTAGAATGAAGGAGAAAACTAGACAAAGGCAGAAAAATAGCATGGCAGAAATGAGGCAGAGAATGATAACTAGAAACTCTAACATAGATGGCCTTGATACACTATATTGTTACTAGTGCACCAGGATTTAAAACCCACATTACTCACACTACTCTGCTTAGATGTATTATATTCTGTTCCAGTCTTTCTACCTATACTAGATTTGAGGGCACAGACAGTAATCCCGAAAATAACAGGATATTTTACAGTAATCATCCTTAATTTCCTATTAACTTAATCTAAAGCTCTGTAAAACCTACACTGTTTTACCATGACTAATCATAATCAAATCTGGTTTGTTAGATCACTGTTTTGTATTAATAGATTTTATTCAAATCTGTTATGATTGATAGTATCAAGTCTGAGAGTATAGGCAACTGCACTGAAAATGACAAGATTCACTAGAATATCCACTATGGTTTGATTATTACCTGCCTTTGAAGTTTTATACTGTCTATAATGGTTTATTTTTACTAACATTGTTATGTACTGCTATATTCAATTATACTGCTATATTCAATTAGGCCTGATGATATAGACAATTCTATTGAAGATAAGAAATAACACAGTAATCATTGTAGATCACCTTGTACTATGGTTTTATATGACTTTTTGTTTCATGTTTTTATAGGAATTTGTTTTGTTTTGTCTTGCTGTTTTGTTTTTCCCTCTAATACAGAAAGGATAGAAATACATGTAGAGACTCATGCATGCATAGCTGTTTACACTCTCTCTGTTTGACTATCTACTTTGTATGCTTTAATTTTGTAACTTGAACAACAATTTCTAAGAGGACAATATGTAATTTATCAACTAGTGATTTCTTATTATCTTTTTTTTTGAAATTCTGTATTATCTCTACCGCTTACATGTTTTTGTTTTTCTTTAAATAAAAAAATGAAAAAAAAATATTGCAAAGAATCCAGATGACCAACCAGATGGGAAAGATGTTGCTATGGTTTCAGGGTGTCCCATAAGCATCACATGTAGAAACTTAATTCCTCAGTGTGTTTTGGAAGGTGGGGTCCAGAAGGATGTGTCAGTGTCATGGAGACAGAGCCCACATGAGTGGATCAATGCTCTTGTCAAAGGGCTCCGAGAGCTGTCACCACAGTTTGAGCCCATCATCTCCCTTCCACTTGCTTTGCTTGCTCTTCCATTTTTACACCAACCTAAGGACCAACATGAGGTCCTAAATTTAGATTCCTCAACTTTTAGAACTGTGAGCCAAATTAAACCTCTTTTCTTTATAAATTAGTCTGTCTCAGGTGTTCTGAGCAATGGAAAATAAACAAAGACAGATACACAGAATGAAGTGTGGGACTAGGTTCTAAGCAGATGCACCGTCTCTGAAGCACCACCCTCTGGAATACTCATACGTTCAGCAGTCCAAAAGCTCCCAGAACCAGTCTTTTTAGGTTTTCATAGAGGCTTCATTATACAGACGTGATTAATCCCATCAATGGCCATTGGTAACCACCTCGAGCCTTCAGCTCCTCTCTTCCTCCCCGAACGTTGAAAGGAAGGACTAGAAGCTCCAACCCACTAGTCATGCCTTCTTTTCAGCAAGTAACCCTTATCTTGAGACTCTCTAGGGACTGCCAGCCACCAATCATCTCATTAGTGTATGAGACACTCATTCTTATGTCTCTGAAGAACTGAAGAGTTTTAGTTCCTACATGTCAAGAAGCAGGATGCAGACTGTATATGTATATGAGTATGTGTATGCGTGTGTATACGTATAATACATGTATGGATATCCATGCGTATTACATAGGGAACCAATAAATGAAGAGAGGGCAGGGAAAGAGAAGGATAAAAGAATTAAGATGTGCTATATCCAAATGCCGACTTTCCACAGATGTAATCATTATGTACGCAAACATGTACTAAGCAAAATAAATTTTTAAAAAATGTGTATGCATATATGTATATCTTATAAATCACAGTATCACACATTCTAATTTAATTCATCCCAATCTATATCCTCCTCTGATTAGTTTTCAAAAATTTCAACCTACCCATTTTGCTTCCTTTCCAAGTGACTTGTACACTGCCATAGCCAGAGCTCTTACCGGGGGCAGGAAAGGCCTGCTGAGGCCTCCTCCTGCAGCTCTGCAACCTCTCTACATGCTCTTGGAGCTCAGGCCTTTGTACTTTAAGAGCTGGTTTTCTCTCCTTTTGTTTTTTTTTTTAGCCCTATTTCTTTATCAGTGCTATATTAATCAAGACTTTTTTGGTTGTAAGTGATAAAATCACAAGTCAAAGTGGCTTAGGATAAATCCAGAATTTACCAGCAGGATGGTGAGCTATCTCCTGGACCCCAAGAACAGGAATGTGCCTGGGCTTTAAAACTGCTTGGATCAGGGTTATTAGTTTCCTGGGGCTGCCACAGCCAAGTGCCTTAAACAAGAGAAAGTTGATTTCTCTCAACTACAGAGGCTTGAACTCCAACATCAAGGTGCTGGCAGGGCTAGTTTCTCCCAAGTCTTTCTCTTTGGTTTATGGACACCGATCTTCTCCTTGGGTCCTCTCATGGTCTTCCCTGTGTGTGTCTGAGCCTCAATCTCTTTTTCTATGATAACAGTTATATTGGATAAAAGCCAGCCCTAATTACCTCATTTTATCTTGATGACCTTTTTTAAGACCATAGTTGAGATCCAGGCTTTAGACTTCGACTTATGAATGGGGGATGGATATAATACATCCCCTTATGCTGTTCCCATCTCCACCCAATTACATCCACCAACCCACTCTCAGACAATATGGCACCCAGTGCTCTGATTGTCCTCTTTTCAGCTTCAGCAGCCAGGTCAGTCCAAGCCCAAAGTCCTGAGGAAGAGACACATTGGCCCAAATGAGATCAAAGTGTCCTGATGACATCCCCAAACTCTAAGTTTCCAGGGAAGTACAATAGAATGGATCCCATCCTGACCCTTCGGTTTTGTACAAACTATGTTTTAAAAAAACAAAATGTTCTCATTTTCTGATTGTTTCACAAAATCTAGCTTTTTGTTCCAATCTCCATCTTTCCCCTCAGCAAAATTGATTAAGGGAACATTCATCTCTTGCGCAAGCTGTCTTGCAGAATGTATGTTCCCTCAGGCTAGGTTATTTTAATTTTGACTAAACTGAAAAGATAGAATCTGGGAGGAAGGAAGATATGCCTTCAGGTACCCACTCTGAATAATGGTTCCTCACTTGTAAAAATTAGTAGGAAGCACATCTTCTCCCCTGACTCACATACATGCTTCCCACCCTGCATCAGGTCTTAGAGTAGCTAGAATGTTCTATTCAAGGTCTATGAAGATGTTTTAGTCATATGAGCCATGCTTTCTGCTGCATGCCATTTCTATCTTGCTTTGTGTCAAGATGATTGCTCTGAAGAAGGCAAGGTTTTCTGGGTCCAGAACATGTAGAGAATCTACCAGGAGCACTGAGTTGTTTCTGTGCACTGAATTTTGTGCCCCTAGACTCATATGTTGAAGCACCCATGTCCAACCTAGTAGTATTTGTAGGTGGGAATTTTGGGATGATAACTAGAATTTGATAAGGCCATGAGGGTGAGGCTTCATGTAGGATCAGTGAGAATCCTTATAAAAAGAGACATCAACTGGGAGTGGCAGTGCACACCTATAATCCCATCACTCAGGATGCTGAGGCAGGACTGCTGCAAGTTTGAGGTCATCCTGGGCTATATCGGCAGTTCAAGTTCAAGCTTAACTAAATGCTGAGACCTGAAAAACAGAAGATGATGGCGATGATGACAATGAAGAGGAAGAAGAAAAAAAAGAAGAGGAGAAGAAGGAGGAGGAGGGACATCAAAAAATCATATTCCATGTCTCTAGCCATGAAGATACAGCTAGAAGGCTGCTGTTTACAAGCCAGAAAGCAATACCTCATGAGAAATGCAAATTTCTAGAAATTCTCATGGAAAATTTCCAAGCTGCAATTCTCATTATGGACTTCAATTCTCCATAAACACAAGAACATAAATTTCTGTTATTGAGTAGCCCAAGGTGTGGTAATTTGTTGTGGCAGTCGGGGCAGACTAGTATATTTGTTTGCCCTCTTCCTCCTTCCTTTTCTACTTTGAAGGATTAAAGGATTATTTAGGGGATGGGAAAAAATAAATATAACATGGACTTCAAATTTGGCTGTGACAGTTTTTGTTTTAACTGGTGTAAATATAGATTTTTTTAAAAAAAAGAAAGGAAGAAGTCAGGTCTCAGAAGAAAGGCAAAACCCATGGGACTCAATATGACTTTTTTCTTTAAAACAAGGGTCAACCATGAGTGAGTCATTGTGCTCAGGGTATTAGAGTTGAGAAACAGAAAACCACAGTTTTGGTCTCCTGTACCAGACTACTTGGGTTCAAATCCTGGGCCTTTACAATATGACATTTTGCAAGGAACATTCACTCTATCCTTTTGTGTTGCAGGGAGGGGGCAATACAGGGAATCATGCTCCCAGGGACACTATGTCACTGAGCTGTGTCCAGAGGCATTTAAATTTTTTTAAGTTAGAATTTTCCTAATTTTCTCAATATGGACTCAGACGTGCAATTTTCCTGCCTCAGTCTCCCAAGTGGCTGGAATTACAATCCAGACATGCACCACCACACTCTGCCACTCTGTGTCATAGTTTCCTCCATGTATAGGACTTATCATGGCAGTTTTTGTGGGCACCTCATGCATAACAAGAACATGATAAGTCTCAGAAGGAAAGGATACTTGATTGACCACCCTTACACATTCTTATTACCCACATTGCACCCTCTAGGAAACCTTCTCAAGTGCAGGGGAGACTCTTGATAACCAAATTTTAAAGACCTACTAGAGTAGTTATTCAAAATCACAGGAAAATACACACATGGGGGGGTGGATTTAAGTCTTTGCTACTGAAACTGTGGTCCGAGAATCAGCATCTTCCCAGCTTGCCAGAAGTGAAGACTCTCAGACTTACTGGAATCAGAATGTCTTTTAACAAATCCCTGGGGCACATTGAGATGTGAGCAGCCCCTGGTTTAGATGGTGATTGTGTTCGGGATTATCCGCATCCCCACTCACTCCTGGAAGGGATTGATGGAGGGAAGCTGAAGGAGGTGTCCCTGCTCTTAGGAGCTGATGAGGGCTCCTGCCACCTGCAGCACCGGTCACTGTGTATCTGTGGAAGAAAGTCAAGGGACACAGGGGAGCTTCCTAGAAACATTCTGTCTGGGTGGGTTTACCATAATCCAAGCATAAGACATTGGATCCTGAATCCTCCAGTATGAAATTGTGAAATGGAAAAATTAAATATGCACATGAAGCTTGATCATTTGCATGTAATTTAACCAATTGGACCAGCTGGTCTATCTTATCTTCCTCAAGCTTGAGGCTCTTCTCATTTCCTTCCATACACAAATCAAAGCCTCTTTACACCTCTATCCTACCACTTTTTGTAATGTTTTCTAGGTTTTTTTCAGATATTTTTTCTTTCCAAAACAGTTAGGTTATTAACAACTGGGCTTGTAACTTTCATTTTAGCATCCCACATACCTAACACCCAAGAGAGACTGTAACAGCATCCCTCATACCTAACAGAGATAATAAGATACACATGCCAGGCAGAAAAAAAAATGTGTTGAAATAAATAAATAGCTTTTCACATTTTTACCTATAAAAATATCGAGCATGCAAGGGTTTATTAAAGGTGTCATAGGAGCCCTAGAAAAATTTTAATGTAGAAACTTAATGTAAAAAAATTAGATATTTTCTATATTTAAATAATAAATCTACTAGGACCCCAAAGATAAAATTAAAATAAAATACATTAGGAGAAAGAAAAAAAAAGCTACACAAGGTGAAAAGGTCATCCAGAAAAGAATTTCTGGATGTGTAGAATTTCTGGATGGAAAGTTAGGGACAGAAGATATGAAGGAGGAAACGAAAGGGAAATTGGGGGTAGGAAAAAGGTCACTATCTGGCCTGGCCCAGGCAGGGAGCAGAGTAGACTGCACCCATGCATCATCCATGTCATCCTGGGGTCTAGGTGGGCAGGAGGTGAGAGCAGACCATGGGAAGTCCTGCAGCAATTAGCAGCCTTCCCAGGATACAAGTCTTAAGACGACAGTTGGGGGTGAGAACCTGGAATTTCTTCTGGTCCTCTGAAACTTTTCTACTATCAAAAGAGTCACACTAGAAACTATTCTAGGAATCTCCTCCACCCTAATCTTTTTGTTTCTCTCCTAATGGTGAGTCAGAACCAAACTCAAGAGAGTCATTCATGCAGTTTGCACACTATGCTTTTTCTATAGAAAAGAAGAGCAAGAGATTGACAGGTGAGTCCAGTAGATGGAAAGCATTGATGTAAAGCTATCTTAGACACACCACAGCGATATATGCGCACCCATGTTTATAGAAGCCTAATTTGTAATAGCTAGATCTTGGAAACAACATAAATGCTCATCAACTGAGGAATGGATAAAAAAAGATACGGTATTTTTATACAATGGAATACTACTCAGCCATAATGAAGGAAAAACTTGAGACTTTTATAGGAAAATGGATGCAACTTAAGACCATACTCGTAAGTGAAATAAATCAGACATGCTTGTGTAAACATCATATTGTCTCACTAGGGTGAGAAGTTGAAAGACTGGTGAAAACTATCATATATATGATAGTTAAGACAGCTATATTACTGATTTTTCTGAGCTCATTGAAGTGAAAGGTTTGTGCTAGTATTGTTTGGACAATTAAATGCAGGTGTTTTGTACTCTGAGAAACTGATTGGAAAATAATAATATGCAATGTGTATACTATTGTTACCCCTAATTATAATATTTTGAAATTTTATTTTTTTCTCTTTAAAAGAAAATTGTAAACAATAAATACATAAAGCTATCTTAGGATGTGAGCCCAATGTCTGGCCAAATGGGCCAGCTAACCAGCTTCCCTGGGTGCAGTTAGCACAGCATGGTGTCTCCCATGTGGACAAAGACCTACTCTCCACACTCACCTTGCATCTGATTCTGCAAAATAGAATGGTCTACTCAGCAAGCAGGTGGATTCCAAGAGCTTGAAGAACTGAGACCAAATTCAACATCACAGAAGGAAGAGAGGAGCTAGGACTGCTTTCATGGGAATTGCCCACACAGATATACGGAAGGGGCAAAGGCACTTGTAGGGAGCCTGTTTCACTTTCGCAGCACTGCCCAATGCTGTTCCTCTGGGGATTCTCCTGGGTCTACAGGTGGAAGTGTAGAGTTAGCCACCAAAAGGTTCACAAATGAATCTTCCTGATTATGAATCAAGGATCCAAGGTTAAAAATTTATTTCCTCTTCTATTTCCTGTATCAAAATAAATCCAGTATAGCTCATTGGAAGTTCTGAAATTACAAGGTGTGATTGAGATAAATGATGAATGCTTAAATGTTTATAATATTGGGACTGGAGATTTAGCTCAGCAGCATAAGCAGTTGCCTGACAAACCTGAGGTTGTGAGTTCGATCCCCGGTCCTAAATTTTAAGATGTTATAGTAAAAGACATATTGCCACTGATCCGCCTTAAAATCTTCCCCCTTGCTTTAAACACATTTGTCCCATTTTATAACAACATATGTATATATATGAACATCACTGCCTCCTACCATCAAACATAAAAATAATACTGTGTGTCCTCAGCCACCTCCTTCTGCAGACCTGGTAACATATGACTTCTGTCTCTTCCCTAAAACAAAAATGGGCATGAAAGGTAAACATTTTGAATTGATTCAGGACATTCAGGCAGCCATGACAGCACAGCTAAATACATTCACCAAAGAGGATCTCACAAATGATTCATAAAGTAAGATGAATGATGGGATAACTGTGTGAAGCAAGAAAGAATATTTAGGGAGGGATCACTAGTAATGTATCTTTTACTGTAACACAGTTTTTAAAATCACTGTATTTTCAAACACACCTCAGGTTTATTGACAACATAAAAAAATTCTAATAATTAAAACATTTCATCTTATTAAAGTCATATAGAGAAATTTGACTGCATGGACTGAATTGTCTTGCAAATTAAAGTCTCAAGGAAAATAAATTTCTACAGCAAACTACATCTCCCTTGTAACTCCAAAGTCCAACATGCTGAAGCTGAATTCGGATTATTTCCAACTCAAAACGGAAAAGATGTGGAACTCAGATTCTGGCTACAGCTGTCCCTTACCCTTCCTCTCAATGAGATAGAGAGAGCTTCTTCCAGCTTCAAACTCTTGCATGAAAGTCATCTTTTAAGAAAATACAAAGATTTAATATGACACAATTAATTATTATAGCACTAGTTTTATAGACACAAAGCTTAGGAAATGAAAAGCCTCTCAGCTTTCCAGGACAAATGAGATTCCTGGAATTAGTAGGCCATGTTGCCAAAGACCATTGCAGAGACTGGGCCATCCAAAGAGGAAAATAGAAAACATGGATTTGTGAAACAAGTCCTCACTATAATCCAAATGCAGTTGGAAGACTCTTCCTTGCATGGTTAATTGTAGCACAATTTATATGATGCCTGGGTAGAAATGAGTGGCAATAATCATTGCAAGTCTTTTTGTTGGTGGTGTATTTGTTTGTTTGATTGATTGATTTGTGCAGCCTTTTTTAGTTGGCAAAAAAATCATGTACTGACAGGGCAAGAACCATCAGTGTCCCCTGAGATCTGTGTCATGTTGGAACTTAGGGTGCTGGGAAAGCAACCAACCAGCTTGTTGCCCTGGTACGTGGCTGTGAGCCTACTGGCACACAGGCTGAGATTCAAACATCCACACCACCACCACCACCACCACCACCTCTGTTAGCAAATGGGAGCCAGAGATCCGAGCATCTCTTGGGAGGTTGACCACATGCAATATAGCAAATAAGGGGGATTTCCTCCTACCATCTCTTTGAAGGCAAGTATTTTTTATCACTGTTTTACTTTGTTCTTATTAATGGTATTGCTCTATTCAATATTGTTTTGGTAAGTTCTATAATGTTCCGTAATTCCTTTGATTTTACTATACCTGATTGAAAGAACAACTATTGTGAAGAAAGCTAGATATAATACGGTACCTATTACTGTTATCCTGGTAACCTGCTGTGAAGTTCTGTACCAATTTCACCACACTGTCTCAGTTGGCTTTGCTCTGTCTTGTTCTGTGGTATTTTACTACTTTAAAAATAAATAAATAAATATAAAAAGTAAATAACAACAACAAAACAGATCAGTAAGGAGCTGAGCAAGCTGAAACATGATATAACTAAACAGATAATGGATTTTAAAAAGCAACAGGAGGAAAAGAAAGTGCTCCAAAGGATATAACTGCATATATGTTTAAGTGTGTGGGATTGATAACCATGTTGCTAAGTTATTATTGGATCATTGAACAGAACTGTTTGCAGCCTCACTGTTTGAATGCCCACTTTGTATGCTTTAATTTTATAACTTGAACAACTGTATCTAAGAAGATAATACGTAATTTATCAACTAGTGATTTCTTACTGTTTATTTTTTTTGAAATTCTATATTGTTTCTTCCCTTTTTTCTGTTTGTTTTTTTCTCTTTAAATAAATTTTTTTAAAAAATCTTATACTTATCATGTACAATAAGTCATTTTAAAATATGTATTCATTGTGGAATGTCTTAATCAAGCTAATTCACATATTCATTAACTCACATTTTAGTAGTAAGATGTCAAATCTATCATCAATTTTCAAGAATATAGTGATATATATATATATGTATATATATATATACATATATATATATATATTTGGTGGGGTACCAGGGATTGAACTCATGATCTCACGCTCGCCAGGCAGGCGCTTAAGCCACTTAATCCCCGGCCCCATAGTGATATATTATTAACTATAAACATGTTTGCTGTAGTGAGGATTTGCATGGAATAGATTTCATACAGGACACATCATTTATAAGATTATTTTGTAATATTCACCCAAAAGTCAAATGCAGAAGAGCACAAGAGATCTGTCCATGAAGTAGAGACCCAGAGAGTCTAGCTAAGGGCTTAGAACCCATGGCAATGTCCTACATGAGTCCAGCTGGAGGTCTAGAGCCCATGACAATGTCTCACGCAAGTATGCACCAAGGATCTGCACTGGGAAGACCCAAATGTCAGTAATGGAAGCTAGAAAGTCTGTACCAGAGGTGTGAAGGATCTGTACCAGCAGGCTGAGGGATCTGCACTGGAGCCAGGAGGCAACATTCAAAGCAAGGACTAGAGCTCCCCTAAAGATAACCACAGCCATCCTCAGTGACAGCAAGGACCCTAACTCCTCTGACAATGAGAATGGGTAAGTTCATAGCAGAAAAACCAGTGTGATTCTCCCAGGAGAATCGACAGTGCACCGTCTTCCTCCAGTTCTCCTCTTTATGTTGTTAACAACAATCCTCAGATGGACCTTCCATAACCAGAACCATGCAACAGAGCTCAGCTGGGTGTTCCACCAAGTTAATCCATCACAATGCTGCACAACAGTTCTCTTAAACGTACTGAGTATGTCTTCTGAGAGGATTTTCTTCTTCCTTCCTGCATATCTTGAGCTTCTGTTTCCTCTCAAGTGCTATTTCCAACATCCCAGCCCAGAATGGAGAGTAGGCTCCTACGCACACTGGCCACTCTTTCTCCTAGACCTGAGAGTAGGTAGTTAGTACAGGGCCGTAGTGATGCTTCCACCATCTCTCACTGCAGGACCACTGAGACTAGGAGGCCTGGTCCTGCAAACTCCTTCCTGTCACATTTGCTTCCAGTGAGAAACACCTTTGGCAGAGGCTGAACCTCACACGCTGCTGCTGTACCTGATCCAGCACCTCGAGAGACTGCAGGAACAGCCCTGCCATATGCTCCCACATGCTGTCTTCCTTGGGGCTTGGTGGTTCCAGGGTTCAGGGTTTGTCATTGTACCTTAAGCAGAGGGACTTGTACTGGTCATCCACATCCTTCTACTATGGCTCTGTCTCTCTGAGGACTTTCTAACAATTTGACCTACTTCTGAAGGTGTTCTTTTCCTCTCCCCAGTGAAGATCTAGCACATTTTGCAAGATTCAAGAGTCATTTTCCATGCATTCTCTTTTCTGTGGCCTCTACAGATAGCTTCTCACTAATTTTCACATTTGGCCTTCCATAGTGGGAGATATAGTCAATGAATGACAAAGGCAGTCATTCAAATATTGTAGGATGAGCCCACGCAGAAGATATTCTCCCATTGAACTAATATCTACTCCAGCCAGCTCCTTTGATAGCTATGTTTTCCCCTGATGCATCATCTTAATTTCTTGGTCACGGATCCACAGAACATAGGCAAAGCCTACATACTCACTTACCTCAAGCATGTATGCATCCCCAGTGATAATGAATGTTTCTTGTGGATCCTTCCAGCCAGCCTTTCTCAGATCTACCCCCATATCACGTAGTTATGCTGAACAGTTGTCTCAGGTGACAAGGCGATTCTCTAATTTTGTTACTGTGGGCTCTATAAACAGTTCTAAGAATCTGATTCTCCCCTTCTGGGTTTTGACTCCTGGGGAAGCCATTCTGGTCATTCCTGTTTTCTTCATCTGTTATATAATTAATCTCCCCTTCATATTTTCATTTTTCAGATCTTGTAACAACTAAACTTTCTTACCCTTTCCACATGCTTTCCTTAAGAAACGTTGGACCAAGATGCACATCGGTTTCCTGTTTTTCTATCCCAGGATCCTAGATTACCTTCTTTTCTGTATTTGAAAGATATCAGTCTTTCACCTAAGGGAAACTTCCTTTTCTTTCACCTTTCTCAACCTTCTCTCCTATATTTCCCTTTCATTTTTCTATGTCCCTTGAGTTCTTCTTGGGTTTCCAGAGCAATCTGATTTCTAGAGATACAAAGTTCTAGGTAATTGCCCATGTGGACTGTAAGTGAGCAGTAATGTTACCTTATTGCTTCTCTGCTTCATCTAAGATAGCATAATCTTTTCACAGTGCAGAATCTTATTTTTTCGTTGTCTGTAATCAAAGCTCACCACCCTTGAGAAAGACAGCTTGAGCAGATTATTGATTATAAGATCAATAATCCAGAGTCAATATGAAACCATGCATCAAAAGTCAGTGGACAAACCAGGCAATTATGAATAATATCTTTAATTTACTCCTATTTGATTGGGATGTCTTATGTCACAGCACCTTCTAGGCTTGACATTAATGATTTGAAGCTGTAACCGCACAGTGCTAGTGTGTGAAACTTAGCTCTTTTTCTTTACTTTCTTTTTTTTTTTTTTTTCAGTTTGAAGCTTTTGCCTGCAAACACTACTGCGAAACACAGTTCTGCTTGCTCATGTCTAAAATGAGCTTATCTCTGATTCCCCTTCACCTGCACCCCGGCACCTATGCTGCGGGATACCTAAAGTTTAAAGTCAAATGGTAGCTTGCTGTACTTTGAAGAAATATGTGTTTACTAAATCCCATGCTGGAACAAAAACAGCTACTCTGTGTAAATACAGTTACCTATAGGAAGACACCCAAGCCTCTCTCTGTGAGTCATCACCATTCGTGGGGTCGGGGGGCCGGCCTTGTAAGGAGGTGGTACCATCTGGAAACCAGTGCCATGCATGGGCCACTGCTGGAGTGGGGACAGCCACACCAAACCTCTCTGTGAATCAGCACCATTCGTGGACTGCAGGTGGGAGAGAACCAGCCCTCACCAAGACGTGATCCCCGCCTGGAAACCACAACATTTTCATTGTTTTCTTGGGTGGGGTTTTATTCACTTTTGTTTTGTTTGATTATGGTAAATCCGATGGCATGAGCAGCTATTCAAAAGATAGTAGTACATATTATGGTAGCCATTTTGGATTTACTCTTAGCTTATTTTGAAGTCCTTTATTGCATTCATTGTTTTGTTTCCATTATTTCTGCTCTATTCTATTCTGTTAGATTTTTAATATGTCCCAAGGTATCTGCAGCTATTTTGAAGACAACAAGCGGGCATTGTGGTAACTATTGCTGATTTTGTAAGGTTTTGAAGTCCTGTATCACTTATACTAGCTCATCTTGATTGGTTTTATTCTATTTTCCTTGGTGTTATCCTTTTTTAAAAAGAAGAAGAGAGCCGAGTGTGATGGCACACTCCTATAATCCCAGCACTTGGGAGGCTGAGGTAGGTGACCACTGCAAGTTCGAGACCAGGCTGGGCTATAAAGTAAGCCCAAGTTCAGCCTGAACTGCATAGCAAGACCCTGTCTCCAAAAAAAAAAAGAAGAAGAAGAAGAAGAAGAAGAAGAAGAAGAAGAAGAAGAAGAAGAAGAAGAAGAGGAAAAAAGAGGAGGAGAAAGAAAGAGAAGAAAGAAGAAAGAAGAAGAAGAGGAAGAAGTTGTTACCAGAGGCAGTAATGCACAATATTGACAGAATCCCATGAGCCCCTCACTCATTAGCCCAAAAGCCTAAGGCTGCCCAATCACAAGAGTGCCCCAGGAACCTCACACTCCACCTGTTGTTTTCTCTCTAAATACTCACCCTTGCCAACATCCCATGGCTTGGGGTCCATGCAGCAGCTATTGGGATTTTCCAGAATCTTGAGAATTAATATCCATATTCAGAGAATTACTTCCATTGAGCAGATGGAGATCAAAAAACCATCCTTGTCACCAAAGAAGTCACTTGAGACTGTCTGTAGTCTCTAATCAACTGGGCTTATGTGGACATCAACCAAAGTGGACAACTGCAGCCTCACTCTCTCCCAGGAGAGCTAGCAACAGAGTAAAGTCCAAACCTAGGATTCCTGTCACTAACATCTGGGACATGTCACTTCTGTGGACCTCGGATTTAACCCAATGGTCTCTGAGCCCATGTCTCTGCAGTAAGTCCCTTCTGCTTTGCCCTCCAGGCCAAAAGTATTTTCCAATCTTAGCTGTTCCCAGTCCATCAGAAGGACCCTGTCCCTTCAGCTTCCATTCAGGAAGTCCCACATTTTTCCACTCTAACTCCTGATGCTGGCCCTCCCATCCTAAATTAAACCCTGCATCTTTGCTAACTCTTGCCTGGCTTTCTACTCCTTCTAAAGATATCAGGACCTTTGGACCTAGTGTTCCCTTAAATTGAAGTCCCAGAAATCGCACTATTGCTCTTGTACCCTGGGGTCCCCAACTCCTTACCATCCCTTTCTCAGATCACATAAACATCACAGAGCCTCCCCAGGCCTCAGGACAAGAAAGGATTAAACGAAATGCACATATCACATCTGCCACTCATAGAAAGACATTTTAATCTGATGCCTGCTTACGATTGGCTTTGTCCCATCTCTCATTGTTCGCCCCAAGGAGAAAACTGCCTATCTTCTCCGGCAGGGGCACTTAAACTTGAAAGACCCTCTCCTCTGCCATGGCATTGGGGCCTGAGGGGAGGCTATGATCATTTGACACGTATCAGCAGCTTTCGACTCCCTTCTGCTTCCCACTGATCTCTTCCCACTTGTTACATTTCGCACTTCTCCTGCTGCCACTTCTGTGTGGCATTGCCACTGCACAGATGCTGATAAATGTCATGTAAAGTCTATTGACTGACTGCCATGCTGCCCCTAATGACATGGTGGGTAGGAAGGGCTTTAAACCAGAACTGCTTCCGGAAAGCTCAGATAGTTTACCTCACCGGTCTGTGGTTTAAAGAACCAAGCTATAGACATTAAGGGCATTTTCTCACCACCCCAACATTCTGTACCCAAATTAGAGGCTTGGTATAGGAAGCCACTTCACCAGGGTCCTAGAAACAAGCATGAAAAACATTCAGTCTTAGTACTTAAATTTTCTTTCCTGTGTCTTCCCATTCTATATGCTGCATGCTTCTCACCTTTTGCCACTTTCTCCTTTTCTCACTTCACTCACTAATCTACTTTCTATAGATTTTCCAGTTCTGAACATTTCATGTGAATTGAATAATACAATACATGTTCTTTTGGATCTGGCTTTTTTCATACCGTATTTTGAAAGTTAGTCAACATTGTAGTATTTATCAGTAGCTCATTTCTTTTTTATTGCTCAAGGATAGTCTATCATACAGGTATACACTAGAATTCACTTATTCATAGGGGATATAGTCCAAGAGCCTCCCACCCACCCATAGAAATTTGAAACTGCAGATAGTCCTGAATCTTTCATGTAGAATATTGTTTTCTTGTAAATACATATCTATGGTAAAAGTATAGTAAGAGATTAACAATATTAACTAGTAATGGTATAAGACAATTATAGCAATATACTGTAATAAAATTGCCAGCATCACTACTCTTGGAGTTTGAAGCTATTAAGTGAAATAATAGGTACTTGAACACAAGTACTCTGGTTCTGCAATCACTGACCTGATAACCAAGATGGCTATCAAGACACTAATGAGCAGGTAGTATATATATTATGAAAACATTGGACAAGGGAATGACTCATGTCCTGGGTGAGATGGTGTATGGGACTGACTGAGATTTCATCAAGTGACTCTGAATGAGAACTGAAAACTTATGAATTATTTATTTCTGGAATTTTCCATTTAATATTTTCAGACCTTAATTGATCACATGTAACTGGAACCTGGGAAAATGAAACCACATATAAGGGGAGACCTTTTATTTATTTGGTCATCTATTGACAAACATTTGGGTTGCTACCATTTTTTCCTAACAGTATGAGCTTTTGTTTACAACTTTTACTGTGGGCATGTTTTCATTTTTCTCAGGCATAACCTAAGAGTGGAATTGATGGATCAGGAGGTAACACTATGTACAACTTTTTGAGGAACATTGAGGCTACTTTCCAAAGTGTATGTGCCATTCTTGCCAATAGGTATGAGGGTCCCAGTATTTCCACATGATTACTAATATTTGCTAGTATTTATTCTTTTGATTCTACTTATACTAATGGCTATGAAGTGGTATCCCAATGTGTTTTCAATTTGCATTTCTCTGAGAGTTAATGGCATCTTTATGGTAATTGGCTACTTACATATTTCTTCTGGAAAAAAAGGGCTTATCCAACATCTGCACTCCCATGTTCATTATAGCACTATTCATGATAGCCAAGAAGTGGAAAATCCTGAGTGTTCATCAACTGCTAAATGGATAAACACAATGTGACACATTTACACAATGGAATACTATTCAGCCATTAAAAATTTGAAATACTGTCATTTGCAACCAGGTAGAAGGGAACAGATTATTATGTTAAGTGAATTAAACCAGGCACAGAAAGGCAAGGACTACATGATCTCATTCATCTAAAAAAGCTGATTTTATAGAAACAGAAAACAGAACAGGGGTTTTGATGCCCAGTACCAAAAAAAAAAAAATAGAACAGGGGCTACCAGGTGCCAGGAGAGTAGGGAAAGAGAAAGGAAATGTTGATCAGTGGGTACTGAGTGCAGTTGGATGGAATGAAAAGTTCAGGTATACTATTACACAGTATGGTGACTACAAATAACAGTAATGTTCAGTACTGTCATAGTTTACATCAGTACCCCCCCAAGCCTCATGCAGTCATGAATATGACCAAATCTAGCATTTGTGATTGGTTTATTGTCTAGCACTCAGATTGGTGGTATGAGTGCTGCATCCATCCATGCATGGAGCCAGCATACAGTGTAGTGGCAGGAAGAAGGTGTATCTTTTTTTTTTTTTGCTGGTTTGTGCTTATTGTTTACTGCTGCCATACCATATCACCCTGCCACTTGGAGATAGCTGGATATGGACTAAAACCTCCAAAATTGTAAGAAATAAGCCTTTTCTTCCTTTATTTTCAGTGTCAGGTATTTTGTCTCAACAATAAGAGAAGAGTAACTAAGACAAAAATTTGGTACCAGGAGTGGGGCCATTACTGTAACTATACCTGACCAGTGGCTCAAGAGTCTTTAAAAATGGCTTGTGGGAAGAGTTTGGAAAGGTTCAAAGATGTCACCTGAATGCATAGAGCTAAAACAGGTTAGGTTGTTCTATAGGGGAGATTCTGGTCAGAGATCAGAAGACCAGAAGCTTGATTTAAAAAAGCCTGCTGGTAAAGACCCGGCTCTGGAAGTTTCTGCTGGGAAGAAGGACTGTGTTGCTTGTTGGACTCCACACAATATGTGTTATAGCTTGGCAGAAAGTTTGTCTGCATTTTGCTGATTTCCAGAGACTGCCTGAGACTGAGATTAAGGGTGGCAGACTGATTAATCTGACAAAAGAAATTTCAAGGCAGTCTAATGTTGAGGTGGTGGCATGGCTATTGTTGGGGGATTTAGCCAGATTTATGTTGTAAATCAAGAGCAAAGAGCCCAGCAGGATGATTTAAAATTTTGTGAGTTTGGCCAAAAAGCTGTGGACTGTAAAGATAGAGCTGAGACCTCGACTGCTGAAAAGAAACAGAAAAATAAAAAAGAAGGCCTGGGGACATCCTGAGAAGCAGCATGCCTCCCCACTTTGCAGCCTCAAAACTACAAAAGTGAAAGACTTTGCTCAGAGGAAAAAGCTGCAGAGTGCCATGTTCCAAAATGGCAGTGGCCATACCAGGTTCCAAAATGGCAGTGACCACACCAGATTCCAAAATGGTGGCAACATAGAAAATCTGTTCCTCACAATCAAGTTCAGAGAGTTCAACAATCCAGGCACTCAACTCCTACAGCCAAAAAAAAAAAAAAAGAAAGCCTCACTACTGCTCCAGCTGGCAGCAGACCTTGGCAGAATTCATGTGGCACTGGTTTTAGGTGCATAGAAAATATACAAGTTTTGAGGTTAAGGCAGCTTTCACCTCATTTCAAAAGAAGGCCTGGGAGGCCAGAGATCAATATATAAAGCTTTGAGTGTAAAGCCAGAGATGCAGGGGAAAACTCAGGAGTTCAAAAAGCCAGGAGTATAGATTGTCTTTAAAAAGTTGCAAGGAGAGAGCAAAGCCAGCCCCAACAAAAGCCATAGGAGTTAAAACAACCAAAAGTGTCATGGGGAGAGCCACTCAAGCCTTTTAGAGCTCACAGCCAAATTGCTTCAGATGTTGAGTGTAAAACTCCAGGACTTAATGTTTGCCCTGCTGGATTTTGGACTTGTTTTGGTTCCAGTGCTTTGTATTCCCATTTCTAACTTTTAGAATGGTAATGCTTATCTTGTGCCATTGTGTGTTGAAAGTGTTTAACTTTGTTTTCATTTATACAGGGAGCTACAGTTAAGAGTTTGCCATAGATCTTAGAGGAAACTTGAGACTTGAACTTTTCAGCCATGATGAAACTGTTAGGACTTTGGCAACTCTTAGAGATGGACTAAACGTCTTTTATATAAAGGATATGCATGAGTCTTTAGGGGTCCAGGGGTAGAATGTCATCGTTTATATCAATGGCCCTCCTAAGCCTCATGAAATCATGAACATGATCAAATCTAGCATTTGTGATTAGTTCATTGTCTAGTGCTCAGATTGGTGGTATAAGTGCTACACCCACCCAGGGGTGGAGCCAACATACAGTGTAACAGTGGTATGTCTTTCTCTCTTGCTGGTTCACCCTTGCTGTTTACTGCCACACCACCATGCCACCCTGCCACTTGGAGCCAGCTGAGGATGGACTAAAACCTCCAAAATTATAAGAAATAAACATTTCCTTCCCTCATTTTGGGCATCAGATATTTTGTCTCAACAATGAGAGGGAGAAATAACTAAGACAAGTACATTACTGTTTTTAAAAACTAGAAGAAGGCATTTTAAAGGTTTTCAGCATAAAGCAATTATAAATATTAGGAGATAAGTGTTTAACTTGACTTAAACATTACACAATGCACACATGTATTAAGACAACATGATATCTCATTAATATGTACAATGTTTATGCTTTATGCATCTGTTTAAATTTTTTAATTAAAAATTAGGAAGACTTGCCTTGCAGATCCTTTGACCACTTTTAGTTGAGTGTATTGTCTTTTTAGCTGATCTGTTGAGTTCACCCATCTCTCCACATTTCCCTAATTCAAGATATCATCATCTTCCCCCTGGACCACTAAAAAGGTATTTGGACTATTCTTCCCATGGCTACATTTGCTTCCTTCCAACCTTCTCTTCCTATAGCAACCAGAATAATGGCTTTAAAATGAAAATCTTATTTCACCACTTATTCTTTGATACCTCCAGCAGTTTTCCATCATTCTTGGGACAGAGCCCCAAATCCTTCATGTGGCTCATAGGATTCAGGATGGCATCTTCATCTCATTTTCTAGCTCTCATCTCCTTTCTCTGTGCATACCAACCCCAGCCTCCCTGGACTTTCAGGTGCTTCAAATTCCTTCTCACATCTGTGCTCCACACAGTGCACCTACAATAGAGTCTCACCAAGCACAAGATATGTGCCAAGTGCTGCCTGCCACTGAAGTGATTGCAACAATGACCAAGGCAGATGCACACCCTGATTGGTTGGGGTGCACAGCCTGGATAGGAAAGTATCAGGTCAAGGAGTAATTACATAAATGGCTATGCAATGTCAGTTGCCAAAAGAACCATGAGGAAAGCCTTGCCATGGAAGTCTAGTATGTTTTTTCTCCTCAGTTTTAAAAGCTCTTCCCTAGCCTGGCTGGAACAATTATTCAGCTAACATATCTCCTCATAGAATTCTCCCATGATTCCCTCATTGTCAAATTTTTCTCTAACACACTCCTTAACTCCTCTTCAGTGTTTACATCAGAAATTTCAATTGATTATTTTATGTCTTTATGATTATTTGTTAAACATTCATTTCCCTCACTGCACCCTAGACCACTTCCCTTCTATGTCAGCTACCTAGAGAGGTCAGGCATATTACAGGTCTAGACAAATATCAACTGGTCAAATAAATGAATAAATGAGTCCAGAAATGTGGGTTCCCAGCAGCCCTCCAACAGAACATCTGTTGTTTTAGACCCCACCACTACCTTGACATTGTACTGCTCAAAGACTGAGTAGTGTCATTTTTAACTTCACTATGGAAATCCAGATTGTTTCTGTTCATTCCTTCTTTCCATATATATATATATGTCCAGGGCAGAGCAGTTCACAGGCCTGGAGTAATGACTCATTAGTAACATCACCTTCAGACAGCTACAGAGCACAAGGACAGCTCTTCAAGTCCTGAACTCAGGGTTATATATATAGCCAAAGCCCATGGTCTATTCCAGCAACAGTTGCCACCATGACTCAAGCCTTTTCTGCCTGACTGACCATGGTGTCACTAGTCTCTTTCTCTTCTATTTCCTGCCTGTTTTGGGTCCAGCCAGAGCCTTCATCTCCAGACTGACCCCCGAGTCTCTCTCATTTCCATTTTTGTTTCCTCATGGCTTTTCTTACTGCACAATCCTGGGATCCTTAAACCATGTACCTTTCATTAAGCTCCCTGATAAACCTCACAGAGCTACTTTAGGCAAATATTTTGATAAATAATCAACTTAAAATAAAAACAAGACTTAGCCAAAGTGGATGTCTGCCACACGGTTATGTTTGAGATAGAGCGCTACACTCGCGTGCTCACGAGCCTTGTCCACACAGCTAATCACTGTCATGTCAACTTGGCAAAATCCTTTAGGGACAGAGACTGAGATAGGCTGGAGTCTCTAATTCCTGGTACCAAGCACAGAATCTACAGGTGCAGGTCCTCAGGGCAAGGGACAGGATGATGGGAGAAAAGGACATGAGAAGAGCGAAGAAAGGGAAAATCTTACATTTACACAAATTCTATATAGAGCTGTCCAGTATGGTAGCTATTAACTACAAGTGCTACTAAATTTAAAATTAATTAAAATAAAAATTCAATGTATCAGTACCACTCATATTCCATGCACTCAGTAGCATAAGAGACCAATGTCTGCCATAATATGGAACAGATCCATTGGTGTAGAAAGTGTTATTAAACAGACCATGGAGACTCCCAAATATTCATAAAGACTTCATATTGGTGGAAGAATGGGGCATATGACAGTGGTTTTGTTAAAGTTGAGGTGAGAAAGACACTGCTGTTAGACTCTGAATATAATGGAGGCAGTTCTACTTGTATTTCCTTGAGATCATGTTAGTATGTGAACAACCTAGAAGTGTCTAAATTTGGTTTTTATTGTTATTTATTTTGAAGATTTTGTTTTGTTTTGTGGTGGTGGGAATCAAATCCAGGGCTTTGTGCATGCTAGGCAAGTGTTCTATCACTGAACAATGCTCCACTTCATCTTTGAAAAGATCTGATATAAAAACAAACAAGCCAGTCATGTTGGCCCAGGCCTGTAATTCCAGCACTTAGTAGGCTGAAGCAGGGTTGTTGTGAGTTCAACCAGTCTAGACTACATAGTGAGTTTAAGGCCAGCCTAAGCTACATACAAACACCATACATCAAAAAACAAAACAAAAATGAAAACCAAGTGAAAGATACTTGGTGTTATGCTCTAAAATATAACCCAAAAAGTCTCATGTGTTCAAAAGTAGGGCTTTCAGAAGGTAACTGGGGGCCCTGTAGTCATTGGTGGATTAACCCATGGTGAGTTTATGTGCTGTTAAAAGGTGAGGCCTTGTTGGAAGAGATGGGTCACTGGGGGTGGGACCTGGAAGGGTGCATTCTTGTCTCAGCTCCTTCCTTCTCTCTGTTTTCTAGCTGCTATGGGTTGAGAAGCTGTCTTCTCTTGTGTTCTTCTACCATACCAATTCCACTTTGGAGACAGCAGGCCATGGACTGAACTCTGTGAAGCCACTAGCCAATAAGCCTCTCTTCCTTTAAATTGTGTGTATCAGACATTTTTGTATCCGTTATGGGAAAGTGACTAATACAGTTAGTTTATCTGAATGTAAGAAGGTAATCTTATGCTTTCATAGACCTACAGCACAAACCTGAAAAAAAAAAAAACAACAGAGAGAGAGAGAGAAGAAACCTTGTGATTAATTACTTCTCTTACTTTTAACCCTAATCTGTGTTCAAAATACCATCACCCTGCCACAGGAATCACATATGTTAGGCAAATTAACAAGCCTTGTAACAGCAGGTGTGTATCAAGAATAAAACTTCTGCTGGAGTCCAGCTGTGGCAGGGCTCAGGGGTCCCAAAGGTGGTCAGGGAGTCGGCGAGTGAGAGACAGAAGACACTGCACTCCAGTATGTGAGTGAATCTGAATCTCCTTTATTTTTAGAAGCTGGAGTATATATTTGCTAACTTTTGGCAGTAACTTAAACCCCAAGCAGGAAGCGTCCCAGGCTTAGGGCCAGGCAGGGATAATCTTAAACAATATATGTTAATTAACTTTTTTCACCTTGTTACACTTTAATCTTGTTACTTAATTAGCTTGGGAAATGTAAGCCGACGCACCTGGATGCCCACAGGAGGGAGAGATGGAGCGGCAGCTGTGAAGCTATCATGCCGCTCCCTACATTTTTTCCCTTATCACTTATGGGAGTATGGAAGGTCCTGTGAGGATAGTGCCTGTCTTGGGTCAAGGACTCTTCATATGAACCCAACCAGGCCTTACCCATCATGGGCCTGCAGGACAGCAATTGGTCCTGTGCCTGTCTTAGGCGGCT
>PVLA01003879.1:138730-195642 GCA_004027455.1 Hydrochoerus hydrochaeris
AAAGCTTTTGTATAAACTCTCTCATACTACTCACAGAAGGTAAAATTTCACAATTAGTTTTCACAAAGTTATCTAGAAGGTTTCTAGTAACTCCTCTGGAGTTTCTATTTTCGATTTCATACTGAGTATTACATGAAAATATATATATGTGAATTACACAAATTACAATTATCAGTACAAAACATTACAAGATCCTTGCGCCCAATTCCCACATACGGTGTCCTTTTCCTGGAGAAGCGATTCCTTGAAGTGCTCTCCTCCACCCATGGACCTTGTCACAAGGCGTGGATGGACTAGGACGCAGCAAACTTCATTGATTTTAATCCATTAACACAGACTGTGAAATTGTGGTGAGTTTTTTTCATGTACTCATTTAGTTAATAATGTAGAAACTCTAAAGAAAATTCTCTTTTCAGGCAATTTTTGAAAAGCATGTAAGTTTTTTACACATATTAAAATGTATTCCAGAAGGACCTCTGCTTAAAGAATTTTTATGAGATTAATTCTTCTTTTGTATTTACTTAAAAGAAAGTAAAAACAATATTCTTTAGCTTAGAAGTTTCATTAATTTAGTTGGGAACGTCTTCTCCCATCTCTTCTATCCCCAAGGTCCATCCTGCACTGTTGCAACCTTCATTCTGACAAAATGAAAATGAGATTTCACTGTGTTCCCAGGCACCAAAAGTTCATTTAAATTAGAAAGCAAGGCACCGTTTTGGTTTTGCCAGAGTGACTATAACCCCAACACTCTGAGAGGCTGAGATAGGAGGATTGAAAATTTAAATGCAGCCTGGGAAATTTAGTAATTTAGTAAGACCCTGTTTCAAAATTTAAAAATTTAGGGCTGGAGATGTAGTTTGTGACAATTCCCTAGGGTCAACCCTCAGTGGTGAAAAGAAAGAAAAGAAAAGAGAAAAAGGAGGGAGGGATGGAGGGAGGCAGGGATGGAGGGAGGAAGGGAGGAAGGAAGGAAGGAAGGAAGGAAGGAAGGAAGGAAGGAAGGAACAAGAGCTTTCTCATTTCAAAAATAAGACATAAAAAAGGCAGGCATGGTAGCACAACACTGAGTCAAGTGGAAGGAAAGAAGAGCAGTGGAAGCCACACACCAAACAGAAAGCAGCACATCCCCTGTGCATGGCAGGCAAATCTGTGAGAAGGAACCAAGAGAACAGCTTAACAGCAGATTCCAAACTTCCTGTGGTTGTTTACATCTCCAGGCAGATGAGGAGTTTCTATCTATAGCTGTGCTTCAGCACAATGCTCTTCAGCTCAGGCTATATCTGAAGAACTGTGGTAAACACAATGGATATTTTTGCAAAGTAGGAGAAAGTTTCTCCAGTTTGATAAATCAGAAAGGCAAGTCAACCAAGGACCAGGCCTTCCTCTCTGTGGGGTGAAACCAAGCACTGACTAATTAAGCACATGTGCAGTTGTAAATAATGCAATGTGGACTTAAGGCTGTGGGATCAGGGGCTCAGTTGTGGTTCCTTGCTTTGGTTCTAAAACACAGAGACATCCTGGTGTCCTTTGCTAGCAGAAAGAACCCAGTGTTCAAAGTAACTACTGACCTTCATCCAGATACAATATGCTTGACCAAAGACTTGGGCCTGAAAGCGCTTGACCTCCTAAAATACATCAGTGACCCAAGGTTGTCAGAATCCTTGGAAATGCCTTCTTTTCCTCTGGCCATTAGAATGTCATTTACACTCCCATGGTCTTAGCCATTAGCTCCTTTCTCTCTTCTAAAATTATATAAGCAATTCTACAGCATACGTTTAAATCCAGGTCAGCTCTCTCACTTTAATGCCAAGTTGTTCTGCCCTCAGATTCGTCCATCAAATGGTCTTTTCCATCAATGGTGGCTCCTTCCCTCCAGTCCCTCAGGCCAAAACCTTGCAATCATCCTTGACCCCGCTCTGTCTTTCCCTACTTATAAACTCAACAAATCCTGGGTTGGATCACTTCTTACACCTTCACTTCTGTGCTTTTGCTAGTGATTCTCAACCCCTTTTCCCAATTTTGCCTCTGGGGACATTCTGGGCTGTTGCATGGAGAGGGTACTGCAGGCATGTAGTGAGTAGAAGCCAGGGATGCTGCTAAATTCCCCACACTGCATAGGACAGCCTCCCAGCTCAGGGAATTATTCATCCTACAATATTGGGAGCTCCCAGTACAGAAGCTCTGTCCTGATGCAGCACCATCTCCCTCGCCTAGATGATCTCTGTAGCTTCCAAATTGTTCTCCATGCTTCGTTTCCTGCTTCCTCCCCTATAGTATCCCTCATACAGAGCCAGATTTATCCCAATGAAATAAGTCAGATCATGTCACTTCTCTGCCCAAAGCATCCATATTACTTTCCACCTTGTTCAGAAAGATACAAATCTTTCCAGTGGCCTATCAGTGACCCTGCATCAGTTCCCTGGTCTCATCTCTGCTCATTCTCCCCACCTCTCTCCTGACCCAACCGAGTGTCTGGCCTCTTCCCTTTCCATGAATCCTACATTTTCATCTCAATCTGCTCTTGTTCTGCCATCTGGAACACAGTCTCCTGTCTCAGCAGAGTATACTCTACTTCACCCGAATTTTGGCTTACAGGAGTGTAGTCTGGGTGAGGCAACACTGGCTCACCTACTTGTCACTTGCCATCACTCTCCCTGCCCTTGCATTCCTGTTCTCTTCTCCCAGTTTTATTTTCTATTGCACGTTTACATTCAAATTTACTATGTACATTATTTTATCTGGTATATCATCTGTCTATGCCATTAGAATGTAAGCCCCATGAGAGTGAAGATTTTTGTGTGCTTTGTTACCTCTCAGTTTCCTAGAGTAAAACAAGTATCTGTCTAACAAATTAATGAAGGAAAGATAGAGGCAGGCAGTGAGAGAGAGAGAAAGGGAGGCAGGGAACTGATCAATGCAGTTAAATTAGAATACACAAGAAGGATATATGTACATATATATATTCCCACTGCCAGAGCTAATGACTCTAAACACATCACTATGTATCTTTCCAGGCATTCTTCTGTCTGAGTATATGACTGTTTTAAATCAGAAAGCACAGACTATGGGAATGAGAACTTGAACCCCAGCTTGAATCCCGTTTGCACAAGACCTTGGGCAAGTCATTTAGTGTCCTTAAGCGTCAGTTTTCTCATTTCAAAAATAAGATGTAAAAAGGCAGGAATGGTAGCACAACACTGAGGCAAGACAAAGATCTCAGGTTCAATGCTCAATCCTGAGGGAGGGAGAGGGAGAGAGGGAGAGTGGGGAGGGAAGGGGAGGGAGAGAAATATGCCTCCTGTCATGTTGGGATGTTGCAAGGATCATTTAGGAAAACACATAGCCCAATGCCAGGTACACAATAAGCACTTGATAAATGGTACTTTTTATTATTGTCACTCAGCATGTGTTGTTTTACATCTTGCCTTTTTCACTTAGTATTTCTGAACATAATCATATTGCATAAATATAATCCTATGGCATTTTAATAGCTCCACACAATGTTCCACCTGAAGGTTGCATCACAGGGTGCATCATATTTTATTTAGCCAATCCCATATGGGCGGATAACAAGCTTGCTCCTGATTTTTTTCTGTCAGTGTTAAAATAAAGTAGTGATAATCTTTCCCCAAGTCCTTATTTACGACCTTAAAGTAGAAACACTAGATCAAATGCTTACGGTTTCTGTTACTCATGTACGATGGGGAGTGGCTTCAGCAAAAAACTGAAGAAACAATATAAATGTACAGGTGTGGCATTTGTATTAATGAAAGAGAGCACCTAGACTGATTAAGTCAGTGAGGCCGATGGTGGCAGGGCCTCAGAGGTCCACCCCCGTAAGGAGGCTGCCTTAGGGGGTAGCAGGGGCTTTCGGAATGAGCAGTGCTTGGGGGCTCAGTATTACGTACTATGGGGCTTGTCAGAGTGTCTCTCATGCAAGCCCACCTTACCGCATCCCACGAGTCTAAGCCCAGTCTGAGACTCAGGGCAGTTGACTATTGGTGCCAACAATGGCACCCTCATCCCATCATCTGCTCAGGGGAAGACAAGGATCAGATCCTTATCGGGCTAGGCAGGATGAAGGAGCGGTGCTCTGGAAGCAGTGCTAGTCCCAGGATCCCTGGGGATGCCATGTGAGGCTGGAATGCCCTGGGAATAAGCGACTAGCAGTGCCAGGGGGCCCCCACTGCCCTCTCACACAGTGCTCTGGGCACACAAGGACCAAGGGTACTCGGAAATATGTGCTTGCTGTCAGCAACACCCTTTAGCCATCCTTGTTAACCCTATAACGTGGAGCATTACATTTCCACGCTACCCATCTCTCCGCAATGTACACCTCCTCTTAGGATTATTACATTTCTCTAAGTTTCCTCGAAATGAAAGGAAAAGTTATAGTGTGCACTGGGGGAGCCATCAGAAAATTAGGAAGCTCGCCATAAATGTTGCCATCCTCAGACGAGTCAGCAGAGACACACAATCATAACTCCAAGCTGCCTGATGAATCTCCAAGCCATTGCATTTTAAAACAACCTGGAAGAAATGAAAGGATTTTTTAAGGTTGCCAGTGAGTTACTGATGTCTTCCTTAGACATATTCCCTGAGCACGTTAATCCCCAGATTAAGCAAAGTAAGGCAAAGTAGGTACATGATAGCTAGGCAGTCAACACTTCAGTTGTAAGTAATGACAAGGACTATCCTCCCCATCACCTGAACTGTGACTGGATACATGAAGGAACTCTATTTCCCCCCCATCCCCACCTCAGGCAGCCCTGAAATTAGGGTTCAAGGTCTCTGACCCATATTCTTCTCTCCATTTTCTATCCAGAGCAAGAAATGGAAAGAGACCAACAACCTGCCTTGATCCCCATTCCTAACTTGACAGGCGATAGTGCATGTGGTCCTGCACACAGCAATGGCAGGGTGGCCCTTGTCAGGATTCCTAGCAGGAAGAAGCAGATCTGCTGTCCCAGGCTCTCCAGACTCCAATAGAGGCCCCTTTCAGAGCCAATCTGTGTCTCTGCTTACAGTTTACAATTCCACTGGGAGCCCCCCTTTTCTCCCAATTTTCACTTTGCTGACTGCCCATTTCTCCTTTTCTCATCCAAGACATTATTACAATGCTTAAAATGCTTAGTAAAGTGCTCTTTTTTCCTTAATGTCTAGGTGTACTGAAGAACTGGGTTACTATTATTATTATAATAATATTATTATTATAATTGTTGTTGCTATTATTATTATTGGGATTTTTAGACTACGTAGTTCTGTCTGGCCTCAAACTTTTTGCAATCCTCCTGCCTCAGCCTCCCAAGTGCAGGGGTGTATGCTACCTGGCTGCTGTTATTATTATCACTACTAAAAATAGAAATTTGTAACATTTTTGTGCTCTCAATAACTATAAGGCCTTATTCAAGAGATTCATTTATCCTCTAAAAAATTGAAACTGTATTGAGAAGGCCCAATAACCACTATCCCTGTTTTGCACTGGGGCTGAGAACTCCCTGAGAGATAGACACGAGTGTCAGCCGCATGGAGATCGAAATTTCCCTTAGTATAATGGACCCAGTGAAGGAAACCCTGGACCTTGAACCTTGGGCTTCCCAGTGCTTCAGCTCAGAATTAAACTCCCAGCCAGGCCCACGAAACACAGGGTCACCACAGAGTCACCTCAGAACCCTGGACTCATGACACTTAGAGCTGAGCTGAATGTGTCTTTCCTTGCAGATAAGGAGCAGGAGATGGGGCGGTAAGTAAGGGACAGAAAAGAGGCCAGCATTTCCTGCTTCGAGGACTCTAGACAAAGCACGACGTCTCAACCCATCGCTATCCCTGGGGTCATGGAGCTGATGCAGTCAATGTGACATGCTCTTCCCTGCCTAACTCCATCCTTCTGAGCTATGAGAGGCTGATATATCTCCACTGTCAACCACCTGGGTGTCAGAACCACACACACACACACACACACACACACACACTTCTTCTGTACCTGTTTTTCTTTGTGTGAAATTACACAGAGATGAAATATTTGCTGTGATTCTGGAACAGTGTTGCTAGGTATCTCAGTAGGATTGCCCTGAAAGAGTGACTCCTACAGATCTCATTTCTATCCTTTCAGTTTTTCCCTTTATTTCACCACATTCTATGCCAGATCTTGTTATAATCCAGACTCCACTTTGGTTGCAGAGTACACTGGGAATTCTATGACCTGTTCAATTCAGAAATGAGAAAAAAGCAGCTGAGACAGCTGAGGACAAACCCAGCTGGGGAGAGTCTGGCAGCCCAGCTCCAACGACAAAGGCAGGATTAACTTAGGTGAATGCTACGCTGGCCCTCAGAGGGTCTAAGCCACAAATGGGGGTTGAAGTGAGCTTCTTAGCAAAACTCTGAGTGCTTCTTGTCAGCCTCAGCCCATTTGCTGTGGCTATAATAACACAATGAGTCATTTAAAGGAATAAATTTATTTAGCTCTTAGTTCTGAATACTGGGAGGTTCAGAGTTGAGAGATTGCAACTGTAAGTCCTTTCATGCTCTGCAGACTCTGCAGAGACCCCAGGTGACACAGGGCATCATGGGACAAGACACAACTCAGCTCAGGGCTCTCCTCTTTTTCTTACAAAGCCAAAGTCCCTTTTGGTTAGGGCCTCACTCATGCGACTTCAGTTAACTTTCACCACCACCCAAAGCCCCATTCATCCCATAGTCAGATTAATCTTCCACCGACTTAAAACCTGCAATGGAGGTTAGGTTTCAACATGAGTTGGAGGACAGTCAAACCACATCTAATATAAATCAGGAAAGTCAAGCACTGGGTCACCACCAGGAAATATAAATCAAGACAGTCAAACCACATCTAATATAAACCAGGAAAGGATCAGAAAACTGGGTCCAGCTCTGGTAAAAGGGGCTGGAAGAAGATAAGAAGGTGAAGATCCCAGCTACAGGCCAAATGCTACTTGAGGGGGAGGAAAGAGGCAGCCACAGCATATTGGGTGGGGAAACAACTCCGCCCACCCCACCCAGCCTGCTGGGCATCCAGCTCTTCTGCCAAACGGCAATGAAGCAAGTTCCTGGGCAAAAGCCCAGCTCACATGGCTGGGCATGGAGGTAGACACAGACTCTACAAGCAGCACGTTCCTCATGGTGAGAGTGGAGATGCACGTGACCACGGTTGTCACCTAGGGGTACTGTGGTCCATCCTTTCATTACCTGAAGCAGGACTCTCCAGAGTAAGCATGTGTCATTAATAATGACAGGAACTGGTGACAAAAGACGCTGATGCTTCTTGCATCCTCCTAAAACATTTGCTGAGCCTGCCTCAGAGAAACAGACCTCCCCCCAGGAATGGGGATTTTCAAGTGAAGAGCAGTGATCTTCTGCTCCAGTCCTCTCCCAGTCCCAGAGGCTAGAGAGAGCGAATGAGTGGCTGGACCTCCCTTACCACACCTTGGGCCACCTCTGTCCACTTGCGTCCCTCTGGTGCCCCTTCCAACCTTGGCAACTTCCCATTTCCCACCTACCAGTCTTCCTGTCCACTGAGAGTCTCTCACACCACTGAGCTCATCCCAATGCCAGGGATTAAGTCAGTCTCAACAGGACTGAGAGTGGATTCTCCCCTGCTGGACACCAGCAGGTGACGCCAAAGACTCCATGATTCTTCTGGGAGCCTCCAGCAAGACTGAGCCCTCCAGCCTCAGCAATAGCTCACCATTTAATGTGCCATCCTCAGTGACTTTCCTCTCTTCCTGCCCTCACTTTCTCTATTCCCTTGTGTCTGCTTGCTGAGATCCTTCCAGATAAACTGCCTGCATCCAAGACTTATCTGAGGCCTTCTTTGGAGAGATCCAAGATCAGACCCTGGATAGCAAAGAAAACTCCATTCAACCTACACTGAGATTCTATTTGTACTAAATTCTGGGGACATAGAAATGGAATGAGCTAAAATCTCTGCTATCAAGACAGGAAGGTGATGGCTGAAATAAACATGGTATTAGAACAAAGTCCCCAGAGCAAGGTCCCCAAGTTAGCCTTTAGGTGGCCCTTCTTTTATTTTCTTAACACAGTGTAAAGGTTACAGAGCACACCATTGTTGCTGAGATCCAGCTTACTACTCTGCATCCCTCAGTCTACCTCTGAGGGATGACAGGCAACACTTCACCCAGAGCATGTTTATTACTCATCACACACAAGATGCTCTGCAGGGCACACAGAAGCAGTCAGAGCTCCATCAGATGATACATTAAAGATTGTGAATGAAGGCTTCAGACATGCCCCATGGCTTGGTGATCCAGGGGACCTGAAGTCATCTAATGTGCATGAACCAGTTGACAAGGGAGAAGGGGTCTGCTTGGTGACACGAGACTAGAGAAGACAGAAATGTGTTCATGTCCCAGCCCAGCCCCAGCAGTTACTGTCTGAGCCCCAGGCAAAGACCAATGTCCAGCAGGGCTTCTGGAAGATACATGTGATCAGGTGACATCATGCAGCGCAGAGAGCAGGAAGGGACCTTGTCTGAGTGCTACAGGTTCAGTCCAAGAAAGTCTGCAAGAGGAAGCACCACAATGGCACAAAAGAGCACGTTAACTTTGGAAGGACACTTAGAAATGACACAGCAGGGTGACATCAGAGTGGCCATGGTGGGCCATAGAAGCATTGCAGAGGTTAGGAAGCAGGCAAACAGTTTATACTGACACAAGATATGAGCTCCAAGCAGCCACTGCCTGCCTCCTGCTGTCTCAGGGTCCCTCAAGAATCAGTGAGACTGAGGGTGGAACCTCAAGGTCCACGCTTTGTAAGCAAAAATGAAATTTCAGTTCTTCCTGTAAAATGTGATCACACTTGTACCCAGGCCTTAGATACACTGTGAATGCAATTAGTTATGATGCCTTGGGGTTCAGATTGCAGAAGGGGCCATTCTCAAGAGCAGTGAGAACCCAGCTAGGAAGAAATGCCTTAGCCTAGCACATACTAAGGACTTCCTGCAGATGGGCGGTCCTTAAAAGGTCATTTACATGTGGGAGAAGGGGTAGATGAAAAGTCTGAAATAGGAAACACAGAGCAGTCAGAAAAGGCAGGAGTTGCACAGGAGGTTTGGCATGATCAGAACCCATGAGCATGTGAAGATTGGCAGGAAATGAAGAAAAGGTCATTTCTTATGATATGGAACTTTGCACAGGGCTGCTTGAGTGTCCTCATGGCATAGCAGAGATATCCCCAGAGAAACCCACAAGGCAAGGATTTTGAATATCACACCAAGGGACTCATACGAGAAGCAATATCTAATGTCTTTGAAACCAGAACGTTGCCATAGCTGTGAATTGATGGCTGTGCCAATTGGAATTGGGCAATGTAAAGGGAAAAGATTCCATTAGGATGTGTCATGGTTATTTTCCCAATACTCCAAACCACGCTGGTGCCCTTAACCCTGCCCACATTCTCCAGTTAAACCAGTTCTCACTTCCGCTGGGGCTTTTGCTGACACAGGAAACAATCACTTTGTCCAAAGGAGGGCTGCTGAGGACAGACATGGAGCAGAAGCAGGTGCAGGGACAAATATGGAGATTCAAGAACTCTCCAAAGATGAGAAGCAGCAGAACTTGATGACTTACTATCTGTGATAGAGAGTATTTGTTATCCATCATTGTGTAACAAATTACCACAGGCATAGTGGCTTTAATGTAACACATACTCATGATCTCACACTCTCAGTGGGGGAGGAACCCAGTAAGAGCTTTGCAGGGCTCTGAGCTTCAGGGTCTCGCATGAGGTCTTGATGGGGGCAGACCACTTCCAAGCTCACAAGATTTTTGGCTGAATTCAGTTGGATTCAGGCCTTCAATTCCTTGAGGGTTGCTTGTCAGAAGCTTGCTTTATCAAAGTCAGTGAAAGAGAAGTTCTATCAGGATGGAAGAAGGTACAGTCTCGTGGGATGTAATGACAGAAGTGGCACCCACTATCTTTGCTATATTCTGCTGGTCAGAAGCAAATCATAGATCCTGCACACACTCCAGGTGGGGAAATAATGAGAACGTAAAGACTCTGGAGATTTTTGACTTCTGTCCTTGCCATTTACCCAAATACAAAGTGAAGGGCAAGAGGGTTGGGTTTCAGAGTCCAAAAGGGGAGTAGTGAATCTTAGAGTCTGCAGAGATCCAAGCAGGAGGTTGTCTCCAGACAAGATCAGCATTGATCTTGGTCTAACTGTGGAAAGAGAGACTTAGGTTTCAGGATCAAAGGACAAGCACAGGCCCTGGGAACTCTGAGGTGATTTTTCTGGTCCTTACTATTTGCAACAAAAATCAAATGATAAAGCAGACCGTTAGTTGGATCTCTTTAGGAAAGATGAAGAGAAGGAAGACTAATGTGTATGTTGGAGAGCAGGAATTGTGCGTCTTCCTTGATACAGCTCCATGTTTTCTGAAAGGGAGCAGGAAAAAGCCAGTCCTCTCAAGTCCCAAATGTATTTACTGGAGAAAAGACTGAGGCTTCTTCTGAGAAGAAAAGGGAATTATGCCAGCGTCGGAGAGCATGTAAGGACTGCCGTGGACTCAGAAACAAGGTGGCTAACTGGCTGAGGAGGCTGTGGGACAGTGGGAGATACATCTGGACAGGAAACTATGATCTAGAAATGCTGCCTCTTACCGTAGTGGCTCCCTGTGACTCAACCTCCCCAGGCATTCTCCAGGCTTCTTACATGGGAATACCACTTGCCTGGCTGTTGCAAGGATCCCAAGAACATTCATTCCACAGAAGCAAAGGAGGCATCTACTATGGACAAGGTGCAGCAGTGACTACAAAGAGAAAAGAGACACAGCCTCATCCTCAGTTAATATGCAGGCCCATTGATATGCGTCAGCCTGCTTGTCAGTAGAGTATGGCATGTAGACAGGAGAATTTACACAAAGAATACCTGCTCTGTTGCCAGGGCTTTCCCCTACCTCATGCACAAAGCAGGAACAGGTGGAAGTAAACTGAACAGGCCACAAGAGTTCTCACAAATGTCCTAATAGGATTTTAAAAATCAATCTCAGAACTCTGGTATGTTGCAGAGACAATCACAAACATCTCTGTGTCCCTGGCCAACACCTATGATCCCTTTGTTTCTTAATTTGTGTAAAATGTGTAAATGTATCAAGTAGAAATAGTAACAGTAACACAACAATCTCAAAAGAGAGGTTCACAGAGAAAATGGCTATAAAACTATTTCTTAAACAAAAATGATAGTACAACTGTGGGCTGACTTTACACTGAGTGTCACCTCAGCTCAGTCTGATGTTCCAGGGGAAACCTAGCACCCTGCAGCTGACTTTTATAGAAAACCTAACACTCATGAGAGACTTTTTCCCCATAGTGCAGGGGCATTTTGCTTCATCTGCCCCCTGCTCATGAAAATGAAGATGGAGCCATGAATGCTGAAGTGGCTGAAGGTATAGACTTCATTAGTGGAAGAGTTCCAACAAGGAAACTGCTATGGCTTGTGTCTAGATGTCCCTCTAAAGCCTCATGCAGTCATAGGTGAGGACTTTCAGAGGTAGCTGGATCCGGAGTGTGTGAGGCTGGGACCAAGGATGTGTGATTGCTAAATCAGTCCACTGATTGGTTTAGCATAGTTCTGGAAAGCATTAAGAGTACCCGCACCCTGGACGTGAGTGAGGCTGGGTAGCCTGGATAACATATAAGGAAGAGAAAGAGGATGAGTGTGGTTGCTTGTTGCTAATAGCTTGCTGCTTTCTTTCCTCTGCCTGCCTCGAACTGTTTCTCCTCTGTGATGTCCCTCTGTCATGCTCCCAGCCTTGCAGTCAGCCAACTACGAAATGAATCCTTTACAAAATGGCAGGTACAATAAACCTCTTCTCCTTTAACTTTGGGCGTTGGGAATTTTGTCTCAGCAATGAGAAAAGTAACAAAGATAGAAACCTAAGGTCTGTATCAGGGTCTGCCACCAACAGCTTTCTGCCAGACCGTAGCCACTGTTGTATGAATGCACGAAGCGCTGAGCTTTCAGTTTCAGCACTGCCCCTAAAGGTGGTCAAAGGTCATAGACCGTCTTGAGGGGAAATAAAATTTGATTCCAATTTTCACACAAATTTCAGCTGAGTTCTATAGCAACACCTGGGGGTGTCATACTGTGGTGAAACAATGAAATATATGATATGGGTTCGAAATTATTATCTTTGGTTTTGTTGGATGATATTAACTTTTGTTAAATTAAAGGAAAGAAGTAATGTTGTCACTATTTTCTTAACACTTACTACCTGCAGTTAAACTGGATTCTCAACTTGATTGGCTTGTGAACCATCTAGGTGACCAGGAAAGCACATTTCTGAGTGCATCTGGGTAGGTCATGGAGGTGTGACCTTGGGGACTACGTCTGGTCCCTGGGCCCTTTCTCTCTGGCACCAGAACCCTGCTATGCTTCCCAGTTGCCATGAACTAATGAGTTTTGCTCCACATCACCCTTGCACCATCATGCTCCTATCTTGGAGCCAACTGACCATGGACTGAAGCCCCTGAAATCATGAGCCAAGTAAACCTTTCCTTTAAATTTTGGATGTTGGGTATTTCATCCAGCAAAGGGAAAGTTGGTTAATGTAGTAGGTTCAAAGCAGGCTCTGGTACCTGTTAGCGGCTGCATTTTAATGACAGCTGTGGACTCACCCTGAGCCAGCTGTGCTCTCATTTAGTGCCTTTCACATCAAAAGTTCACTGTCTGCTGATTATACTTTCCTCTTCTTCCTCCTAGTAATATATTCCCATTTACCAAGTTTAAGTAGAGTCTATGGTCACCAATAGAAATAGAATTTCACAAGCTCCTTGCCTCTAGGTATGGCCACATGACTAAGTTTGTGCCAAAGGAATAGGAGTTGAAGCCACATTTACTACTTCCCTGAAAGAAAATCACTGGCTTTGAACTCTTCTTTCTCCATCTTCACTGAGACCAGGGGCTGCTGTTCTAGGTCTGATCAGGTGAACAAAGGTACTATCCAAGGGGATAGCAGAACAAGAAAACTGAAGAGACCTGGGCTTCTGGGTATCTTTCTAGGTAGCCACTACAAACCTAGACTTATGAACTATGTCCAGATTGTGATGTAAGAAGGCATAAGCACTATCAGATCTATGCTATGACATTTGGTGTTTTATGTTATAACAGTTGAACCTACATTCTGACTGACACATCAGTATATTTGCAAAAATGCTGTCTGAAATACAGTATGATTCTGACACCAGAAAAAAATTTTGACAAGCTCTTAAAATATTAGATCATTATATATATATATATATGCTAGATCTGTGACCAGGACACTGAACACCAAAGTTTTAAATCAAAAATGAACTCAAAATCCATGTGCTTTGTTTTCATAGTCTTCACAATTCACAGGCAGGTGTTAATCTGAAGGGCCACTGAGTGCATGGAAAGACCTTTCCTGGTGGGAGACAGAGAGGAGGGCTGAGGAAAGGGAAAAGACCAAATATTGCTGATGATACATCAAAAACGGGGCTACTCACTTTACATCCTGCCAATGTTAGAAGGCAGATATTACCTTCCATGTTCATCTCCCCATGTATCTCAGGTAAAAAACTGGGCTTGGAAAGGTTGATTCACCCAAAGCCAGCAAGTGTGAGAGCCAAAATCCAAGTACCACTTAGCTGTTGTCAAACTTCCTTTTAAAAAGTAAAGAATGAAAAGGAATAAAAGTAGATGGCCATCTCATACAATTGTAACCCTTAGACTTGTGAGCATTTTACATTCATTACAAAGCTATGATGACTGAAAAGAAATATAATTTTAAACAGGTAAATGGACACTGTATTTTTTCTTGTAAAATCCTGATGGATGCTACCTTTCTCACCTCTGCTTATATTTGCTTCAGGGTGGAGACCCAGGATTGGGGCCTGATTTTCCTAGAGTCCCTGGAACATAATGCCGTACTACACAGTGGCAAATCTCAGTCTAGTTCCTAGGACCCTTAATCCCACTGTGGTCTTGATAGTATTCCAGGGGGACAGGATTGACTTTGAAGAACTAAAATGTGGAGTAAAACACTCACCGAGACAGTCATCAGAAAGCCTACTGTCAACAGGGCTGAGACTCATCTGGAGATGAACCCGTTACTCTCCCCAAGCTGTATTGATGCAGGAAGAGACAGAAATTATGTAAAACCACAAATGCAGTGAAGAAGTTAAGTGGATGTGAGTATGGAGGATGTCACTGGAGGTAGCTATTCTATGTCGGAGGTCAGAGGAGGCCCCGCTGGGAAGAACACTGCAGACAATTCAGCTGGAGGGGAAGTGAGCTGTGCAAGGTTTGAGGGTGTGTAGAGGGACAGGAATCAGCAAGAAAAAATCATCAGAGAACCATCAGGGAACGCTGGAGGAAAAGCTCTCGAGTGCCCTCAGATGTTCTGAGGGCTCCTGGCCTGGCCTGCCTGAAGCTGTACACAAATGTCACCTTCTGGGTGAGCGCCATCCTACCACCTCCTCTCAAATGGCAAACACAAGATGGAGAGACAGGATCACGGGCTTAGGACAGGACCCCTGGGAGGATACCTGGTTCGGCCAATGACAGAAGTCGTATGTCACAGCACTTCAGGAGTGAGTCAGGCAGCTCTGACTTCCAAATTGTTAACCAACACTTCCTCTGATTGTCCTGGAAGACTGAAGAGACCCAAATAAAACGCCAGCATTCTCAGGTACCTGCCTGAGATGTAGACAGTGTTTTGCTTTTAATTTTTTGAAAGGAATATAGATAATATATTCACAAAATTCAAAATCCTGAATATACAAAGTGATATCCAGAAAAAAAGTCCCTCCTGTCTTTCTCACATTTGACCGCCTACTCACTCCCCTGAAAACCATAGAGTTTGTCAGTATCGGCACATCGTTTCAGAGGTACTTTACAAGTGTCAATCAAAGATGTCCATATTTACCTCTCCTTTACCCAAACGGTAGCATACTATATGCATTGCCCTTTGCTGTTTTTCTTTCAAATATCTTCAAGACATCCTCTCTCAGATTCTTCCCATCTCTTGACAGCAGCACAGTTAGTAATCTCTCTGGGTATGCTATCATGTTTTATTTAAGCAGCTCCCTTTTGATGAAGATGTGGGCCATTTCTAATCCTTTGCTGTTAAAAACAGTACTTGAAGCAAATAATCTTGTACCACGTTATTTGGAAGTGAGTAAAATCCTGTAGGATTTCTGTAGCAGAGATACAAGCATTCTTAGTTTTGATAGACTGTGGCAAATTGGTTTTCCTAAAGAAGGCCCCGTGTGAGCATGAGCATGGAATAATGTTAGCCCTCCTGGGGAAAGAAACTTAACACTACTGAAGTACAACTATTTCAGCACAAAATCCACCGTTTCGGTGTTCAGGGCATGGCCAATACTTGGAGCCTAATGCATGTTAGGAGGTAAGTAAACAAGAGCACAAAAGGATGAGTGTAGAGGAGGATAGAGAGATGGATGTGCAAACCAGTGATGGAATTCAAGACAGCTCAAGTACTTCCTCCATCCAGAAAATTAAGTCAACGCTATCTTCTCTCCCTTCTGTTCTTAGGGACACATTGTTATCTGTTTTATGTGTCCCATTTGTGTTCTTAAATTCAAGAAAATTCTTGGAGGGCCAGAATGGCAGAGAATAATACTAAAGGTCCTAGCGGATCACTGAGTCTCAACTCCACTATTTGCCAGATAGGTCACAGGGCAAATTATCAATCAACCTGGCACAGGTTGCCTTGTGTGGCAAATGTGGGCGATCACACTTCTACCTATCTACTCTATAAGTGATGGGGAGAGAAATGGACGCGTTAATGTGAGCACTGAGCTTAGAACCTGTTCCTGGCCAGTATTAACACCTCACCAAGTTCACTGCTCACTGTGATCCTATTTCTATTGCATCTCCTCACTTTGATTGACAGTGGATACCTAAGAGGTATTCTGCTAATATTTTACTGCTGGCCCTGTACACTTCAATAATCAATTTTAGTTGGACGATGCATGCGTGTTGCTTGTGATTTCTGTTGAATGGATAAGACTTTATCTACCTAGCTCAGGTCAGTGCAAGCTTTGAGTAAATATACATTAAGCTATCCAGAATATTTAATTCTAGCCACTTGGAGCTGAGATCACAGCAAAGTCTATGCCCTCATAGAAGATTCATTTTTCTGGAGGCAGCACAACACATGGAGTCCCTATTCTGGGGAGCTGCTGGCATGAAATGACTTTGCTTTGAAAGATGCAAAGGCAAATGATCTAAATTGTCTGGTGACCCTTCCCACACCTACTTGACCCTTTGCTCGGCTCTCCATTCATTTCAACTCTGAAGCTTTTACCTAAATGGTCTGAATTTCGTCTCTTGAATATTCCTTTAATCAGATCCACTCTCCTCCTCACCTCCTTGATCTTTCCTTTCAAATATAGTTGCTAATGATGTGTGCATGTGCCAGACTTGAACAAATGTTGAGCTGCAAACTACTGTGCGCCTGTTAATTCCATCTTCAGCTTGAGCAGGCGGGGATCCTTGAGTGCTAGCAGATGCTGCTTCCCCAGGGCTTCTGTGCCAGCCACCAGTTTGTTGATGAGGAAGGAGGGGAAGTTTCCTCCTTGACTTCCATTTGGATATAATTTATTGTGTTCAAAAAGAAAAGTGGAAGACGAAAGGTACTGAAAGGTGATAACACAAATGAATTGTGCTGGATGGCACTTGGGCGGTAGCTTTAAATGACTGTGGGTTTAAGGCAATAAATGATTGCAGTGGTGCAGGAAAATCCTCCACAACTGTGCAAAGTGGACACCTCTCCACAGCCCAGGTGGCTGATGGAGTTCCCTGGGGACCCTTGATTAATAATCCCAAGAAAGAGAATAATAAAATAAGTCATGACATATAAGAGCAAAGATGCCACAAAGACACTGCGAGAATTTGACTCCATGCTCTATGCTTGAGCTGGTAACTTAATGACTCTGCCGTTCATTTCCACAAGTGTCAGAGAGAAATTCTGGAAAATTTGGAAAGGCCTTATTTACAGGGTTGTTAGGAGGATTAATTCAGGGTTACTTTCTTTTTAAGTCCACCTGAGTTTCTGACTTCGCTTTTTTCTTAGGTTTACATGGATGCTATCTGCTTTCTTTACTTGTTTATGTTTGTAATTACATAAAGGAAAGAAATTAATTGCTGGAAATTGATCTTCCAAACTGTTCATAGTGGTCGTCCAGAGTAATAAAACCATGAGGGATTGGTTTACTTCCTTCTGCCTTGGGGTTATTATTTTTCCTATTACTAAAAACCTCCTTTATATTTTGGTTGAGTGAAGTACTATGTATCAATTACAACTGGATTTATTTGTGTGTGTGTGTGTGTGTGTGTGTGTGCACTTTCCAGATTTAGCATGGCTAGCATCACTTTATCAATCATTAAACAATAAGCTACATCTCAGTGACTATGTCCATGCTTTGATTGTTCAAATGATCAGGAACTCTCATTTGCTGCTTTAGCTTTCAGTTATTTGTTTTATCTCCAGACATGCGAGAACTGAAAGATTCTTGCTCCTCCATGAAGAAATTAACAGTAAACTGGCTACAACTTTTTAGAATAATTACAAATGAAAATAGTGACCAAATAAACCCTGTAATCATTAAAACAGTTGACTGAGCTGTACTGCATTTCTCTGCAGGTCTGACCACATCACACAGACTAGCACATGCCAGCTCCACTTCATCACGGGAACTCAGAAAAGAGCTGTCCTGGAGTGGCTCTGGAAGCATAGGCCTAAAGATGATATCTAGTGACCACCTTCTTGTGAACAGTCCCAAGGCTGTGGAGATTATTTGATCACATAGCAAGAGACACAGACATACTTGTGTGTCTCTTCCATTTTTTTTCTTTGTCTTACAAATTCTAAAACTAATTGTGTACATACATGTTTATTTCCAATGGAATATATAAAATAGATGTTTTAAAATAGAAGAACAAAAGTAGTCCATTCTCCTTCTTCTTGGAATAACTTCAAAAACGTCCTCATCCTAGTGCATTAAGAAATTAGGAACGGGATGCCACACAGGACCAAGACTGGCTGGTGTTAGAACTGCTGCTTGTTAAAGAGTCAATACTGAACTGAGGCATTTGCTTGACCTATGAAACATATATACCCACGCAGCAAGAGAATTTCATAAGAGCAGTTTGTTACCCACATACTATAGTACTTAGAAGATAAAGATGGATATATTTCATAAACCATTTAAAAGTAAAGTCAAAATAAATAACCAACAAATCAACAGTATCTCACCTGTATAGAAGTAAGTTGCTTACATTTCAGCTGACTTTGTGCATTCCTTATAACCAACAAATCAACAGCATCTCACCTGTATAGAAGTAAGTTGCTTACATTTCAGGTGATTTTGTGCATTCCTTATGAATCAGGCACTTCTATTATCATGGTGTGACCTGAGTCAGGGGTTAATGCCAAGTCACTCTGCAGCAATAGAGATCACTTCTCCTGCAACAACACTACTTAAAGTTTTATTTATCTTTCCCAGTTTCCTGCTCACCTGAAATCCATTAGGAAGAGATTACAGGCTTGATAGATTAGATTCAAACGGGAAAAAATAAAGGCAGTCCTACATTCTGGTAACCGGACTGAAGAAGGCAGCATTTTTTTTTTTCCTGAGGTGGGTGTTTGAACTCAAGAATTCAGTGGAGATAAAAGTCCATGTCAATCAATCCACAGTCAACAAATCTTAGGCTTTTCATCAAAGATAGGGAATGGCAAAGGAGGGAAGTTATATGTCCTCTATCTACACTATCTCCCAATTTTGCAACTCATATAAACTTGAGGAAAAATTAGAATTGTCTACAGTGTGATAGAACATCTCATTAGTTGTGTGTTACCAAAATAATATTGTTCAATATTTCTCAACTTGGTGACTTATGAAAGCAACAACAGGTAATTTCTCTGTTTAACTGTGTGGGGCTCAGCTAATCTAATTAGCTGATGGTTGGCTGGGGGCTGAACCTCAGCTGGGCTGACCTGACCGTAATCCATACACTCTCCTCTCCTCCAGCAGCCTATCCCTGGTACACATGGTGGCCGGGCAGTGTTCCATGAGAATTTCTGTGTACATAGTCTCCAGAGTCTTCAACTCATAACTGATGCTCTGTCATTTCCATGGCATGCAATTGGCCAAAGCATAACATCACCTAGCCCAGATTCCATGGAGACAAAAGAGCTACAAAGTCACGTGGCAAAAGGTATGACTACAAAGAGAAGTGAAAAATTGGGGACACATCTGCTGTCAACCTAGCACAAACGAGAAATAATGGTATGTGAAATGAACAATACTAATCATGAAATACATATCATGAATGTCATCATTCTGACAATATAAATCATAAGCTTCTCATCAAGACAAAAGAAAAGCTCTCAAATTTGTAATTAAGGACTATCTGAGAAGACTACCACCACAGATCTACTACCACATCAGATCTTATTTCTGATGCATCCCTTGCCTCCAAAAAGTCTTTTCCCTCTGGAAGAAAAATCCCCTCAATTCCTGATTACTCTGTGGAAGATAATTCTGTGACTGAGGCCCCTCAGAATGAAAACATGAAGCCCTGTGAGGGGCTTAGGAGATACCAAAGTCATCAATTATTCCCCTAAGGAGCACAGGGCAGGGAAATCACTGTGGTTGCTTAGATGTTTTAACAAGGTCTCCTGCTATCCAGTTTTTTCTAACATAATCAAGTTTTGACAAAAAGGCATAAACATACCTTGGGTCATTATTGAATAGCTTGAAAAGCATCTTCTTTTAAATGCAACTCTTAAAAAAAAAATCCACATTCAAGATGGTATGCATCCTGTAATTGCCACTGCATAGAAACAAGTACAGGAACGCACAAAGATGAGCCAGTACACAAAAGGAAACACAGTTAGGTTCAGATGATGAGAAGGTTGTGTTTTTCTCATTTTTCAAAGTGTTCTTTGATGCTGGGGTTATACTATCTTACAATGAGCAGGGGGAGAATGTAAATAAGTTGAAAGCAAAGATTAATGAGCATTTATCTTCCATAGTGTACACATGGTACAACAGCTAAAGCTCAGCATTGTCTTTTCATTTTATACTCCTCAGGGCTGACAATGAAATATTCAAATGCCAGGAAACACAAAAGCAGCTCAGAATTATACTTGAGGAAGAGTTATGTGACTCCACTATCATTTCTTAATTCACACAAAGTGCCTTAAATAAGTGGTTTTATCTTCATCTTGTGATTTTTTATTTAGTAGATTTCTATGAATGTGTCTAATGTTGACAAGCCAGCAGGGCCTGTGTGCTGAAGCATATCTAACAATGCAATCACGGTAATTTGAAAAAATAACAAGAGAATAATCATGGCTATATATTCACGCGGTGGTTTGGAATACAGATGCGAGAATTTTTGTGAATGTTCACAATTAATGTATCTGAAGCCAAAAAAGAAAAAAACTGGCTCAGTAGGAAACATTTTAACTTGGGGAATCAAATAATAAAGTTAACTTAATATAAGAGCACAGAAAACATGTTTCATATTTTGCTTTCTGGAGTTGAGCAGAAAGCTTTTTAATCTTAATCAGAGGCTTGATAAAAGATGCAGCATGATCTGAATCAGAAAAGTGGTTTTTGCTCTTAAATCTTGTTGGTAGGTTTTGAGCAGTGAATCAACCATTCCAACCTATTCTTAGATCCTACCCTGCCTCATATTTCCATGCCCAGAACACAAATATCCACAATAAGAACATTTTAGATCCATGCCATGCTGATTCTTTTCAAATTATTTTACATGCATTTTTTCATTTAAGATTCTTCTAACTCAGTGAATGAATAACAAAGACATTATCATCGTCATTTTACAAATTAAAAACCAAGGCACAAAGAGATGCAAGTAACTGGTTCAAGGACATAGAATTGCTAAGAGGCAACACAACAGAAAAGCAGGGCACTTGCAGATGCTGCCTATTAGTTAAGAAAAAATGCACAAGATGACACACTTGTTAGAGAAAAATCAAAAACACCACAGGAGAAAGTAAACTGTTTAAAGTGCCTCTGAGTCCGTGTATCAGAGACCTTGGAATTGTTCTTTCTGGCTCTAATAATCTTGCTTTATATTTCACTGAGCAAATAGACACAGTAATAAGAGAATGCCCATATTCTCCCCCAGCCAAATCCTCCAACTCTGCATCTGTGCCTGTGAACTCTTCCTTCCCTTCCAGTATGCAAGATAAGCCAACTGTGTTCCTATTGCTCTGTGCTCCGTCCCATTTGCTATGGGAAGACTTGTCTGCAATTTACTTCTTATCATGGTTGCCCCATGCCAGATCATTTCCTTCAGGAAGCAAATGTGTTACTGTCCAGCTTCCCAGAACAAAGAAACAAATAATGAATGCATAAACCTTTCTGTCCCTTACATTCTTCTCCCTGGGTCAGCCTCATTTATCTGCTCCCCTTTAAGGCACACCGTTTTCATAGTTACTGGGAGTCCTATGGTCCTGTTGTGTCCTATACATACTCCAAGTAGGCCTGGGTCTGTTACTCCACTATAACTGCCCTTTCCAGGCCAATCACTTCCACATTTCTAAATCCACTAGACAATCCTTGGTCATGTTTTGTCTTGCCACACCAATTTGATGCCATCAGTCATAGGTGCCTGGAAACATATTCTTCTCTTGGCATCCAGGACACCATTTCCCTCTGCATCTTGTTTGCTATGGTTTGGGTAATCAGCATCCCACAAAGACCCATGTGTTGAGGGTTTACTTTGCCACATGGTAATGGTGGAACCTTTAGGAGGCAGGGTCTTGTAGAAGGAAGTTATGTCATTAAGGAAGTATCCATGAAAGAGATATAAGCTCTCTAGCCCTCTCTCTTTCCCTCCTGTCTACTGTGAGGTGACCAGTTTTGCTCCATCACATGTTCCCCATCACGATGTCCCACCTCACCATGATGACTCAAAAACAATGGAACCAAGTGACCATGAACTGAAACCTCTGAAACCAAGAGCCAAAATACCTTTCCTCCTTTTCAGTTGATTTTTTCATGTATTTTGTCATAGGTGAACAGTCTTCCTTTCTTCACTCCTAATGTTGCCTATCTGCTAGTCTAGCTCTACCCCTACTCATTCGGTGATCTCTGTCATCTACAGACCTAAATTACCATCTGTACAGCAGAATTCCCACATTCCATCCCAGCCCTGACATCTCTCCTGAACAACCAAATTGCACAGCTCCAGAGGCAGAACTGAGACTCATCGATATACTCCTAAATGGTTTTACCCTTGTTTACAAGTCCTAGCAGTTCAGATCCATTGAGAATTCTTTCTCAATGGGCCATTGTTTGTTAGACACCATTTGACACTTTTTAATGCCATCCCTACCTCATCAGCAACTCAACATAGAAACATCCACGCTAAACTCTTGATTCCGACCTCTAATACCCGGTCCTCTTGGTCTTCACCAGGTTAATGCATGTTCTTGTGCTCACTGACCTAGAGTTTGCTTCCCCTTGATACCTAATTGATTGGGTCCTCCGATCCATGAAAACCTTTTAGACTTCAGCAACATCTTTGCCCCTTGGCATCCTACTTACCAACAAAAACATCTGCCCTCTCCATGGCCAAGATTAGAGATTGCTGCATTCTTTGCCCCATTGGTTTTGCTGCATTGCTTTTCACATTAAGTGTATATGGATGATAAAATAAGGAAGGAGGTGATACTAGGTCTGGCAGATTTGCTCACCAATTTGTTTAATTTCAATCTTCCCCCACTAAAAAGTCAGCCTTAGGCAGTCAGTGATATATTTTAAATTTTGTTTCAGTGCTTTATACTCAGGGGCTAGAGTAATGTTTTACATACTATCAAAATTTTTACCTTCTGGGAGTAGATAGAAACTAAACCAAAAAATGGGCAAAATTACTGTGTCATGTTTCATACTATTGATTGATTTAAACTATGAAAGAAAACTGTGGATAAGGGGATAGAGATTGAGAGACAGGAAAGGTCCACTAAATATATACATATATACATGATTTGGAAAAATAGTGCCAAGACTACTACTGCATGCCCTGATTTTTTCAGCAATATAACTTCAATATCATTTTATATCAATTAATATTCCTTTATAATATTTTAACTATTACATTGCTTATTTAACCAATTCAAGATTGTCAAATATTTAGGTGACTTTTCCTATTTTTCACCTTTATAAATGCTATTTATTTTAGCTTCTCGACCTGCAGTCATAATATGTACCTACAATTAATTACATGGAGTATTGAAGTGTCATTTACAGGGCACAGGATTATGTAAGATTCACATCAAATCTCCAAGACTTGATACAAAAAAGCAATACAAAATGTCTCAGTAATAATTCACTATATCTATTTCATGTTTAAATGATATTTTGATGTATAAAAGAACATGTGCTAGTAAAGTTAATTTCATGTGTTTCTTTTTGTTTAGCATGGCTATTGGAAAATGTAACATTACATACATACCTCACTTCTGTGGCTCTCATTGTAGTTCTTTTGGAGTGCTGGTCTTGACTCTTGAAAGAGGAAATTGGAATTCTAGTAATTATTCAGGTGCTAAGAAGCCATTCTCTTAGAAGTCAGCACAACCCAAGACTCCAAGTCTTTCAGATCATAGTCTTAATTTGCTTGCTTTGACACTTCTTGCCAGTCACCTTAGGGAAATTAGAGTTTTTATGTTGTTGTATATAAAAAATAACCACTGTATTTCATGTACCTCTCCTGATACTATTTGTCCTGTTGGCAGCTCCATCCTACAGGTCTGTGGTGCCCTCAAGAAGGGGTGGGTACTGCTTCCTGACATTTCAGGGAGAAATGGGCAGACAGGAGAGGAGATTTGTGGCCTGGGGCATATAGGCAAGGAACCACATAGTTCTCATTCCTGGATGTGATGTCTTGTCACAGGCTTAGACATGACCCTTTCCAGGGCCAAGTTTAGACAAGAAGCATCTCTTTATGGAGTCACGACCAAATAGGACTAACTTGCAGTTCATAGATTGGCTCAACTAACGCATATGACTCTATGTTTCTCTCTTTCCTTTTACCTGAAGTTAAAGGACTCAAATATGTTTAATTTGAGACAGCAAGGAAGAACCTATCCAAGCTTTTTTACTTTATATCTTGAGTACTTTCCTGTCATTAAATGTTTTTCCAAAGTGCAATTTGTAATGGTCATATAACATTCCATTGTTTAAAAAATGCCATGATTTTATAAATCCTCAGAAGTTTTCCTCTTTCTCCTGTTGGAGACCACTATGAAGCAGCTCTGAGCAGGATTTAGAATTAAATAATTGGCTTTCTATGTTTAACTGTCAGTCTGTCATAGGCCTCGGCCCCTTGACTGGTTACGGGAACTGATTCATAGTAAGTGAACCTCTGTGAATCACTGGTCCTGGCTGATGCCTGTAGTGGCCTCTGATACCAGAGATACCTCAAAGGGCAAAACAAAGCCACAGCTGAGGACACCTTGGCTTCAACACTAATGAAGTAAATGGAGACTCTAGCTGCAGGCATCTGATTCCTGCAGACTGACTTCTATCATAAATATCATCATAGAGATAAGACCGGTCTCCTAAATTGGCATAATTTACTACTTGGAGAAGCCTTTGAAGTGACTCCCAAGGTCCTGCTTATTTCCCATGCTTTCCTCAGTACCCTCTCTTTGTTTAGAGATGTAATAAATACAGGTGGCCCAGAGAAGCTCTTTGTCTTAGCCCTCATCTTAGCCACAGAGTCACGAGCTCTGCAGAGGGTTTTGATCCTCCTGGAGCCCTAAAATCATGCCACTTGTGTCATTTATTTAAGTCTTCACCATACACGCCTTTGGGAGATTTGGGATCAAGGCCAGGTCCCTAATATCCTCCCTTCTCCTTCCCTGCTTCCTTCTTTTTTCATTCCTTTTTTCCTTCCTCCCTTTTTTCTTTCTTGTAGGTAATGTAATGTCTATCCTCAAGCATAATTCTGAACATCTCAGTTTTCCTTGGAGAACTGAGAGTCATTAGATAAGATTTTTGAGGCTACTGCTATATTTTGGAAAATTGACAGAAATATCATCAATTCACTGGCATTCCTAATTTCTTGTATTTTTAAGATTTATAAAAACTGGGCCCATATCTGTGCCATATCAACAAGTTAGGGAAGTTCATGGTATCTCCCTTTGCTTGCCATTTGCTTGATGCTTGTAGTACCTGAGAACCCACAGTAACAGCTCACTCACAGCACTGGGCTGGACCCTCCATGTTTGACACAGACTTCGTATTGTAGTCAGAGACTGCAAGGAGAACAAGACAATACAAGTCACATAATTTATAGTATTATTTTGCAATGGTCACTGTTGTAAGCAGGAGTTGCAAGGAGAATAATTACATACAGGCAAAATTACATAATTTATAGTATTATTTATGATAGTCACCCAAGGAGTCAAATACAAAGAAAGTGCAGGAAATCTGTCCACACACTAAAGACCTAGAAATTTCAACTGAGAGTCTGGATTCCATGGCAATAACGTGTATGAGTTCAGCCGAAAACCTACAGCCCACATCAAGGACTCTTGCAAGTCTATTTCATGGATCTGTGCTGAGAAGGCCCAAAGGTCAGCAGTGGAAGCTAGAAGGTCTATGCCAGAGGGGTGAAGGATGGGTGTCAATAAGTTGAGGGTTCTACAGTGGAGCCAAGAGACAATGCTCAAAATAAGGACCAGGGATCCCCTAGTAAGTCCCACAGCCATCCTAAGTGACAGTGAGGTCCCAAGCTCCTCCAACAATGAGAACAACTGAGTACATATCAGGAAGCCAGCATGGCAAGCTTATCCTGGAGACCAAGCAGCACACATCTTCCCCTCTAGAGCCAGGAAGTAATGCTCAAAGTAAGGACTAGAGCTCCCCTGAAGTGAACCACAGCCATTCTCAACAAGGTCCTGAGCTCCTCTTACGACCAAAACAGCCAAGTTAGCATCAGGAAGGAAGCTCAGCAAGCTCCTCCAGAAGTAATCATGGCAACAGAAGAACCAACAGCGCCAAACAATAACTCCTCCTCCCCAGGTCTCCTTTCAATGCTGGCAACAGTGCTCCGGTGGGGGGCCATCTATACTCAGCACCATGCTGACCCAGTTCAGCTGGTGTTTAAACTGACCACCGGTTTTCAATCCACCACACTTGGGTACCATTGAGAGCTTGTAAAGGAATCTTCAGTGTCACTGAGGGGCAAAGTATTTAATCATTTGGACCTTTGATTGTCTCATCTTCTGTTTTGGGATCACAATACCTCACACACACAACTATGGTAAGGTTAAGATGAAATAATATGAGAAAAGTACCTGGCAGTATTATTCTCTACCTCAATGAATTATTAATACTTCTTTTATTTGATTTGATGTCCAAAATTTGATTGGGAGAGCATGCTATTGTTTGAACATGTTACGTGAGGACTCAAAACACAAATTTCATGTACTGGAAACATAATCCCCAATGCCATATTTAAATGGTATTTGGGAGGAAGTTCTTGGGAGATGAGCAGGTTATAAAAGTCCTACCCTCAACCAGGCATGGAGGCACATGCCTATAACTCCATAGTCCCAGCACTCAAGAGGCTGAGGCAGGAGGATCATTGCAAGTTCAAGACCAGCTACAAAGTGAATTCAAGGCGAGCATGAACTGCATGCCGATATCTTGTCTCAAAAAGACAAAAAAAAAAAAGTCCTACCCTTGCCAATGTGTTCATTCTTTCACAAATTAAAGGACTGTGGGCTGTTGAGGAAGAGGTTTTGTTGGAAAATCCAGTTCTCTCTGCATGCTTGCTGTGCGTTAGTATTTAATGCCTTGTGTGTCTCAGGATTCTGCAGAGTCCCTATCAACAGGAAGGTACTAGATGCTGTCTCCCGAACTTGGACTTCACAGCCTCCAAAAGGTAAGAATTAAATGTCTTCTCTTTATAAAGTTCCCAGTCTGTGGTATTCAGTAATAGCAATGGAAAATGGACAAAAACTTCAGAAACTCTAAAAGTCAGAGAGAATTCTCCTTTCCATGATGTTACCAAACCCTTTTGGTCCAGAGGCGACTACATTAGTCCTCTGAGTGGTATCCAGGCTTCTTGGGCCTAAAGCCTCTCAAATGAAGAGCTTCTTTTGGAGAAATTCCCACATGATTCTGGTTTTCTGTGCTGTACTTCTACTAACAGTGGAATCAATGTCAGGAAATTTTTAACCATTTGCAGAGTTATAACTGAAGTTCATATTACCATTCCTTTGCATTATACTCAAATGTGTGTGAGTTCAAAACAAATTCAAAATCCTACTTGAATTTACATCAGGAGATTTTTTTACTCAATATTCATTAGATTATTCATTTAGCGAGTTTATTTAGCACCTGCTAGTAACAGGTACTGACACAGACACTGCAGATTGATGCAAATAGGAAAGACAACCCTGCATTCAAGACACTTTCAGTCTATGGCAGAGACAGACAAGAAATTATAGATGGTAAGCTGAAGGGTGACACAGAAATTACCATGTAATATAAAATTATGATTGAAGCACAAAGGAAGGAAGGGCGGAGTGTTCCTCTGGAAAGACAGTGAAATGTAAACCTAAGGAATGACTAGTAAAAATAGTCCAACCGATCTGGCAGACTGTTTTCCAAAACTGGCCACAGCCACAGGTCTGCCCGCCATGTACCTCCAGATCCCGCCCTTTCTTCCTTTGCCTCTGCCCGGGGCTTTGGTGCCTTAGCTAAGAGGGCACATTTGAAAGAATGTGGGACTTCTCAGGCAGATCAGAAAAGACAATGCCGTTTTTATTTAGCCTTCATTAGGAGTTCACTCTGGGAACCCAGCTATGCGGTGAGGACCCAGCCTCAGTTCTGGCTGAATCAGCAGCAGCAGGTTGCCAGTCACGGAGGAGACGCACCTTAGCAGGGGTGCTCTGGGCCTGCAGCACACCATCCCAGGCCACGCTACATGGATCAACAGCAAGCCTTCCCCAGTCCCTGCAAACTACAGCGTGTGAACAAAATACATGATTACAGTTGTTTTGCACCACTAAAGTTTGGATTGCTCAATTACACAGCAATAGATAATCAGAAGATGGCATGTCAGAGTGATGCAGTGGAAGCAGGAACAGTGTAGCCTAGTCAAAGGCATGAAAAGAAGTCAGTGTGACTACAGGACAGTGGGCAGGGACTGTGGTGAAAGGGGACAGGAGAGGTGGGGGAGGAGGCCAGGGGGCTTTGAAGGCAGGGCTACCAATAGCTGACCTGTGCTCATCTGTCTGTACAGACCGCCAAACTACTAACTCCTGCGCTTCCACTGCAGTGGGGAAACAGGTGGGTAACTATTTTGATTATCATCCCTCTCTTCATAGAACACTTAGATAATTTTAGACTTGATTCTAAATTCAGTGTAAGATCACTAGAAGATTGTGACCTGGTATGATCAAACACACCCTGAAGGATTACTTCTCCGTGCTGCATAGGTTGGAAGGTGATCTAGAGTGAATCCTGCATGTTAGGAGGTTACTATGCATGATCAGGTGAGAAATAACTATGACTTAGATAAGGTGAGAGATACAGAGATGAGAATACAGATCCCAAATGGATTTACAAGGTAGAATACACAGTGAATGTTTGGGAACTGGTTTGATGTGAGGATGAAAAAGAGGCAGCAGGAAGAACTTTAAGTTTCTGGCTTGAGAAATTTGAGGCTTGGGGTTCATTTGCTGATGGGAAATCAGAAGGAGCAGGTTGAGAGGATGAATGGTAAGTTCAATTTTAGGCATATCTGAGTTAATGACTGTTGGCAGTGGAAGGGCAGACATTAAATAGAGGCATTGATGTGCAGACCTAAAGCTTAGAAGACTGAAATCTTTACAAGACACAAAAAACTTTCCAATTTAATGTACTATAGAGCATGTAGAGACTTAAGAATGGGTAAAATAATCTAGGATGGGATTGTAGAGAAAGAGGAGCATCCAGGATTGTGTGAGGAGCAAGCTCAAAGAAGGAAAGAATGGGAGGGAAGGAGCGCAGGGAGGAAGAGAAAGAAATTAAAAAGAAAGAAAAGACTGAGAAGGCAGAGCCAACCAGAAAGAAAGAAGGGAGATTACAAGAGTATTTCAAGGAAAGGGTGCATGTTAAAAAAAAAAAAAAAAAAAAAACTTCAAATCTAGTAAAATGAAGACTGAAAACTGTTCCCTGGGTAACTTAGGATGTGCAAGGTCTCCGCACCCGAACAAAGCTAGGATGGTTAGCTTTACGTGGTCACCTTCACTGGACTAAGGGATGCCCAGAAGTCTGATGTAACATTGTCGCTGGGTGTTTCTATGTCATGCTATTCTATGTCAGAAGACATTAGCATTTGAATCCAGGTGCCTGAGTAACTATCACCTTCACCAGTGTGGGTGCACAGCATTCAAACCACTGAGGACCTGAGCAGGACAGAAATGTGCTCTCCCAGATGGAGCTGGGGCATCTATCCTCTCCTACCATCAGGCTTTGATTCTCAGGCCTTTGATTTGAATCAGGACTTATGTGTGATCAGCCTCTGGTTTTCAGATTTTCTGGTTGGAGTGGAAATATATCACGGCTTTCCTGATCTCGTGAATCTTGCAGTGGCAGATCATGGGACATCTCAGCTTCTCCACCTCTGTAATTGTGCCTCTGGGAATCCCTCTCCTCTGCTCTCCTCTGCTCTCCTCTGCTCTCCTCTGCTCTCCTCTGCTCTCCTCTCCTCTCCTCTCCTCTCCTCTCCTCTCCTCTCCTCTCCTCTCCCCTCCCTTCCCCTACCTTCCCCTCTCCTCTACTCTTCTATCTTATCCTATTAGTTCTCAGTCTCTGAAGAACCCTGATTAATAGGAAGACCATTTTGATGGAGTGATTGCTGAGGATTTGAATACCTAGATCCCAAAGAATTGAGAGTAAAAAACTGAGAAGCTTGTTAGTGACCAAAAGTAGACAGAAAGGGCAGAAGTACCAAGACAGAAATGTAGAAACTCACAGAAATTTTTTTTCAACTGGGGAAAACTAGGATCTAAATTAGTGGGAGAAAACCAGCCTGGTATACAAGAATAGGGCACGGTTCATGGGGCACAGTCTTTGCGAGGATGTGACAGAGTAGATTCAAAGCAGAGCAAGGGATGGGTCACGTGTGAAAGGACAGCCACTCTATATGTTGCAACAAGAGGAGGGAGAGTGGTAGAGCCCAGGTGCAGGAAAGTGTGTAGACGGGGTGGGGGGATGTGAATGTGCTCCTCCTGGAGGTTATGTTTTCCGGTGGAATTTTAAAGCTCAGCTATCAGGAGGAGGAGGATCGGGTCAGGGGTTCACAGATCCAGGCAGTCTAAGCTGATTAGAAAGATACCATATGATTAATGGGCAGCATTGAGATTATTTACCATTGTTGCAGTGAACATATTTGAAATGATACCAATCTATGAGATTTTCTCCCAAATCTCAACAGCTGGGGAGAAGGTGCAGAGAATTATGAGCAGGAACAACAGAACAGTGGTAGAAGGAAGGGGCTGAATTTGTAAGAGAAGAGCTGTAAGGTGGAGACCGAAGCTCAGGGGGAGACACGGAGGAGACAGGGGGGAAATCTGGTGGGAATGGAGAGGGGCCGGTGCAGGAGGGGGCAGCAGGGTCAAGGAGCAGCTGTAATGCGTGAGTCCTGAACAGGGGCCCACAGGATGCAAGGCTGCAGCGGGAAAGCAGGGTTTTAGACTAGGAATTTTACACGGGGTTAGGTTCTCCGCCTGTGTGTTGGCCTCTTTCCTGCCTCATCCATCCTACTCTAGTGATCATAAATGCTGATGTGTAGGGAACGTGATAGAGTAGAAAACCATGTTGAAGTCTGTTATGGTTATACATTGTGTTAATCTGAGAAGTTTAGAAATGTGACTGAGAGAGTCAGCAGGGAGCCAGGATCCCTACTTTGTAAATATCCTCATCCTGTGCAAGAGGAGGGCACAGAAATTTTGTGAGAGCTACACCCACTCTGAAGGACAGAGGCTGGGGTTGGGGAGTGAGGGTGGCCTGCTTACAATGCAAGGGTGGAAAAGAAGCTTGCTTTTCCCCCTTTTTCTCTGGCTGCTCCCTTGAAGTGTCACCCCAGTGCCATGCCACCCTGCCTTGCAGCCAGCTGATTATGTACTGAAACCTTCGCAGTGAGCTAAATAAACTTTGTCTTCCTTCATGTTGGGTGTTGGGAGTTTTGGGAGCTTTGTCCCAGCAACAAGAGAAAAGTAACCAAGACAAGATCAGACAGACCTGAGCTGGGGCCGTGTCCCACTGGTCACCCACATATGCCTTATTTACCCACCTTCAGCCTTTTCTCCCTAGTATCGCAATGCTATTGTAACCTAGAGTAAAATGGTATGTGTAGATACAGTTACACGCATAGATGTCCATGTCTATCTCTGAAATAGATGTCTATCTGGTATGTCTAAAACGGGTGTGCAGTCTTCAACTTATGAGAGTTCAACTTAGATATTTTTGAGATTATAATAGTATCAATGCCTACCTATAGAAACATTCCATGTTCAGTACAAGACTCAATAAATTATAGGAGGTCTTTAATCCTTTACTGAAAAATGTACTTTGTGTTTGGCTAAAAGAAATGTTCTGGGCATGTATACTGAAGGGTGGGCTAAGCATTTTCCGGTTAGGAGTATTAAGTGTATTTTCAACTTAATTTTTCAGCTTCTGATGGATTTGTTGGGATGTAACCCCATTATAAATTGAAGAGCATCTGTGTATAAGTTGTTGTCTATAAATGGATAGATACTGATATCAACTTGTAAGTAGATAGCAATTTATATCACATACACATGAAGTTCCAGCACATAGCAGATACTCCACGAATGTTATCCAATCATATACTTCCAATCACCCTCCTTCCTCCACACTTAAGAAGATAAGAACCACTGTTTTAAATGATAATCCTCCCCCAGCACTCAGGCCTTAAGAATCTGTACTCTCAGGCCCTGGGAAGCCTCCTCAGCCGCGAGAAGACAGAACCCACAGTGTGTGCATCCTGGCTGCTCCGCTGGCATCACACAGCTGCTCACAGATCTTTCATTCAAATAGTGCCTGAGCCAGGCTGGCCAGCAGAGCAGACTGCAAATAGCCAGCTCTTTCACACAATCAAACGCTGAACAGAATGGTTGTGCTTTCTTGCCCCTATGTGAAGTCTGCTCTTGACTGTATGACAATAAATAGATTTTTAAAAATATATATATATGCGAATGTCCATTTAGAAAATATATAGACCTCCAGGTTTCACCAGTGGATATCTAGATTGGCCTCCCTGTCTGTACTTTAGAAATGATACTATTACCGTGCAACAAGGCACTGCCACTAGGAGGCCACATGCTCTTGGATAGGTGTGTCTGTTTTCTTCTTTATATCCCTCCTATTTCTACAGTGGTATTCTGTCAGGCTATGTAGCAGGCCCTGTGTGCTGGTTTGGGGCTCTGTATCTATGGTCACCATTTAGAGACAGTGGTGAAAGTAGGTATCCTTCTCTTTTCCGACTTAAAAGAAAATTATTTATTGCAAAAATAACATCATCACAAGCAATATGACCAGACAGTTTACTGAAAGAAAAATTGACCCCTGAATTGAACATACTAAAAAAAATCAAACCGTTTTCTTTTCTTGATGTGCCCTTTTACCATTCCAAATTTGTGAAATACTTTTTGAGTGTAGCATTTAAAAACAAAAAAGGCAATGCCAAAGCCATGTGAGCTTCCAGGTCGGTACTCTCCCGCCCTCTTGCCTGACTCCTCCCCCCACATACAGAAGTGCACCATAGGGAGCCTCCTCCTACTATCCAGCCCACCGGCTGATGGCCCACACGAAGCCCCCAAACTCTCAGTCAGTGTTTCCTACTGTTGCCTACTGTGTGTTCAGCTCTCTTCTAGACACAAAGGCAGTGGGGAGGAGGGATGTGGCAAAGAAATAGAAGGCCTGGGCCTTTCTCTCCAGGGGCGCTGCCATGGCAACGGTCAGGGGTCTGCAGAGGGGGTGGGAAAAGGGTGCCATTGCAGTGAGAGGACAGGGCCCCACTCCAGTTCTCGCCCCATTTCATGCGTTCAGGGTGCAGCTGCCTCTTTGTTCTTTGTGAATGAACCCACTGATTGTGGTTTCTGGGGCAATTTCCCAAAAGTGTGTCATGAGAAAGAGGCAAGATGTTAATGTGCTAGATAAAAAAAATAATAATACTAATTCCATAACAAGATGAGTTGGGGACATGAGGGTTAAAGGAAAACAAACAGGCTTTTGCCTTCAGATCTCAAATCATTGACTCCACCCATTGACAGTGTGAGTCTGGTGAGGGTGCTGGAGCTGGCTGTGTTGCCCAAGTTTGCCTGGTTGCAGAGAAGGATGCCTTGAGGATCCAGGGGCTGGGAAAATGTGGCTCCCAAAGACTCTCACTTGTGTGATTAAATGACTGCACAAGAGCCACCAATAGATTCTCCCAGATATTTCTAGGTCTAAGGAAGACATTCTCTTGGTCTTCCTTCTAAGCCTGGAAAATGGTAGAATTGAAAGGAAACGTGATCTTGGGCCAGCAGTCAGGCCCAGAGGAGAGAGGCCCAGAGTAGACCAAGAAGGAAAAGATCCAAAAAGAAGCACCATTTAGGGAGCCCCCTTCTGTGCTTCAGCACAGTGTTTGCAGGGAGTCACTGATCAATGGCTGCTGCTCTGACCAAGACTGAAGGCAGCCTCCTAGCACAATGCTCTAAGTCTGTTTACTACATCCAGTTTCACCATCTCAGTACCACCAATCCACTTTCCTTCTAAGAAAGATACCCTCCCTACATGCATTTGTCTCCTACCATGTCTCTTCTCAGAGGAGGCCAGGTACAAAACTAACTGTCCTGCAACATATCAGTCAGTGCTTGCAAAGCTGCAGTGGGCTGCTCCCTGGAACCTTGGGGAATTCATGGAAAACGTTACCTTAGCTAAAGTTGAAGCTAATGGAATCCACATAAAACAGATAAAGTATTCCTTCCTCACCTATATAAATAACGTACCTTAAAATAGCCATAGAAATGAAAGCAAACCCAAACAAAAGACCAGATGATTAAAATATGACTGTATATAAAAGATTTAATGCAGAAACCAAACCTTTTTAAGAGTAAACTTTGATTGGGGAAGACAAGATCCTGGGATATAGAAAAATGGTAACACTTCAATTTATTTTTTTTATTTTAAAAGGAAAAAAAATAAAATCAATAATACAAAATTTCCAAACAAGATAGTAGGAGAGCAACAATGGTTAATATTTTTCATATTGTTATCTTCAAAATAGTTGCTCATATTATAAGGCATGGACATGAAAAATTGATCAAACAATATAAACACAAAACTTTCTTTTTAGTCAACTAATAGAAATTAGTAGTATGACTATCTATGCTATTATATATATATATATATATATATATATATATATATAATTCATTTTCCCTTCCTTCTTTTCTGCTTTCCCTCATCCTAGTTTCTCTGTCTTTTCAAGTAGTTTCTCACCATTTCACAATATCTATTGTATATTTTGGATTGTATTACTCTTTCAACTTATTACACTAGGGAGACAATATGATGTTTATATGTGTGTATGATTTATTTTGCTTATGAGTATGATCTCAAGTTGCATCCATTTATCTATGAAAATTTCAAGTTTACCTTTCTTCATAGCTGAGTAGTAGTCCATTGTATAAACATTCCACATCTTTTTTATCCATTTCTCAGTTGATGGGGATGAGAGTTGTTTCCAAGATTTAGCTATTGCAAATTGTGCTGCTATAAATGTGGGTGCACATATATAACTGCAGTATTATGTTTTTAATTCTTCTGGGAAAATACCCAGAAGGGAAAGAGCTAGGTCAAATGGGATCTCTAATCTTAGATTTTTGAGGAATCTCCACACTGATTTCTAGTGATTCTATCAGTCTACACTCCCATCAACAGTGGAAAAGGGTTCTGTTTTCCCCATAGTCCCTCCAGCATTTGTTATTCATTGATTTCTAGATGGCAGCCATTCTTTCTTGTGTGAAATGGAATCGCAGTATTGTTTTAGTTTGAATTTCTCAAATGACCAGTGATGTTGAACATTTTTTCAAATATTTGTTTGCCATTTGAATTTCTTCATTTGAGAAGTGTGTATGCATCTCAGATGCCTGATTTTGGATTGAGTCTTTGAATTTAGGGTGATATGATTTTTTCAATTCTTTATATATTTTAGATAGAAGTCCTTTGCCCAAGGGACACTTAGTTAAAATTTTTTCCCATTTGGTGTCTTGTCTTTTCACTCTGTTGATGACGTCTTTTGAGGTACAAAAGACTTTTAATAAGATGAAATTCCAGCTGTTGATTCATTGAAGTACTTCCCATGCAGTTCGACTTTTGTTCATGAAGTCTCTGCCTACACTTGTCTTAAAGATTTCTTCCTGCTTTCTCTTCCAGTAGATTTAGTTTTTGTCCTAATATTTCGATCCTTGATTCATTTTGACTTTAGTTCAGTTTATGGTGATAGACATGGATCTTGTTTTAGTCTTGATAGAGAGCCAGTTTTCCCAGGACAATTTACTAAAGAGGTTATCTTTCTTCCAGTGAATATGTTTGGCCCCTTTGTCAAAGATAAGGTGGCTGAGGGTTTTTGTAGCTGTGTCTGCATTTTCTAATCCATTCCACTAACTCTCAGGTCTGTTTGTTGTTGTTTGTTTGTTTGTCTGTGCCATGCAGTGCAAGCAGTTCAACAGAGGAGAACAGCAGGGAACCAACAGCAGGAAAATATTGTGACAAATGTAAGCCAATATATATCAATTATAACCATCAATGTAAATGGCCTCAACTCACCAATCAAAAGAAACAGACTGGCAGAATGGATCAAGAAACAGGATCAACAACATGCTGTACACAAGAAACACATTTAACTCAAGCCAGAAATTCATACACTCAAAGGCAAAGGATGAAAAACAATACTTCATGCAACAAGAACTCAAAAAACTAGGGGTGGCTATTCTATTTACAGACAATGTAAACTTCAAACCAAGAATAATTAAAAGAGACAAAAAAAAGTCACTTCATACTGGTTAGAGAAAAACTTCAAAAGAAAGAGGTAACAATCATAAATATGTATGTACCAATAATGGGAGCACCCAATTATATAAAACAACTATTAATAGAAATGAAAAATTAAATAAGCAATAACACAATTATAACAAGAGACCTTAATATCCTATTGTCACAAAGGGGTAGATCAACTAGACAAAAAATCAGTAAAGAAAGAGTGGCATGAGCTGAAGATCTGCACAGCAAACTCCACCTAGCCATGCTGCCTCAGTAAATCACTTGGATCCTGGTAGGGCCCTGCCCAGCAAATCCCTACAGCCAGCGAGATTTGGAACACTGCTTGGGTCTTTGTTAGGCCCTGCCCAGTGACTCCAAGCAGCCAGGGAGCTTTGGTATATAGCATGGAACCTGGTAGGGTCCCACCCAGTGACCCCAAACAGCCAGGGAGCTTTAGTGCACTGCATGGCAAGAGCTGAAGGACTCTATACCATACTCCACCTAGCTGTTCAGCCTTGGTACTCCATGCAGAACTTGGTAGGGCCCTGCCCAACAACCTCAAGCAGTCAGGAAGTATTGGTGTTCCATGTGGGGTTTGCTGAAGGTCTGCCCAGCATACTTCTCCCATTTGGGGAACATCCAAGTGATATTAGGCACCTGGTAAGGCCTGCCTAATGACCTCCAGTCATCTGGGGAAACTCCCTCCAGGACAGACAGACAGCCTCAACCCAGGAAACAACTGAGACTTTGCACTTGGTGCCCCAGGGGAATACAGGAAAATGACAAGATGAAAGAACAAAATGCAATCTCAAACCTCCAGCCCAGCCCAAATAAGTCTAGGAGACATGGACATAGAAGAAAGTATAAGCCACAAAGCTGAAACTTCTGAAATGACAGCAATTGAAATAAAGAAACAATTTCATAAAGCTGTAAGGGAACTTAGATTAGAAATAATCTCCCAGATAAAACAAGAAATGATAAATGTAATGAAAGAAATGCTGACTGCATCTAAAGAAGACATAGTTAAGAAAATAGAGGAGCACTGCAAAATGATGGAAACCTTGAATGAACAGTATAAGAAACAATTAGAATGCATGAAACAGTTTCAAAGAGATATCCAGGAAATCAAAAATTCCATCAAAAGTTGGTAAAACTGCCTGAATGAATGCAAAGATAGACTTTCAGACCCTGAAGACAATACTGCAGCTAGTGAACAAGAAAGTAAAGATATTTTTAAAAATAACAAAGATAGGACAACAATTCAACAGTTGCAAGACAATGCAAAGTAAAACAATATAAGATTGATAGGGATGAACTAAAAAGAAAATAAAAAGACTATTTACAGAAGTAATAGCTGAAAATTTCCCAAACATGGGAAAGGAAAGTGATATACAGATAAGTGAAGCATGTAGAATTCATGTTTCACTTATCTGCATATCCAAAATAAAACTACACCCAGACATATAATAATCAGTATCCCAGAAATTCAACATAAGAACAGAATATTGAAAGCTGTTAGAGAAAAGAAATAAATCACATATAAAAGAAAGCCCATCAGAATCACAGCAGATTTCTCAGCACAAACAATGAAGTCAAGAAAAGCATGGAAGCCCAGCGTGGTGGCTCATGCCTATAATCCCAGCACTCAGGAGGCTGAGGCAGAAGGATCATTGCAAGTTTGAGACCAGCCTAGGCTACAAAGTGAGCTCAAGGCCAGCCTGAACAGCATAGAGAGACCCTGTCTCAAAAAGAAAAGGAAGAAGAAAAGAAGAAGAGGAGGAGGACGAGGACGAGGAGGAGGATGAGGAGGAGGACGAGAAGGAGAAGCATGGAGTGAAGTATTTAAAATCCTAGAGGAAAATGATTTCCAACCCAGATTGATGTACCCTGTTGGGAGCCATTGAAGCTGGAATTTGACCTAGTACATGACCCAGACATGACCCTACCAGAAAACAAAGAGCACCTGGGTCAGCCATGTGAAGAAGTTGCTACAGCCCAGAAAAAAACCAAGCTCCTAGACAATCCAAGCAATCGGTTGCTAGGCAGAGGGGCTGAAATTGACATTATCCTTCCCAGAATAGAAATAAACATGCTGCATTGATTGAGCAGCCTTCCCTCCCATCAGGAGAGTAAGGGGTCCACCTGACACCAGCTTTTCTTTTCTTTATTTTTCTCATCCTCTCATGGTCCTTCACCCCAAGAACCTCAGGAGCTGCATGGGTTATTGCAGTACCCTGCAAAACTATCCTTCAAAATCAATGGAGAAAAAAGATATGTCCATGATAAAGAACAACTAAAAAACTTCATGAGCACAAAAGCAACCTTGCAAAGAATACTGAAAGATATTCTAGATAGATATAAAAATAACTACAATTTCAAGAACACCACCAGAAAAAAACACCAAGCAGGGCAAACAATTAAATGGAAGGGAAAGATAAAGAACCAACAACAGAAAGATAACATGACAAATATAAGCCTATATATCACTTATAACCATTAATGTAAGTGGCCTCAATTCACCAATTAATTAAAAGAACAGACTGGCAGAATGGATCAAGAAACAGCATCCAACTTATGTTCTATACAAGAAACCCAAAAGGAAATTCATAGACTGAAAGTCAAAGGATGGAAAACAATACTCCATGCAACAGGAACACAAAAAAGCAGGGAAGCTGTTCTGTTTGCAGACAATGTGAACTTCAAACCAAGAATGATCAAAAAGATAAAGAAGGTCACTACATACTGGTTTGGGGAAAACTTCAAGAGGAAATATATATGCACCAAATATGGGAGCACCCAGCTATATAAAACAAATATTAATAAAAATGAAAAATCAAATAAGCAATATTGCAATTATAACAGGAGACCTTAGCACTCCACTGACACAAAGAGATAGATCAACTAAACAAAAAGTCAGTAAAGAAATAACAGGACTGAATCAAACTTGTGAACAAATGGACTTAGTAAATGTGTACAGAATGTTCCACCCAACAACATTAAAATATATATTCTTCTCAGCTTCACATGGGATATTGTCTAAAATAGACCATATACTAGCCTATAAAACATGCTTAAGTAAATGTAAAAGAATTGAAATTATCTGATACATATTATCTGGTCACAGTACCATGAAACTGGAAATTAATGATAAAAGAAACTGCAAAAATCCCATAAACACATGGAAATTAAATAATAAGCTCCTGAACAATCAATGTATCATAGAGGAAATTAAAGAAGAAATTAAACAATATCTACAAGCAAATGAAAATACAAATACAATTTACTGGAACCTGTGGCATGCAAGGAAAGCAGTTCTCAGAGGGAAATCTATTGCAGTGAATTCCCACATCAGGAAAACAGAACAAACACAAATAAATAACCTGATGTTACACCTAAAACATCTAGAAAAAGAAGAGCAAGTCAAGCCCAAACCCAAAAGAAGGGAGGAAATTGTAAACATCAAAGCACAAATTAATGCAATAGAAACTAAGAAAACAATACAAAGAAGTAATGAATCAAAGAGTTGGTTCTTTGAAAGAATAATTTAATTTGATAAGCCCCTAGCCAATCTTATTTTTAAAGGGAAAGAAAAAACTCAAATTCATTCAATAAGGAATGAAAATCACTACAGATCTTGTGGAAATACAGATTATCATCAATACATACTTTGAAAACCTTTACTCACATAGGTTCAATAACACAGAAGAAATGGACAGATTCCTAGAAACATATGAATTACCAAAGCTGGATCAAGAAGATGTAAAACTGCTGAATAACCCAATTTCAATCAATGAAATTGAAAGTGTCATTAGAACCTTATAAACAAAGAAAAGCCCAGCTCCTGATGTATTCACAGCTGAATTCTACAAGAAATTCAAAGAAGATTTAATGACAAAACACCTCAAAGTCATCAATGTAATTAAAAGGGAAGCAATTCTCCTTAACTCATTCCTGGAAGTAAGCATTACTCTAATACCAAAACCAGAAAAAGACACAACCAAAAAAGAGAACTACAGGCCAATCTCCCTAATGGACATAGATGCATAAATGCTCAATAAAATACTGGCAAATAGAATGCAGCAAGTTATCAAGAGGATTATACACCACAACCAAGTGCAATTCATCCCATGAATATAAGGGTGGTTCCATATATGCAAATCAATAAACACAATACACCATATCAATAGAGCCAAAGATAAGAATCACATGGTCATTTCAACAGATGCAGAAAAAGCTTTTGATAAAGTCTAACACTCATTCATTATAAGAATCCTATGGAAAATTGGAATACATGGTCTTTACCTCAATCTGATTTTTAAAAAAAGCAATCTATTACAAACCAACAGCCAGCATTATATTAAATGGTCAAAAACTGAAAGCTTTCACACTAAAATCAGGAACAAGACAAGGCTATCCACTATCACCACTCCTATTCAATGTAGTGCTAGAAATATTAGCCAGAGCAATTAGACAAGAGAGAAAAATAAAATGCATAAGGGTAAGAAAGCAAGAAATTAAATTATTATTATTTTCAGATGACATGATACTCTACATAGAAGACCCCAAAACCCCATTGAAAGACCTGTAGATATAATAATCAAATTCAGTAATGTAGCTGGATACAAAGTCAGCACTCAAAAATCAATAGCATTTCTGTACACAAATAACAAACCCACTGAGAGAGAAATAAGACAAGCCACACCCCTCACACTAGCACCCCAAAAAATGAAATACTTAGTAATCAATCTAACAAAGGAGGTAAAACATCTACACAGTAAAAATTATAGTACTCTGAAAAAAGAAATAGAAGAAGAGCTCAGAAAATGAAAAGACATTCCTTGTTCATGAATAGGAAGAACAAACATTGTGAAAATGACCATTCTCCCAAAATTGTTATACAGATTTAACGCAATTCCAATCAAAATACCATTAACATACCTCACAGACCTAGATAAATCATTCCTAAAATTCATCTGGAAACAGAAAAGACCTAGAATAGCAAAAGGAATTCTGGGCAACAAAGGCAAGGCAGAAGGCATCACAACTTCTGACTTGAAGTAATACTACAAAGGTACTGTGGCAAAATTAACATGGTATTGGAACAAAAACAGACCTGAAGATCAATGGAATAGATTAGAAGATACAATCACAACTACAAACACACTCAGCCACCTCATCTTTGACAAAGGGGCCAAACATGTCCACTGGAAGAAAGATAGTCTCTTTAATAAGTGGTGCTGGAAAAACTGGCTTTCCATATGCTGAAAACTGAAACTAGGCCCGTGCCTGTCATCATGCACTAAAATGAAGTCAAAATGGATCAAAGATCTAAATACTAAAACAGAAACACTAAATCTCCTAGAAGACAAAGTCGGTAGAAATCTTGAAGACATAGGAGTAGGCAGAAAATTCATGAACAAAAGTCAAACCACACAAGAAATACTTCCCAGAATCCACAACTGGGATTTCATCTTATTAAAAAGCTCTTCTTCTGTTTTTTTTTTATAATCAGTACCAGGAATCGAACTCAGAATTGCACATTTGTAAGGCAGGTGCTTATGCTGCTGAGCTAAATCCCCAGCCCTGATAAAAAAAAAAAAAAAGTTCTTGCATGTCAAAAGAAATTGCCAAAAAAGTGAAAAGAAAACCCATGAATTGGGAAAAATTCTTAGGCAACTGTCACCCAGACAAAGGACTTCTATGTAGAACACATAAAGAATTTCTTAAAATAATGCCCCCAAAATTCAAAGGCCCAATCCAAAAATGGGCATCTGAGATGAACACATAGTTATCAGATAAAGAAATACAAACAGCAAATAAATACATGAAAAAATGTTCAGCATCATTGGTCATTAGAGAAATACAAATTAAAACCACACTGAGATTCCATCTTACTTCAGAAAGAATACCAGGATTAAAAAAACTACCAATAACAAATGCTGAAGAAGCTGTTGGGAAAAAAAAACTCTTTTGCATTGTTGGTGGGAGTGTAAACTGGTACAACCACTGTGGAAATCAGTCTGAAGATGCCTCAAAAAGCTGGGATTGGAGGTCCCATTTGACCCAGCTATCCCACTTCTGGGCATATTCCCAGAATAATTGAAATCACACCACAATTATATATGTGATCCATGTTTATAGCAGCACAATTTCTAATAACAAAATGTTGGAAACAACCCAAATGCTTATCAACTGAAGAATGGATAAAAAAATGTGGTATTTTGATGTAATGGAGTACTATTCAGATATAAAGAAGGATCACATTGAGGGTAAATTGATGCAACTAGAGACCATACTCATACATGAAATAAATGAAACTAACATGTGTAAATACCATATTGTCTCCCTAGTGTAAGAAATTGAAAGAATAAATAAGATACAAAATCTTCACTAATCCTGTGGAAGAGTAAGAAACTGCTCAAAGAGGAAAAAATAACTCAGACAGGGAAAAGGAGAAAAGAAGGAAGGGAAAAGAAAAAAAGATATAATTGTGTATATACACACTTAAGATAGCTAAGATGATGGTACTACTAATTCTATTAGTTCTTGGAACAAAACAGCTATCTTTCATAGGATTAGATCAATTTTGCATGCCTATATCTGGAAATCTGAGCAACTCTTTTGAAGATAACTATGCAAAATAATAATGTTTGCTATGCTACTACCACCTTGTTTTGAAAGTCTATATTGTTATTGTTCGGGTTTTCTGTTATTATTTATTTGTCTCTTTGTTTCTTGTTTTTCTTATACTTTTTGTTTTGTTTTTTTTTCCCTCTAATACAGAAATGATAAATGTACATATATAGAATTATACATGCCTAGAATTTCTCCTAAAGAATTTACAAAAATTGATTTTATTATGTGTGATGATATGAACAGCTATTTTGAAGAAAATGAGACATTACAGTAGCCACTGCTGATTTCCTATCATCTTTTTTTGAAGTCTTATAATGTTTTTATTCTTTGCCTTGACTGGATTTAGTCTGATTTCTATTATTTGATTTCAATATGTGTGAAGGTATGCACAGCTATTTTGAAGAGAACAAGAGACATTATGTTAGCCATTGTTGATTTCCTATTGTCTAATTTTGAAGGCCATAATGCTTTCATTCTTTTGTTTTAACTTGGTTTATATGATTTTGTTTTATTTGAATTTATTGCATGTGAAGATATGGACAACTATTTCAAAGAAAACAAAAGACATTACAGTAACCACTGTTGATTTCTTCTTGTCTTGTTTTGAAGTTCTGTGTTGTTGGCATTGCCCTGTTCTGATCTACTTCATTCTGTTTTGATTTGTTTTATTCTCTTTAAAATAAAATAAAAATAAAAATAAAAAATTAGCAAAGAAATATCACAACTGAACCAAACCTGTAAAGAAATGGACTTAGTAGATATTTAATAACCAAATTCAGTAGGGTTTTGGGATACAAAATGAACACTCAAAAATCAATAGCAGTGGGCTGAGAATCAAATATCCCACCCACCCACCCACCATTAGCAAATGGGAACAAGAGGTCTGAGAATCTCTTGGGAGGATGACCATATGCAATACAGCAAATACAGGGGATTTCCTTCTGCTATCTCTTTGAAGGCAAATATTGTTATCACTGTTTTTCTTTGTTATGATTAATTGTATTGCTCTATTCAATGTTCTGTTTTGATAGATTTTTATGATGTTCTATATTTGGTTTGATTTTGCTATACCTGATTGAAGGGACAGCTATTGTGAAAATAACAAGATATACTGTGGTACCAATTACTGTTATCCCAGTAACCTGCTGTGAAGTTCTGTACCAATTTCACTACATTGTCTTGATAGGTTTTGTTGTCTTGATCTGTTGTATTTTACTACCTTCAAAATAAAAATAAATAAATAAATAGCATTTCTGTACACAAGCAACAAACTCAAAAAGAGAGAAATTAGGGAAACCACATCCTTCAATAACATCCAAAAAAATGAAATATTTAGGAATCAATCTAACAAAGGAAGTAAAAGATCTATATATTGAAAATTGCAGTACTGTGAAAAAAGAGATTGAGTAGGATATCAGAAAATGGAATAATATCCCTTGCACATGGACAGGAAGAACCAGCATGGTGAAAATGGCTCTACTCCTAAAAGTGTTATACAGATTTAATGTGATCAAAATACCATTATCATACCTCACAGAACTAGAGAAAACATTCCTAAAACTCATGTGGAACCAGAGAGATCCAAAATAACAAAGGCATTTCTGGGCAACAGAGGCAAGGAAGGAGGCATCACAACCCCTGAGTTGTAACTATACTATAAAACTACAGTGGTAAAACCAGCATGGTACTGGCAAAAAACAAACCTAAGGGTCAGTGGAACAGATTAGAAGATGCAAACACAACTACAAACACTCTCAGACATCTTATCTTTGACAAAGAGGCTTAACAGGTCACTGGAAGAAAGATAACTTTTTAATAAATTGTGCTGAAAAAATTAGCTCTCTACATCCCAAAGACTACAACTAGACCTATGTCTATTACTATGCATTAAAGTCAAAATGGATCAAAAATTGAAATATTAAAACAGAAAGAGAAGACATAGGTATAGGCAGAGACTTCATGAAAAAACCCAAACTGCACAGGAAGTACTTCAAAGAATCAACAATTGGGATCACATCTTATTAAAAATCTTTTACACTTCAAAAGAAATCATCAACTAAATGAAAAGGCAACCCATCGACTGGGAAAAAAATTAGCCAATTGTCCCTCAGATGAAGGACTTCTATCTAGAATGTGCAAAGAATTGGGAAAAAAAAAAGAATATGTCCTCAAATTCAAAGACCCAATTCAAAATTGGGCATCTGAAATGAATACACACTTCTCAGATAAATAAATATAAATGGCTAATAAATATATGAAAAAATGTTCAATATCATCGGTCATTCAAGAAATGTAAATTAGCACAACACTGAGATTGTATCTCTCACAATAAAGAATGACTACCATTAAGAAATTAACCAATAACAAATGCTGGAGGGGGATGTGGGAGAAAAGGAACCCCTCTCCACTCTTGGTGGGAGTGAAGTCTGGCAACCCCTGTGGAAATCAGTGTGCAGTTTCCTCCAAAACATATTCCCATTAAATCTAGCTATTCCCCTTCTGAGTATCTTTTTGGAAGAATTAAAAACATCACACTGCAGTGACATATGTGCAACCATATAGCAACACAATTTGTAATAGCTAAATCTTGGAAACATCCAAATGCCCATCAACTGAAAAATGGATAAAAAAAGATGTGATACTTTTATACAATGGATTATTACTCAGCCATAAAGAAGGACAAACTTGAGACTTTTATAGGTAAGTGGATGCAACTTGACACTATACTTGTAAGTGAAATCAATCAAACTCACATGTGTAAATGCCACATTGTCTCCCTGGTATGAGAAACTGAAAGAGCAAAATACATCTAGAATATACAATAGATGTTGTGAACTAGGTAGTAATGTTATAACAGGAAAAAGGAACCAGAGTGGAGGAAAGGGGAAAAGAGTGAAGAAAAAATGGAGAAAAGTGAAAAATATCTATAGTTTTACTATCTCTTAGTTTATTGAAAATTAAGGTCCATGCTACTACCAATTGGAGAATATTTTGTGCCCAGGGAGAGATAGTTTGAATTTTCTGTGGAGTTTTACATCACCCATGTTACATCAAAGTTTGTTTAGTTTCTACAAAAAGAAGGATAAATTGTTGCTGACAATTGACAGCAAGAAATACATCATCCACATAATGTATTATATAGGTTTGAGGGAATTTTTTCCTAGCAGGACCTAAACCTGACCAACAAAATACTATCACAAGATAGGACTGCTCATCATCCCCTGTGGCAAAATTGTCTACACTTATCAGTATGTGGGCTCCCCAAATTTAGTGACAGAAACAGAAAAAGCTAAACAAGGTCAGTCCTGCAGACTTAAAGGGATGGGAGAAAAAAAGCAATACTTAAGATCAATAACTATCAACAGGTGGTATTGCCTTATTAGTAATTTGAATCCACCATTATTTCAGCAGACCCTTGCCCTACCAGTTAACTAGAATCCCTGAAATAAATGGCAGAAAGATTCCTTTAAAGTTATCAGGACCTACATAAAGTAGAAGTATAGCACTCTACCTATCTGAATGACCCAAACCCCACCAAGAAAGTGGCTGTCACTTGGGTGAGCCAGACAGGTGGCTACTGTATTGACACCATCACTGAAACATCACTGAATCTGTGTCCATGAGCCCTTGAAAATATTTTCCTTTAACCTTAGGAGTATACATGGGCTAGTGGTCTGTGATATCCTAGGTAAAAAACACTTCCTCATTGGGAGGGTGCTGTTAAATCCTTTAGCCTCTCAACAAATTCACCACCCTGCATATTTAAATGACTTCTTCCTAGGAAAGACCCATAGTACCTAAGGGAAGAAGTCCCCAGATTCCCATGGAGATTTTAACAGGTTTATCTCCACCAATCAAAGTCACTCATTTAGCAGCAGGAGGGTCTAATCTTGTACTTCCTGGGATTCTGATGACAAAAGACTTGACCTTTTCCAGAGACTCACTGAGGGTTGGGGCTATAGGCTCAAACTGGAAATGTCCTTGTTATTTGTTGGGCCTGGGGCCAGGCCCACACCTCATTTCCTGCCAGTGGGGTACCACCTTGATAATATTTAAAATAACATTGATTAGCCTAATAATTTCTCCTTTGAAATCTTGGACAAGAGCTAACACTTTCTCTACAAGAAGGGGCAATTACACCCTTTTTTTCCTGGAGTTGAGTGCACTGTTTATGACTATGCCCTTTTTTGCCACAATTAAAATATCTTTTTTTTTGTCTTTTTGAGACAAGGTTTCACTATGCAGTTCAGGCTAGCCTTGAGTTCACTTCATCACCCAGGCTGGTCTCGAACTCACAATGATCCTCCTGCCTCAGCCTCCCGAGTGCTGGGATTACAAAAAAAAACATATTTTTAAGAAGCCTTATTTTGTTTAACTAAACCACCTCAGGCAAACACAGAAGACATAACCTCCAGTATCTATATCTTGGCATACTTTCAAACAGTATCCAAGATTTTTGGTATCTTGGTTGGCCCCTAGCTCTTGTTTGCAGTCTCAAAGCCAGCTGGTTTTTGAACATTTTCAAAAACCAGCTGCAACACAATAATCTCTACTGCTTGGGCATATGTTATCTGTTGTTGGACAACTTCCTGCAGTGTGGCTAAGAACTGGGCATAAGGTTCATAGGAGCTTTGAAAAATGTGTAAAAGGACTATGTAGGGATAGCATCCTCAGGAACAGTTACTCAAACTTGTTTCACTATGGAAGCCATTTGCCAATAAGTCTGGTCTGGAATGGTTAACTGTGAGATTAGATCTGAGTATTGACCTGTCCCCAATAGCATTTCTTCCATAATTTCTGGGTTTCCTGCTCCCCAATTCTGTTGAACTTGCTTGACTGCTAAATCATGAAAATTAATATGGAAAGTTAGGTATTGCACTATGGAAAGGCAGGACTTAGCTGAATGCTTAATATCTAAAGGAGGTAAGTGCAAAGCACCTAGGACTGACTCATGGGAGCCAAATGTGAAAGGTTCTTGAATCCCATTGTTCATGATGCTGAATTTTAATGTTTTGAGTAATTTATACTCCAAAGGAGTGTGCTCATAAACAAGTCAATGTGGATTGTTAGGGTTGGGATGAATATTAATTGGAAATGCATGCATCCTGAAGGGCCGTCCACAAAGCACAGCCTGTCTAACCAATTTTTGATAATGAGGCACTACTGTCTCAACCACAAGTGGAGAAGGAGGAATAAGTGAAGGAAGAGAAGGAGAGTAGGGCTTCTCACCCTCATGCCTATCCTCTCTCAGGTGTGCCCTAGGCGTGTGATGTTCTCCTGCAGTTAAAGATCAAAGAACTGCATGGACCAAGCTCCATGTGGAGAAAATTTCAGAGAATACAACAGCCCTGGCTATATGCACAATCCAAACCTCTCTCACTCAATCCCAACTCTACATCAAATGCTTCTGTCTGAGGAAACCAAGAATGTTGGATAACATCTTACAATATATGAGAAGACAACTGCATATTAACTTAAGTGCCAGGCTGGTACAACAGAATTTCTAATAAAGGGATATAACACTATACTTCAATCAATAAACTCTTCCCCATTACCCCAGTTTAAATTTTACATGTACACCTATGTTCCTTTTTTCCTTTTTGCCATTTTCTTTTGCCAGTGGGCACTTCTCCACTATGGAAGCCCCCATCACTGACTCATTACACTTTTCCCACAGGTGAACTTCCTTGGTCAGTGTCCCTGTTTGCATGCCATTTGTAGGAGCCAGCTACAAAGTTTTTACTGACTGAGAAGTGAACAAGAATGAAAAACAAAGAGACACAAAATTAGGTTAGAATTGGGGGGAGAGGCAGTTGTCTATCTTTGACAAGGAGATCTCAGTGACTGTCTCATCCTGCCTTTATTCACTCAGTCACAGGTACAAGTAATTAGAGTAACACAGGATTCTTCTGCCTCTCACCATCCATGATACATGTTTGAGTAAACAACAGAACCTCAGCTGTATTATTATCATTTCTCTAGAACCTTCAGTGTATCAGCAGGCTTGCATGCTGCCTTTCTCCTTAGTACTCACAGAGAAGGCCATTTAGGCCTCAGTCTTCCCATATGGTTTCTTAAACTGGAGAGTTAGCTGTCCCTCTTTGGGGAGAAGACAAGATGGCTGATCAGTGAGCAAAAAAATACAAAGCCTCCCAGGAGAAACAACTCATATGCCAGAATAAAACACCTTGGAGAGACCCAGACAGAGGGAGATGGATCCTCTTGACACAGGAAGAAATTAAAACATAAAAAAGCTCATCAAATACTTCAGGACTACAACTGAAACAGCTGAAAATTATAGGACACAGCATTTTCACGGTGACCCGCCAAGTGTGCACCAGCTTGAATCCGCGCCGGCCGGCAGAGCCACTCAAACTCATTCCCACCACTACTCACAGGACGCACGGCAGTGCTGAAGTCAGGGGTTGGTGAGCCCAACGGAGAGCAGAGCCAGCAAAGGGACCTTCATTAATCCACAGTCAGTGGTGGGAATGAAACCCCCCACAAATGGGAAGGGCGTGACCAAATGAACAACATGTTGGAATTGAGCAGGAGGAGCCTGAACTGGGAGTGACAGTGACTTCAGTTGGTTGTTCCCTCCCCAGAGCAGATTTGTGGGATTGTCTTGGACTGGACTGTGCCCCTGGCTGGGACCCAATGAGCCATGCCAAATTGATTCCCTGTGCCTAGCATGCACTAACTGGGTGAAAGGCCCCTGAAGTTTGGTTGGCCCAGTGGGGAGGGGCAGGCAGGAGAGGGCAGAGGTCCCTCACCAGTGTGCTTTGGAGGAAACATGGCCAACAGGGAAGGGGGCTGGGACCTCCATTGTACACGTGTGTGGAGAAAGCCAAGGCCATGACAGGAGAGAGAGGCTGGAGGAGGCCCCCAGCCCAGAACTCTGAGAACACTGAACCAGGAGAAGGAAAAAAAAAGGAGACTGAGGGCGGCAAACACACAACATCAGACATAGCTTCAATGGACATTAAGAGATATCTTAGGGACCTTGTAGATGAGCTCAAAACTGAAATACTAAATCAGGTAAAACAAGATATGAGTAGAGTAATAAAAGAAATCCTCTCAGGAAGCATCTCTCAGGATAATACAGATGGAAGAAGGGAGAAACACAAAAAAAGGAGAAAAACATTCGATAAAGAATATAAAGAAAATATAGAATACATGAAGCAGATTCAGAGACTATCAGAAAATTAAAAACTCCATTGAAAGCAGGCAAAACTCCTTAAAAGAAACTAAGGATAGACTATCAAAACTTGAAGACAAGTTGGCAGTGTGTGATGATGAAAGGAAAGATCTCTTAAAAATAACAGGGAAACAGGCAGTAACAATACAAAGGCTAGAAGATGACAAGAGAATCTACAATTTAAGAAAAAGAAACATGAACAAAGAAGCAGGAATACATACAGGTGAATTACAAAGGCTAGTCACAGAAATAATTAAGGAAAACTTCCCAAGCATGGGAAAAGGAAATGACATTCAGTTGTGTGAGGCATAGAGAACTCCAGCCACCTACAACCAAAACAGATCTACACCCAGACATATAATAATCAAGATGCAGAAATTCATTATAAAAACAGAATATTAAAAGCTGTCAGAGAAAAGAAACAGATTACCTATAAAGGTAAGCCTGTCAGAATCATGGCTGACTTCTCAACACAGACCATCAGATCAAGAGGAGCTTGGAGTGAAGTATTCCAAGCCCTGAAAGAAAATAACCTCCAGCCCAGATTGATGTACCCTGCAAAATTGTCACTAGAAGTTGATGGAGAAACAAGATGCTTCCATGACAAAGAGGAACTGGGGGAGTTTGTGACCATGAATCCAACCCTACAGAGAATACTGAAGGACATTCTAGAGAGAAAGAAAAAAAATACCAGGATTTTAGGAACAGTGGCAGAAAGGCCTCAATGAGTGGGGCAGGCAGTAGAATGAAGGAGAAAAGTGGACAAACAAAGGCAGAAAAATAGCATAGCAGAGATGAGGCAGAGAAGGATGGCTAGAATCTCTAACATAGATGGCCTTGATACACTATATTGTTACTAGTGCACCAGGATTTAAAACCCACATTACTCACACTACTCTGCTTAGATGTATTATATTCTGTTCCAGTCTTTCTACCTGTACTAGATTTGAGGGCACAGACAGCAATCCCGAAAATAACAGGATATAGTATGGTAATCATCCTTAATTTCCTATTAACTTAATCTGAAACTCTGTATAACCTACATTGTTTTACCATGACTGATTGTAATCAAATCTGGTTTGTTAGATCACGGTTTTGTATTGATAGATTTTATTCAAAGCTGTTATGATTGATAGTATCAAGTATAAGAGTATAGGCAACTGCACTGAAGATGGCAAGATTCTCTAGAATATCCTCTTTAGTTTGATTATTACCTGCCTTTTGAAGTCTTATACTGTCTACAATGTTTTATTTTTACTAATATTGTTATGTACTGCTATATTCAATTATACTGCTATATTCAATTATGCCTGATGATATAGACAATTCTATTGAAGATAATAAGAAATAACACAGTAATCATTATCGATCACCCAGTACTGTGGTTTTATATGACTTTTTGGTTTCATGTTTTTATAGGAATTTGTTTTGTTTTTTCTTGCTATGTTTTGTTTTTCCCTCTAATACAGAAAGGATAGAAATACATGTAGAGACTCATGCATACATAGCTGTTTACACTCTCACTGTTTGAATATCTACTTTGTATGCTTTAATTTTGTAACTTGAACAACTATTTCTAAGAGGACAACATGTAACTTATTAACTAGTGATTTCTTACTGTTTATCTTTTTTTTGTAAATTCTGTATTATCTCTACCCTTTACATGTTTTTTTCTTTTTAAATAAAAAAAATTTTTTTAAAGAATTCTACCTAGTAAATTTTTCAAAAAAGTTAGATGGGGTGTCTGCTAGATGACCACCCTGCCTGAAAGCATAGCAGCTATAGCTATGATAACATAGGAAGCTAAAAAATGAACTTTAGAACAGAGATTAAAAGTCCTTATTCCTCAGGCCAGGGCTATTCTGGAAAGAAAAAAAATGGTTATTTGGGGTTAATAACAGAACAACTTACCAGAGCAGCTCTTAAACATCCGTGAGGTTATTATAAAAACTCACCCTAATCTTACTTCTGCTTCTTTGATGCCTTCAGGCCCAGAAATTGGCCATTCTTGGGAAGAAGTGATCTCCTAGATCTATGAAAGCAGGTGGGACATTAGTGACCTATGCCTTCATAGGAGGTGTGGTTCAATGATGGAAGTAGCTTTGTCCAAGAAGGACATCAACAGGCAGCTTAGCTGTTGTCACTTCACAACAGGTCATTGAAGCAAAACTTCTTCCCTTAGGGACCTCTGCTCAATAGATAGAGCTAATAGCTTTTACCCAGGCACTGACACTAGGAAAAGGAAAAAAGTTAAATATTTATATGGACTCCAAATATGCCTTTCTGGTGCCACATGCCCATGCAGCAATCTAAAAAGAAGGAGCTTGGTGACTAATAAGCAACCATCTATAAAACACAAACAGAAAATTCTGCAACTCTTAGAGGTGATCTATCTTTCCAAGCAAGTCAATGTCATTCATAGTGTCTCTAACAACCTACCCCTCAGGTCACAGTAGAAAGTGAAACCCTGATTCCTACCTCATACCTCTCAGCCTAAAATTGCAATATGGCAACATTTTAACCAGAAGAAACTCAAAAAATTCCAGCAAAGCCAATAACCTAGATTTACAAAATATGCACCCAATCTACACAAAGAAATTTACAAATGTAGAATTTCAAACCTGAAAAATCTCATAGAATTTAGAAGTCTAATTTAGACCTCTTCTACAGGAATAAGTTTGATGAGCTCACTCCCAAGAGCTTCAGTCAGGATGTGGAATAGAAAATTTTCTCTAAACATTCACCCAAAACATGCCTGGTAGCATCTTTTGTCCACCTTTTTCTAGAGTCCTATTCCTTCTCTTGCTCTGTTCTCTGCTCTCTTCTCCCTACAATCTTCTCTTCCTATTTCCAAAAGCTTGAAATTACTTTCCTGGGTGGCAAAAACTATTGAATCTATTCTGCTTGGTCTTCCAAGCTCTGGTGTTAAATATTTAAAGAAAAACTTTGGAAATTTAAAAAAATATGTTATTGTTCTCTCAAGTTCCTCCTTCTTGCAATTTAATGAGTTTGAGTGGATCTCCCAACACAACTACCAAAGTGAGTGTTGAGAGTTTAAGGCCTTTAAAATCTCAGCTTTGTCTCCTTATTTCTCCTGACATCTCAACAATAAAAATCCTGATCCTCCCTAAGGGAATGTGCCTCTGGTTGAATGTTTCATATTTATATATATAAAGCATAGCCCCATTTATGTATCTAAAAACTGGCTAATAAACTTTTTAGTTCAAAATTTGTATGAATCCACCAGACCTGGGCCTTCAGTACTCCTCCCATGAGAGTAGACCCCACTGCTGCCGATTTTTCCTTCCCATTACCTCCTTGGTGGCACCCCTCTTCCCTTTTGCCCCTCCCCTTTTCCATTTTCTCTGTACAGTTGCATGAGAGTCTTCTAAAACTGTTTCCCAATGGACTGCTAGTGGTAATAGAGAATGGTCACATGCCCTTAATCTGTGGCACAACCTTAAACAAGCCTATAGATTTCCAGAAATCCACTTATTTTTGTCTTGAAAATTCATTCATAGGTTGCATTCTCTTTCAAAACTGAACACTATTTCTTTTAAATATTACCAATAAGTTTTATATTACAAACACACACTCTTAGATTGTTCTCTCAGTCTTCACATAAAATTAATCCACCAGCATGGAGCAATACTTTGATTTTGTGGCCTCTAATAGCCCATGACACATCACAGAGTATAGACTCATTAGGGGCACAAATTTCACAAATGTAGGCAGACGCTATGGTAATACTAAATCTGTGTTGCCAACAAATGTTCAAGCCAGAAGAGCACATATAATATCAGGGAGCTGAGACAATACTTGTGATAGAAATTTATTTTGAAGAGAGAAAAAAGAACCAGTCATTTTGAGCAAGGTTGAAGACCTCTTCAGGAAGCGGTAGAGAGTAAAAATTGTTTTTCTGTCTTTTTTAGTCCACTTGCTTCTCAGCATTTGCTGTAATCAAATATAACGTGCATCTTTATAACATGTGACAGGTAGCAATTGGACAGTTGTAAATGCCATATAAATCTTCGGCTGTCTTCAATTCGATATCATTCCTGAACATTCAGAGCATGAGTCCTTTTAAACATGGAAGCTTCATATCGCAGATTTCTTTGGAATTATAGAGAAAACTTTTCTTCTCACTTAGCAGGAAGGTTAGAAGTCTGGTTGTGGGAGAGAAGAAAAAAACCTGCCTTTTCAACTAAAAGGATTACGAGGAGAAGGCAGAGGGAGTTGAGGAGAGGAGATGTGAGTGCTTGCTGTCCCCCATCTTTGCACCATCACCCAAAGAAAGGGCACTGAAATTATTCTCTATACCATATAACGAATTATCACAGACTTGGTGGCTTTATGGAACACAAATTTATTAGTTCACAGTTTCCAAGGGTCTAGAATTCAGCATGTTTTAGCTGCATCCTTAGCCCAGGGATGTATGGGGTAGATCAAAGTGGTAACTGTCTATATTTTTACCCGGAGGATCAATCCAAGAAAGGTTCACTTTCAAGCTCATTTCAATTGTTAGCAAAATTCCTTTCCTTGGGGTTGTAGGACTGACATCCCGCTATTTCACTGGCTATCACTCACTGACTATCACTCAGAGATAGCCCTTGGTTCCTATCACACCCTCAGCAGGTTGGCTCACATTTCAGTGTCTCCAACTTCTTTGACCCTAACCTCCAAGCATGGATTAAGAGGGCTCATGTAACATGGTCTGGTCCACCCAGATAATTTTCCTCTATTAAGGCCAACTGATTTGATAATACCTGTAAAACCTCTTCAGCACAGCACCTAGTGTTTGGCTGGATATTGGGAGAAGGTGTGAGCCCAATGGGACTAGATATCCTAGGAGTTCATCATCTTGCAGTCCTACAGAGGCTCCCCATGGAGAGCGGCAGACTCAGCAGTGCCTAGGACTTGGGGATGTCCTGCAGGGCATGCAGTCTGCTTACCCGGCCTAAGGGCTAATCGAAATGGGTAGAATAGGCAAAGACTGAGATTGAAGTCACAGACTACTAGTGGGCTCAGAGTGGTAGTCCCAGCTGTCAGCCAAGCCAACCAATCCTGCCACTGTCAAAGCAGGCAGAAAGGAGCCAGAGTATTCGACCGAGATCTGAAGACTTTGCTCCCCTTCACCACTGAGGGAAGTGAACTGCACCTGTGTCCCCATCACACCAGAGCCTTCAGAGAAGCTACGGGGAGGTGGGCGTCAGAAAGCCCAGCCAGTGTCCTGAACAGATACGAGATGAGCCTGACTCTTAGCTTTTCAGGGACTCAGGAAGATTCCTGGATCCACTATGAGTTCTAAAAGTGGGAAAGTGCTGGTAAACCAGGACAGCTGGCATTCTAACCTGAAGAGGCTGCTTAAGTTATTGAATGGAGCAAAGTTAATATTTCTGTTTAATTTATTGATTTACTTTGAGATGGAGGTCTCACTAAGTTGGCCTCAGACTTGAAACTCTCCTGTCTCAGCTTCATCAGTATCTGGGTTTCCAGGCATACACCACTGAACTTGAGCTAAGATTTAAATTATGCCACACACACACACACACACACACACACACACACACACACTGTCCAGCTCAGGAAGAGATCAGCACAGTGCATGCTTTTCCTGCTAGCCTGAATTGCAGCACTACATTTGCCATTCCGTGTCATCATTTTTTTTAGCACTTTTTGAGGCCCATATTCTCTGGCCTCATCCTCACAACAGCATTGCGATATAAACAGGAGCGGAGTGCTCAGTGCGTGAGATGATGCTAAAATGCTTGTCTAAAAGTGCTCATTTAGGTAACATGTTGGACCAGCATTGGAAAGAAATGACCTATTTCCAGGTTTTCAGGTTAAGGTGACTGTTCAGAATCTGCCACCAAGACTTGTCTTTGTCAGTGCTTCAATTAATTTCTTTATAAAAATTAAATCCCGAATATTAATCCATGGTGATGACCACTTGTCGAATGCCCATTGGCTTCTAAGCTGTGTTCAGGTGCCCCGTGGGCACAGTCACAGCTGCTGGGTGGATCAAAGGCCCCCGCAGTGAGCTGTCACCTGCTTCTCCCTTGGATGACAATGGAGAAGCCAGAACAAAGAGCAGGTCGGGGAGCACTAGCTCGGTGTGATGCTTCCCCCTTGTGGCTGATGTTCCCAAGGTCTTCCTGCCTGTGGATAACTCACCCACTCAGGTCAGTACCTGTGGTAGGATCTGAGTGGCTCGCTCAGCCCCAAGTTCCCAAACTTTATGTGAAACATTGGATTTTTCATGCCTCATCCACTCCCCTGCAGTAAGGCTGGTGCAGGGCAGGTGTGCCCATGACAAATCTGGTGTCCAAGGGCCCACAAAAAGGAGCCCCAGCCCTCCAACTTCCACCTGGCAACTCTGACACTGTTCCTGGGCTGATGTCACATCCAGTTTGGCGGTCACAAGGGTTTGGAGGGTGTCAACTAGAATGAGTGACTGCAGGGGTCAAAGGATGATGGGGTGGGGGGAGAATCCTCACCAGAGCTGCCCTCAAGCCCTCCTTGGTGTTCTTTCTGCATGCGTGTGTGTGTGTGTGTACTGAATAAAATTGTTTTTAAAAACTGCTGTTTTCATTCATCTTGGCCAACAAAGAAAGCTTTATGACTGAGCTCCCGGGGGATAGGGGTATAGCTCAGCAGATCTTCTGCTTAGTATGCATGAATTAAATCCCAGCACCAAAAGAAAAGTTTCCCCTCTGACAACTCCTTTCCAATTCCCTTGCCATATCTAATTCCCTCTTGTTCACTTTTCTAGGAGCTATGGCAAGCTGCAGGCTCGTAAGACTGTGACCTCAGGGGCCAGGGATTTAGCTCAGTGGCATAAGTGCCTGCCTGGCAAGTACAAGGTCATGAATCAATCCCTGGTACCAAAAGAGGAAGAAGGAAGAAGAAGAGGAAGAGGAAGAAGAAGAAGAAGAGGAGGAGGAGGAGGAGGAGGAAGAGGAGGGAGGGAGGG
>PVLA01003880.1:0-195559 GCA_004027455.1 Hydrochoerus hydrochaeris
CTGCTCCACTCATTTGCCAGGTGAAGCCATGCTGATTTCAAGTTGAGACACTGTGGTGTCCTCAAAGTGCCCCCATGTGGAGGAGGATTTGGGGAGTCAACTTTTCCTTTTTGGTTTCAGTTTCCCACTGGAAACTGTTGGGCCTTGGGTTTGGGGGTGTATCTCTGTGACTCTAAGGCTGGGGGATTATCCCTTGCTCTCCAAGGAAGAACTCTGGGTCAGGGAGGGGTGGCATGCTCTACTCACATCACAGCTTCTTGGGGACACCTGCTGCTGGTGATTCTTTCATAGCTCTTCACCCTGTTCAGTGGGATCTTTCTGTTAAATACATAACAGCAGATTGGGGTATTAACTCCATCTGGAAAACAAATCACAAAGAAGAAGCATTTTAGGATGGTGAGATGTTTCTCATCTCAGAACAGAAAAGAGCCATGAAAAGAAGGTAAAGGAACAGCATAGGGAGAGGTAGAACCTATGAAATCCCAGTACTTCATCTAAGCTAGAATAAGATCTTTGATGCATTGACTTGTTTGCCTTTCTATAAAATGGGTGTGCAATGTTGGTAAAAAGTAGGCAAAGGGAAGTTGCTAATACTAGGTAATTCAGGGTGAAAATTATTACAAGGGACCAATAATTCAAATTACTAAGGCCAAAAATCAGCTGAGAATCCTAACCATGGGGACTCCTTTTAAACTCCAGAATCCATGCCTGGTTGTGAGAATCCCTGATACCTACCACATCTGCAGAGCCATTGGTTCTGGAAGCTTGGATGACTGAAGCATAGACCAGTGTCTCCCTTCCTCCCTAGAATTACTCTGCTTCCAGATGCCCCTCTCTTTGGCCTCCCATGCCCCCAGGCACCGCTGAAAGCTACTGGAGCAGTACTTTCTTGATGATATATTTCCAGAGCTAGAACCCTGCAAGGAGTTGGCTTTTGGAATCCGCAGCTGCTATTCTAACTCTTTGCCCAGAGCAACAGTGGGATTAGGCTCTCTCCTTTTTCTCCTATGAGCTGCTCGTGTTGCAATAGCAGCTCCTAAGGTGGTACCGCCTTGTACTGAGATGCTCTGTGGTGACCCAGAGGTGGGTAATGTGCAGGAGGCAGGGCCTTACCTGGCTGAGCCAGCAGGAGGGAGCTGAAGGTGGCTGCTATGACCAGCAGGCACAGAAGGACTGAGGAGCCCTGCATGGCTGAGTTTTGCAGCACCAGCTTCAGTGAGAGATCCAGAGGTTTCTGAGCTGGTCTCAATTTCTCTGCTCTTCTGGTGGCTCTGTGTTTGCCCCTTTATTGAAATCTAAGAGGGTGGAGTCAGGCAGGAGGGCGTGGTTTATGGCAGTGTTATAGTGAATGAATGACATAGTGGAATCTTGAATCTGCTGAGCAAGTGCAGTATTCTGTTAGATTTCCAGGAATTAGAATAGGGATGCTGTGGGCATGAACTTGACACTTTTTTGATCCACTGCTGTGGCCATTTAGGCAGGTGCCTTCAGGGGCAAGTGGGAAGTCATATGCCCAGTCGGCCCACAAATAGGAACCCACTGTCTTATTCTTAAGTATTCCGCTTTGTCTTAAGTAAAAAGGGATCAAATTAAACATCTCAGAAAGAGACTTTAAATGGCATAGCTAAAACTGTCTTTTGAGATGACCAAACTCTCCTTTTTACAGCTAAAACTGGAAGGACTGGTGACCAAAAAATGCCGGTCTTATAGATAACCTTATTCTGTAGAAGGGTCCAGGAGCCAGCTGGTTACTGTCATTATTCCAGTCCCTTCACAGCAAGTGCCTTTCCTTTCTAGTGCTCGTGTTTTGGTTGTATAGACTTTGATCTCTTGATAAAGGTTATTTATCCTTGTCTGGGTCTAGGAGCCAGCTGGTTATAATTGTATTCCAGTCCCTTCGGAGTAGTTCTGATATGGCTCCTTACTCCAGTCTGCCTTTACATTCCAATGCTCATGGCTTGGTTGTGTGTGCCTTAATCTCCTGGTCAAGGTAGTTTATTCTTAATTAAACTAGTTTATTCTTGCCAGACTCCAAGTGATCATGCAGACAGAACCAATGACAAATGTGCCAGACTCCTTTTACTGGGATCCATTAAATAGACCTTGAAAATGGGATTCAGAACTGCTAAATTGCAACATGATTTCTATCCTTGGTCCCTTTGATGAGCTCTCTGGAGAAAATCCCTGACTGCTGTTTCTCCTACACTGACCCTTCTTCTCAGCTTGAATCAACTGGACTGAAACTATGCCCATTCTCCCCTAACCACAGTTAGGGACAGCTCTTAGAGGGGGACTATCATAGGCAGCTAAGTTAGATAGAAACTGATATACAGTCCGAAAGGGACTGGGCTCTAAATAAAGTCAGTTAAAAATAAGGACTTGTGTCAGAATTGTGGCTGGAGGTATTTCTGAAGAAGGCCAGACCTGGAGACAGAGGTGCGGTGGCCAGGCCTACATGTCTAAGGCACAAACAGTAACTTGGAATTACCCTGCTATTAGTACCACCTAGACCCATAAGGTCAGCCAGGCATCAAAGGCCCAGGCGGGTGCCCAATGCATTTGGACCTGTCCTTTGCCAAAAAAATATGCCTGTTCTTTCCAAGTACCCTTGCTATATGACTCATTTCCCTACTGCACCAATATTAGCCAAGAGTTTGTACATGTAACCGCATAGGTTAATTATGGTTTTACCCACATTGTATCCACACTGTGGCTTTGTTGTATAAATTAATCTTGATGCAGTGCCTTGGAGGCAACCCACTTGTGGGATCCTTCTGGTCTGTTAGGACCTGTCTCTTACACTTACCCTGCCTACACTTACCCTCTGTTATTCCATGGAATTCATTCTTCAATTTCAGGGAACACAAACTTGGCACTTCTGATGTCTAACAGTTTGGGAACTATATTCTTCCTAGATCAGCCTTGCTCTCCAGCTTGTTGAGTCTCCCACAGATGGAGCAACTTGGCCTGAACAGATTAGAGATGGCATCTAACATAGGAAATCTCAAATCTTACTATGCAGATTTTGTTCAGTGGTGGAGTCACCTACAATTCTTGTTAAATGGTGAATTTTAGTTCAGAAGATCTGTGATGGGACCCAAGGCTTTACATTTCTCCTAAGTTCCAGGTACCATGAATATTGTTGGACCACAGACCATATTTTTAATAATGAGGGCCTACTCTGTCTCTAGACTGTGGCTCCCAACACTCTCCTGGAAACTTAGGTGCCAAGCTCTCTGCTAAATACCTTTCAATGTTTATTGTGCACCTACTGCATGCCCAGAAATGTGATAGGCACTTGAACTAGCTTATTTGCAGAAATGTATGCATGCCCCCTCTCATGAACACTGGACTCCAAGTCCTAGAGAAATGCAATGAGTCTTTTTACTTTCAGGTTCCTCATTCCTTAAGACATGCACTTGTGAGCTTGAAGAACCATTGGGAAAACTGTGACTGCAAAGAAGAGCCACCCACCTGAAAGCTCTAGGGTGCTAGTGGGGCTTTGCCGTGTGTATTTCCATTTTTGTCCTATAAACAAATCTGTATGATCTGAAAGTGGATGAGTACACACTTGATATCACCCACCCAGGTTCCTGTGGTTGGGAGTTTCTCAGATTAGGACACTGCAAGCCATCTTTGTTGGCTCTACCAAAGAAACTTGTAATGAAGATATATTTGTAAACTCAAATATACACAACAAAATAAATGTTTACTTGTGATCCCACCCCAGATCATGACTGGTATTGATTAATCTTCCACTAAATTGTCTTTTCTTCTTGAATGCATAAGTGGAGTTTGTCTTCCAGGCCCCCACACATAGATCGGTTTTGCCAGAGGGATGAATGGAGGTGATACATGGTCTCTATGGATGCAGCAACTAAAAAAAAGTGGGTCTCCATGTCCTACACATCCCACTTTATTCTCTAGCTTGCATACAATCACAGAGGATTCTAGAGAAAACTTTGAGGGCACAGGGAATGATAGAGCCATGAAATGGAGAACGTCACCCCAGAATAACCAAGTGTGAAAGACAGAACCTGGCCCCCACTGCCATTTGCTTACTGTGACATGAAAACCAGTATTTCTCCTGCTCTGGCATAGATACTGTGATTCATTGGGTACAAAGTTTGCCTCCCTAACTAAGCATAGGTGGAAGGATGTTTGCATTATTTTTCAAAATAGACTAATTCTGAAAGACTAGAGTTTCATGAAAGACAGAAGGTCCTGGACACAGGTTAGACGTAATTTGTGTAGCTACCCAGAGCTCTGTAAAAGACCACAAGTGGCAATTACTTTCATATCACACCATTTCACCATTCCTTCTGCGGTGTGGAAAATGAAAACATTATGTAGACCTTTTACAGATGGCTGTTGTGACACTCTGCTTGCCTGCAGATGGAAAGGTTAATTTCTGGAACAGAAGCTCACTCTCAGGGCACTTTAGTAAGCTGAATGACACAGAAGTCACAGAGCTTGATAGCACGCCAAGTACATCAGCTATCAAAACAATAAAGCTCAAAGATGATTGATCTTTACTCTCTTGTATCTATCATCTTATCCATCTGTACAGTCAAAGACCAAGCCTTGCGATAGTGCGGGCATTGAGGTTAAATGAAAGTAAATAGTGGCATGCACCTTTCAGGGAATGGAAGAGTGTATTGTGGTCTGTAAATTCATCTCAAGCACAAATACCTGAAAGCAAGTACCTGCCAACCCAACTTGATTTGTTTCTAGCAGCACATAGCTTGGGCACATTCTCTCTACCCCAACTCACACATGCACTCACATGTGAAAACATACAGGCCATTAAGAAAGAACATGTCCTTACCTCTGTCCTGGGGTGGCACCATTCCAAGCTGAGCCAGAAATTGGGAGTAGAAGGTGAAAATTATAGAGAACAATCAGTCTCCCTCTTCTCCTTCCTGTGGCCTAAAGGTTCATTAAATGTTAATGGATTTTTTTTCTCTTAATTCAGAATGAATGGTCACTGGAGTGAGGGATAATAAAAATATCCCTCCAAAACTGCCCACAGTGTTAGACACTTCTGGCCAGGAAAAAACAGGATGGAAGAAGAATGGTCTCTGCCTAGCTTCAAACTCATATCAAATAATCAGAACAAACCATGAGCTACATGGTCCCAAGGTAAACTTTAAAGCGGAAGTGGGAAGTTTATTGTAACTCATTGTGTAGCCATGAAAAAGTTGACCTCCTGCCCATCCAGAAGCCAAAGGAAACTCCATCTACATAAAGTCCCAGTGCAGCTAATGAAGACAACCTCCTACTCTTGAGTCACACATTCATCCCAAATCCCTGAGTGTTTCTGGTAAGTAGGGGCATGCTGTCACCCTGATATTTTTCTGGCTCCAAAGGGAAGAACCAAATCCCAAGGTAAATTCTCTTATGTAGCAAAGAGCAAAGGTGGTACTGACATTCAAATCCAATATTCAAAACTGAAGTCTTCATCATGTGGTACGGATTCTGTGTGCTACACACATTCTGAAAGTAGGCAGCAGGTGCCATGCTAGAACATAGGTGGTTTGGGGGCCCACAGATCCAGAACTCTTGGGTGGCAGGGACTAGACCTTCTTTATCACTGTATTACTAAGAGCATAATAGGTTTTCAGGAAAGCCATGGTCAACTGAACAAGTGAAAGCAGAAAGGAAGGAATGCTGAGTGCTCAATTTTCACTACTTCACGAGATAAAACTCAGTTGTAAAGAATAATCTACAAGATGTGAGAAGATACGGTAATTCACCACATGGACATAGGAAGGCCCAACCCTCAGCTTTTCACTAAACACAGGAATCACCAAGATAAAGAAGTTGTGTCTGACAGACCTGATGATCTGGATTGAGGTTAAATTTACTTCATTATTTTAAGTATTCAGAGGCAGCTGGAACTAAATAAACCAAACCAGATCTTGCAAGCCAGAAGTGGGAAAATAGACAAACAGATGTGTGCAGTGCATTAACAAGGCCTTAGAACTTGATTTAAAAATCAGAAGAAAAATAAAACGAGAAAAACCCAAACAGGATTTCAAATTGAAGTCTAGGTTGTCAAATTGAAATCGTGTCTCTGAGGCTAGCGGCTGACAACAACACGGTACCCTGTGGACCCTCCATCCTTATTTGAATGACTTAGTGCAATTGCTTTAAAGTTCAAGTCTCAGTTTACAATGGTGAATATACAGAAATAATAATTTCTGTTTTGAGCATCTTATACCAATAGGACTCCATTCAGAGGACAGTCTGGTTAAAGGATCATAGTACATAGAATGTTTTGTAAAGAAAGTACAGTAGCAGAGAGTTATTTACAGATGTCATATCCAAAGGTCTCATGTCAAAGCTCAAGTCTGTTACCCATGAGTATTGTTTCCCTGGGCAAGCTATTTAACTGTCTTGAATCTTTGGTTCATTGCAAAATGAAAATGCTAGCAATACTCATTGAGCATGGGTATTACAAAGATTATATGAACTATCCCTTATAAAATGTTTCACACCTAATAAACTGCATGTCAGTGAACTTGAGCTCTACTCTCTTCTGTTCTTTGCATCAAAAGCTTCTATAGCTCATGTGGTTTTCTTCTCTTTATTTGGTATCTAATATTTCACTTCTGTGCCTGGGTCCAACGCACTCCTGAATATTTTGTATCTGCTAAATAAAAATTCAGTTGAAATCCATTCAGTCAAATACCTTTTTGGTCAACTGTCTGCTATTGATGTTTTGGTTCTGATCAGTTGAGTTCACATGTGTATAGAAGCCCTACTGTGTGCTGAGCACCTTGGGAAGGTTGCGGGAACAGCTAAGTAGGTCTTGGCTCTCTCCTAGTTGCTTACAGACTGGAGAAAAGGTTTAGAGAAGGACAGAAGTTCAAGAAGACCTGCGTGGCCCTCGATGTGGGACCCCCCCCCATCCTCTTGCAGTGGCTGTGTTTTCCCGGCAGTACCCATCTTGCCCTCTGCACTGACCACTGCACATAGACATGAAGGTTCTCCTGCAGATCACGCATAGCTTGTGTCACCATGTCCTTCTGCCACTACTCATTTCCTGTCCCAGATGGTAGGTATTGGTCCATATGCCTTATTCCTTCTGTCATTTTTGCTTATCAATGCACACACACACACAGGCATACACATACACACACACACACACACACACACAGGGGTGACAACTGCCCTACTGCAATTACATCAGGACATTTTAACTGAATCTTCCCATCTAACCTCAGGAGTTGTACAAACATGAACAATTAGCAATAACAAAACATATTTTCCAAACATGTCCCAGTCTCCCGGTCTGTACCATTTTTCGCGGGTACTGAGAAGACAAAAAAATAAACAAATAAATAAACAGTGTTCATTGTCAAGGACCACGCTACACAATTGTTGGGGGAAAATCATTTCAGAGTTAAATGGTGACTAGGGCTAGTCTGAGGCCTAGAGTCTTGCTGTGTAGGCCAGCTATGGCATTTGGGAGCATAGCTCCATGTGCCCCCAGTTACAGCTGAGGCCTTGATGGTCCGGTGATGCTGTGATGCTCTAGGGCAAGATTACATCAGCTGAGGACATCCTGGTTCCTTGAGACCCCAGTAATAATAAAAATAGGGCTTCATCTTGGGGGAAGGGCAAATTCTGTAAGCCGCCATTTTGTCCTACCTCATCATCAACACGGAGCTTGTCAACAGCATAAGGTCAGAGAAGTTAATTCATCCCACCACGCTGAGTCTCCTGATAATCCCTCTGATCATCGTATGCACCCAAAAAATATTTGTTAGCTTGGAGTATCTTTGCCTTTGCTCATCCTGAGGCACTGGCCACTCAGGCCCCCTGTCATACATTACTAAATTGGTTTCTGTTTCTTACTTCACCCTTTCACTGTACCCCTCATGCAGTCAGTTGGAGATCTTGGTGAGGTCCCCAATAGTTTCTTTCCTTCCTTGTATACCTTTGTATCTCCAGGCCAAGGACCAGGCACAATGGAGGAGAGGAATCCTCTCTCACTCTACCTCACCTTGCCCGATGGCCTGGAAAGGTGTCTGTGTGTGACGGTCCTTACAGTCTATCCCCACACCTAACAAGAGCTGCACTTTGTCCCCTCTCCTGAGCCAGGGTCTATGTAGTTCCCCAAACACAGGGTCTGCCCTGGCTGAGCAGTACCTACAACCTGGTAACTGAAATATGACAGAGATCTTGAGACACGTGCGTTCTCAGGCCTCAGTTCATGAACACTAAAGGTGGAGATATCTCTTTATCTCCATCTTACTTTGCTGCCCCTCTGTGGAATGCACCCTCCCCTTACCTCCCTACTCTTACTGCAAAGACCAGGGGCACTGCAGCATTGTAACACTAGGATATCCCCAAGGGTGAGAATGACCACTAATCCTTATCCTATACCAAGAGAAAATCTCCTGAAACAAGAGAAAGAATTCTCAAAAATGCCATCCTAGTGACCCAATGGACTCCTCCCCTTCTCCAGTGATGGCATAAAAGCTAGTACCAACTATCCATGAAATAGCAGCTCTGATCTTCCCCATCAGACCTGTGCCCCTGTAGCTACTTTCAAACTTTCCCTATTTTCTCTTTCTTCTCAATTAATGGTGCTGTTGCTTCGGTTTTAATTTCTATCATCACTGAAACAAGATCCCACATGTGTCCTTTATCAGTATTTGTGGGCAGCTGGTCTGGTTCCTGGGGGTTTGTGTTTATCTTCCTCCTTTTCAGAGCCCCTGGGCTCCTGCTTCTTGCCTCTGCTTCTGTTTCTCAGCTAGATGCAACCACTGTTCCCTTAGAAACATACTTAGTAAAGCATCACCTAGTATACCGCAGACACACAGTAGCTACAGGTATAGGGTCCCCTCTGCAGCTTTTTACATCTCTCTCTCACTTTCCCTCTCTCCCCCCCCCCACCACACACATTTACACAGTACCCTAGAACTCTGTTTTCTGCTTCCTCTATAAGGCAGTTGGTGCTTACATCCTGTTATGGTTAATACATTTTGTCAACTTGAGAAGTTTAGAAGTTTAACTGAGAGACTCAGCAGAGAGCCAAGGTTCTTACTTTGTAAATATTTTCATCCATGCAAAGGAGGGCAAGGAGATTTTGGGAGTGTTACACCCACCCTGAAGGGGAGGGTGGCCTGTGGACAGTATAAGCCAGGAGAAGAGGCTTGTTTTTGTCCCTTTTTCTCTGGCTGCTGCCTTGAAGCATTGCCCAGTGCCATGCCCCCCTGCCTTGGAGCCAGCTGATTACAGACTGAAACCTCCAAATCCGTAACATAAATAAATCTTTCCTTCCCTAATTTTGGGCATCAGGTATTTTGTCTAAACAACAAGAGAAAAGTAACCAAGACACATCCTTATGTCCTGTCATTAACTAGAGAACTGTTCTCTGTTTCTACAACCTGGCCCCTCCAGCCCCAGCTCCTACACACTTGGCACACACATCACACTGGGCACTGCCAACTGATGAAGGCAAAATACAAGGATGGGGGTTCTTGTGGGAAGGTCTCAGGACCGGTACAGCAAAGCTTGTCTTCTGAAGTCATTCCTTACAAACACATCCTTGGCTGGCTTCTGCAGCAGGTGACAGCAGGCCAGGAGATTAACTAGGGACCTGTCAGGGTCAATGTATCTACAGACTGATCACGCCCACAGATGGACACACACCCACAGAGTCAGGTGACAGATAGACAATAGCAATTGCATGTGTGGATCTCCCAGGCACGATTTGAGGCCTTGGCAACTACGTATTTAACTTATGGAAACCTTATAGCAACACTAAAAGGCAGAGATGGTAGATGTTGAAACAGCTCTGCACGGCTGAGGACACCGACAGTGGCCACACAGCATGATAAGCAACAAAGCCCTCAAGAGTCAGGTTCCAGAGGCTTCACTTCGAACCCTTTGGATAGACAGCTACAGGCTCCACCCAGGAGGACTGAGATCAGGATGGGAAGGGGGGCCCATCCTTCACTGGCCTGACTCTGTCTTCCCCCAGCACCAACCACGCTGCTTACTGCTCCACAGGGGAAGGGTTGGTCCCCACAGAGATGCAGGGCTCCAGGGTCCAGTGCTCCTGCCCTCCCTAGCCCAACCTCTGGGAAACTGAGCCCAGGAAAAGATGTCCTCACAGAAGTCTTTTGCCTGCTGTCAAAAGACTTTTCACACCTGTGGACTCTTCTGACTGCAAGATCAGATCTTCCCCTCTAGGAGAGTTCCCATATTCTCTGAAGGAGTCATATAAAGCTTTGAAAAAATCAGGCAGCAATGTTCAATTTGAGGGCAACTATGACACTAAGATAAGCTGATGCATGTAAGCACACTTAGCATGGGGTCTGCACACAGTCGATGCCTGACAAATGGAGGCACCAGTGGTAGTGGTTGTGTGCTGCCATTGCTGAAATTGGGCTGGAAGCAGATTGGATGTAGAGCTGCCCAGATGGGCCTATAACTGGAAACTTCCAAAGGATCAAGGCATCTGGAGGAAGATGTTCCATGAAGAGCTCTGCTTAGGTACATTAGGGAAAGGTTGGAGTGTCTCAAGTATCCCTGAACGGCTGAGCATTTCTTTCGAAACACTGAAGAAGCTAGGATAGGCCGTCCTTCACCAAGCCCTAGGACTCTACACGGTCCCCTCCCATCTGCTCCTTAGTCCCCATTTCCACTTTGCCAGATTCACTCTGTCCTCTGAGCCTTCAAGATACTCTAAAATTCCCTCACAGACCCTAAACTTGGAAAAGTCCCTTTTAGGTTAAATGTCTCCAAAAGAGAGGATATATCTCATTAATGGATATGAATTCTGAGCCCTGAAAATAAGTCATGCTTTGGCAACTGTCTAGCTTGGTGGAAACTATGTCCTGGCCAAGGAGAGCCCTCTTCCTAGCCTGGGTGCACTCAGCCTCCAAGCATCTGGGAATTCCCATAGAATTCTCCCCGCTCTGCATGAGGATGGATAGACCCACCCAGGGGCTGCAGTCGACCTGGACATTGCTAGACCAAAAGAGAGGGTAAAATGATTCAGTGTACAGCGTCATGTCTTCACTCTGTTTCCATACCCTGGAAGGGAGGAAGTTTGTGACTTCACAGAGTTAGGAGTAAAACACTGCAAAGTAAAAGGAGGTTTAAAGCAGCTAACGCATATCACAGGTCTGCACATGTGCCTGGCAGGTGGGGTCCTGTAGTGTCTGCTGGCCACGCCTTTCTGCCCCAAACCCAGCCCTCGCCCCGCATCCTGCTCAAAGTTCCCTTTCATTGCCTCCTGCTCACCCTTAGCACATGTCATGTGGTTTTTCTGAGAAGTGTCCCTTTAGTTTTAAGAAAAACAAGGCTGCAGAGGCTGTATTATCCTGGTAAGAGGAAGTCCTGCAGACCCAGGTCTTCCCCCCAGTTCATAGGAGGACCTCTGTTCAGCCATGCAGAACGCCTTCAACAAGGCTTTTCATCCCAGGCTCCAGCTTCTCCAGGGGATGATAATCAGCTCCCCTTTCACTGCCACCACCTCCCTTCCCTCCCCCTTTCTACCCAGAGGTACAGCCGGACAGAATGAAGAGTAGGCCAAATCTTTCTTGAGGTTTCCCAAACCTGCTGCTGATTAACTCCGAGGACACCAACCTTCAGTTCACTTTCCTCTGAAGTCTTCCTGGACCCTTAGTGGAGGTGGAACCCTGGCAAAGCTCCGCCCCAGCTGCTTTCAGCAATGTTTATGTGTTCTCTGTAGGTCTGACTGTACGATATCAGCGTCACGCCATGCTCTGGGTAATAGTCACTATGCTAAGTACTCCTAAGCTAAGTACGTTGATAAAGTATGTAACATATGCTACTCTAGGCCACTATCATCACAGCTGAGGACCTGAGCAATGAATCAGTACAGAGAGGCATTTCTTTTTCAGCTTTATGACTCCAGAAAATCTTAATGTGGTCTCTTTCTCTCTCCCTTCCCCCTCCTATTGTCTCTGTAAACTCATGACTCAATATACCAGGCAGGCAGTTACCTCAAGTTCAAACAAAAAAGTCCATTGTGATTGTATTTATAGCAAACATAAATAATATTTATAACAAACAATAATTATGAAATAGTTCCTTCGAAACTGGATTTACTTAAATTTTTAAAATGAGTCATTCTGAGAAAACCACGAAGCATATAAGAGAATACCACAAAATCCAATGCAGATATTAACAATGCACTAGCTGAAAGACACACTATAGTAGTGAGAATTAAATTCTAGTCTTGTGACTGCCTGGTAGGTGAAGTGTTTGAATCATAGCTTCATATCACCCCCTTCAAATCTCACCTACCAACGTGATTGTGGAACCATGGGATAAGAGCCGCTCTTTTTCCTCTGTCCAATCAATCATTCAGCAAGGGATTGTGTATAAAAGAAAAAAAGGCTACAATACTAAGCAGTGCTAAACAGGAGGCCTATCCAGCACCAGCCTGCGCTCCGGGAGCTGAAGTGGGAGGAAAGGGAATGAAGTCAGCAGTGCTCTCAAGGGATGCCCTTGTTAGTCAGGTGAGACCCGGGTCCACTGGAGGTGGCCAGAGGGCCTGCGAGCCTCTGGGGAAACTGCATTGGAGAAACACTATAATGAATAAAAGTCAGATGGCTCAGACTCTAATTTCAGTACCAATATCACCTCATCGCATGACCTTAGGGAAGTCACTTCCTGTCTCCAGCCCTCAGTTTTGTCATTTGCAAAAGAGCAGGGATAAATAATCTCTTTTAGAGTCTAGGATTATGGGAGGATTTAAAGTGAGCTTTAGCAAAGCAAGAACTATGCTTGTTCTGTGGGTTAATGAAGGTCTAGTGTTTGCCCCATGGTGTGTTCCTAACTATTTTAATTAAGGTATAAAAACACCCATCAGAAATATCCTATATATTTGAGGTGCTTGAAAATGGTAGGTCAGATGGTAACCATCCTGTGCTCTACTTTTAGCAGCAACTGTCTTTATTAACAAGCATAACTACCTGGCAGGGCAACAAAGAGGAGATGAATTTGGGAATCTGGTGTTTTCTTGGTGGATCCCAAAAGATCAGAGCTTGAGAAGTGAGCGGATTCTAGCTCTGGATCAACCAAGGCATCTGTATGAACCAGCCAGTTTTTCAAGCTCCAGTTTTGCCAGTTGGCTCTTGAGTTGGCAGAACCAGGAAGATTCTGGAAAGGAAACCTGCTAAAGGATCTGAAAGAAATAAATTCAAGTGTATTTTCTTTTTCTGGACCCCTGCCCAAGGATGAATGTAAATGCGGTAGCCACAGGAAGGCCAGTGGACTTTCCCATTTGCAATGACTAATTCTATTCCTCTGTTCTGCAGCATCTGCAGAACCAATAGAGGCCCTTTTGTTCTCCAGAAAACCAGACACATTTCTTCCTCCTGAGTTCCAGCTGCCAGTGATTTAGGCCAAGTTTGCTGATTTTTGCAAGCTGTTTTAGCACAGAGACAATAAATAGAATTTCTCCTTTGCTCCTTCAGTAGGACATTATTAAGCACCTTGCTGAGCCAGAGATCACATAATCTATAGGGACCCAAGGGTCTACAGGGAGATAAGCCAGACCAACAATTGCAGTTGAATAGATCAGCACTTGTTTAGAACAGATGTGAATGCCATGGTAATATAGAAGAAGGGTGTGTTCTCCAGAGAAATGGAAACAATAGGTTGTTTATAGACAAACATAAAGACGTTTATTGTGAGAGGTTGGCTCATGTGCACCACAGCTGAGAAGTTCCAGAGATTATCTCTGCAGCTAGAAACTCAGGAGAGCTAGTGATATAGTTTTAGCCCAAACTCAAAGACCCAAGGACTAGAAGAAACAAAGATATAAATCTCAGTCTGAATGCAGAGGCCTAAGAAGCAGGATTGCTGATGTCTAACAGAAAGAACCTGGCCCTCCTTCTTTTGTGTCCTGTTGGGGCACTGGACGGGTGAGATGATGTTCCTACAGTAGCATTGGGGAGGGTTATCTTCTTTACTCAGTCTATGAATCCAAGTGTTTGACTGGCTAGCAAGGTATCCCTTAGCTCCAATCAAACACACACATAAATTTAAGCATCACAAAGGGTATCTTTCCATCCTTGGCTTCCAGGAAGAAAAAGCCTGTCTGTCATGGTTTGTGGGATGAGTAAGCGATGGCTTGGAAGTGGAGAGGGGGAAGATCTGCTAGGAAAATAAAACAACTTGTGCAAAAACTCAGAAATATGCCTTTCAGTGAAAGAGAAGAGGATCTTCGCAAAACATCTTGACCTTTTTTGGAGACAGGTCCTCAGCAGGAGAGAAGAGAAATGAGGCTGGAGTAGTAGGCAAGAGCCAAGTTGTAACTGAGCCCCTGGTGTGATGGGCATGTTGAGGATGGAGGAGAGCCACGGAAGGATTTTCATTAAAATAGGCAGTGGGCAAAACTTTTCAGAGTCTTTTGGCAGTGGGGTGAAGGTTGGATTAGAGCTATGAGACTGTATTCAAAAAGCACATCTGGGAACCTTATGGTATCCAGAAAAAGTTTTAATAACTCACAGAAGAGTGCTGCCAATGGGGACATCAAAAAGGGGTTGAACTTAAAGCATCAGGTACATGGAAGAATATAGGATATCTTACCAGCTTCTACTCAATCCACTGAACTAAAGTTCAATTCCTTAAGGTCATAACCTGTTTTATCAATCCTAGCATCCCAAGAAGTTACCTTAATGCTTAACACAGAGTATATACTTGATAAAATATTACTAAAGATGGGTGAATGAATGGGGTTTCTTCTAAGACCTTTCAAGGCACAATTAATGTCTAAAACATTGGTTATCATTTCTTATCTTAGCTTCATTCTAGGGCAAGTAGAGGACATCAAAAGGTAGGAGTCACACAAACTTTTAGTCCATGCAGACAAGAAAGCCTCCTTCCCCTCACAGAGGTCCAGCTGGAGTCGCTGAGATGAGAGAGCTCTGGACAGGAAGCAGGGTCTGGCCCATTGTCCTGGCCTTGGCTATCTGCCTGCAGGACTTCCTGGGCCACAGTCGGGATTTTTCCACCAGGCCAAAGACATAAGCGGCAAGGAAGGGCAGAGCAAGGTGCCCTGAAGCTGTGATTCAGAATAGCCATGACTTGCTGCATGACTGGAGCCTTAATTTTCTTTAAAAAAAAAAAAAAACAGATCAACTTCCCAAGTTGCTGTAAGGAGTGGAAGTACCAAGGCTATTGAAGGTACTTTGTATAGAAAAGTTTCTGTAGTTAAAAGTTTCTGTGTGAGAACAAAGGTAGTAAAAATGCCCCAGATGTGGTCATCAGCTTTTGTTATTTTAAATCTGTGTGGTCCTAGCCAAGCTTTTAGCTTCCCTGGACCTAGATTTTCCACTTCAAAGTGAGAAAATATAGTTCCTGTTTTAGCAGGATATCCTAAGTCTCAAAAATGAAAGAACAAATGTAAATGAGCTTGGTGACTGTGACAGACAGTATACTTCTAATGAATTACAGTTACTGAATTACATAATTATGATAAGAAAGGCAACCTGATGCTTTGTTTAAGAAACAGACTGCTTGGTGATCTTAAGAGAGTTTTGTGAGCATAGCCAGGCATCTCTGAAGCTTTGCCACAGGCATGTTAACCAAGAGCCCATGAGCCCATGCCTCAGTTTCCTCTGTCATTGTTTCAGATGGCTGAAATTGGGTCTTACAACATTTCTGCACTGAGCTGGCTGTGGTGGTGCACACCTGTAATCCCTCTACTTGGGAGGCTGAGACAGGAGGATCATCACGAGTTCAAGACCAGGCTGGATCACATAGCAAGACCTGGTATCAAAAAAAAAAAAAAAAAAAAACAAAAAAAGGGCAAACAAACAAACAAAAAAAAAAACCCTGCCCTTCCTGTGAGTGGCATCTGATCCCAAGCTCTGACTCTGACCAGGCAAGTTTTTTAAGGGTTGAAGATATGAAATTAGAGTGGTTCCAAGAGATTTATCTAGAATCTATACTTAAAGATTTTATAAATCACTTCCCAGAGGATCCTGACACATAAATACCCCTTTCCAGAAGAGGAATCACTGACCTAAATGCCAGCTGAAGCCCTTGTCACTGATGTGCTGTGTGGTTGTGGGTTGTCACTGATTCTTCTGTGCTTCAAAATCCTCAATCTGTAAAACAAGGCTTCGATGTTGAAGCCATGGAATGTTAATATCAACTGGCCTTCTTACATAGCAGAAGAGTGGTCACCTTGCTTATAGAATGCTAGTAACCCTCAGGTCTAGTATGAACCAATGGTGACTGTCCAACACTAGAGTTGCTTCTGGATTTACATAAGGTCCTTGCTAAGGACTCAAAAGTCCCAGCAAGTCGGGATCTTTTCCTTTTGTAAAATGTAAATAATGAGTGGAAGGAAGGAACAAAGCAGGTTTTCTGCAGATTTATTTTTTCTAGAAGACCTAGAACTAATACCTCCCCGTGTCATCTCTCAGAATTGGGTGTTTGATGTCGCTGAAACTGTCAGTTTGTGACTAACTACAAGGAGGTGAAAATAAAATGAGAGAGAAGAAAATGGGGAACAAGAAAAAAAATACAAAGAGAAGAAGAAACAGAAACTGAAGACCAGAAAGGAAACCAGACTGCTGATATTTGACATAGGTTAGTAAACACAGAAAGAATTACATTGCAGAATAGATCTGTGAAACAAGAATAAGAAAGAAGTAGTTTGGGCCAAGAAGCGAGACCTTACTGTAGACCAACAGGATTGTCAATGACTGTCCATGCCTACTTTCTCACAAGATGCCTGACAAAGCAGTATTGGAGAGTCTAAACTCTGCTGATTGAGGATATAGATCCCTATTCTAGCTCTAACTCCACCATACTCTCACACTAGGATCTTGAGTGGGTCATTTGACCTTTCTGCATGGTGGCAGGGTAATCCCTGTCCTGCTTATCCCACAGGGTTTTAGAGGTATGAAGGGGAATGATGATGCTAAATTCTCGGCCCTGAGCAAAGCCTCCTGCTTCATTCAATGGGAAAACTCCAGGACTGGGCTGTTTCCTTCCTGTGCAGCTGCCACAGAAGTGAAAGAGATGAAACAAACAAATTATAGAGAGTTGGAAATTTATTGTTTCCCTTCTGCATATGACAGGCCTAGATGACCACACACTCAGCTAATGTCAAGCGGAACTGAGTAAGGTTGTCTGGGTCAAGGCCAAGTGGTTCGGGTTTAGTCAAAGCACAAAGGCTAATTTCAGATTTTGAGCTTTTATTCAGCTGAGGTCTAACTATCCTCACCCTTCGATTCATTCATTCAGCAAACACATGCCTGATATAGAGCCCATGACTAGCACAGGTTAGGCACTTAATTACTGCTCATTAAGAAGTAAATGAATGAATCGCCTAGCTGCTGGGATGGTTTCAAAGAATAGGTCAGGTCAAGCCTGCCTACCTTGGATATGCATGGTGGAGAAGATAACCATATAAATAACTTCTAAAAGACAAGATGCAGTTAAGTGAGGTTAAAAAAAAGGAATACCTCCTATGTTGAGGGAACCCAAAAGTCGTATGTCTGAAGATTTCTCAGAAGAGACCCACTGCCTCTCTAGGTAGGAACATAACGTGCGCAAGGGCTACTTTCTGGTAACAACGAGAAAAATGGTATCACTACCGCATAGGCCATTTGAAATGCATGACGATTGAGATGCGGCCAGAAAGATTTCCAACGGCCAGGTCAGACCTCATGATAGCCGAACACAGGACTTGGCCTCTACCAAGCAGACGCTGAGATGTCAAGATATGTCAACAGTCAGCTCACTGTTTTGGGTTAGATAAATTTTATCTTGATAAAAGGGATGGATGGGCTGATAGAGCTTCTGCTGGCAGGAAATGTTAAACTGTTTTACTAGAACTCGGATTGAGGTGGTGGTGTAGTCAGGGATTGCAAGGAAAACAACTATAATAAGACACACAATTTACAGAATTATTTTTTAATAGTCATCCAAAGATTCAAATATGAAAAGTGCAAGAAATCTGTCCACACTCTAAAGACCTAGAGAATTCAGCCAAGGGCCTGGATCCATGGCAATATCCTACAAGAGTCCAGCTAAAGACCTACAGCCCATGACAATGCCCCCTACAGGTCCAACTGGAGGCCTAGAGCCCATGACAATGACTCATGCAAGTCTGTTTCACAGATCTGTGCTGGGAAGGCCCAAAGGTCACCAGTGGAAGCTAAAAAGTCTATGCCAGCAGGATGAAGGATCTGTGCCAACAGGCTGAGGATCCTGCACTGGAGCCAGGAAGTGATGCTCAAAATAAGGACCAGAGCTCCCCTGAAAAGTATCACAGCCATCCTCAGTGACAATGAGATCCCAAGCTTCTCTGATGATGAGAACAGCTGAGTTTATATCAGTATGCCAGTATGACAAGCCTCTCCTGGTGATTGAAGTGCACATCATCTTCCCCTCCAGAGCCAGAAAGCAGTAAAGACAAGTTCAGAGCTACCCCAAAGTGAATCACAGCCATTCTCAGCAACAAGGTCCTGAGCTCCTCTGATGATAAGAGCCAAGTTCACATCAGGAGAAGCTTGACAAACTCCTCCAGGAAAACCAGCAGCAATAGGAGAACCAACAATATCATGGAGAACTAACAACTCTCTTCCTCTCTGGGTCTCCTTTTACTGCTGGCAACAATCCTCAGGTGGGCCATCTAGACTCAGCACCACGCTGATTCGGTTCAGCTGGAGTTTAAGTTGACTATCAACTTTCAATCCACCTCAGGTGGGGTCTTTTAAGATTAAGAAGAGAAAGTGAATGCAAGACATTTTAAAAGTGCAATGATCTCAGGTATCAATTAGATGTGAAAGGAGGGGAAGAAGATCAAAAGATGGATAACTGGTTTCTACTGTGGTTGTCTGGGTGGATGGAATGAGAACTGAGTGTAGGGCATGAAGATCAGGAGGGGCAGAATTAGATCAGGAACTTGTAGGAATATAATTGCTTTTTTCTTTTCATTCAACATGGTACCTGGCACTCCTAGTTTGGGGGAAATTTTAAGACCCCTTCCTCAAAATTCTCTGGAGACTCTTCTCCCAAACCCATCATGAATGCATATCTGAACTAGAAGGGAAAGTAAAGTACCTCCTTGACATCAATCCTATAGCACATTTTCCAATCCACATAAGGCCCTCCTAGGTAGAAGTTTAAAAGAGAAATAAAAAAGAAAAAGGAGGGATGTTAAAATAAAGGATGAACTCAGTAGAGTTGACTGACATACATCTGTAAACACCAGTGGGTAGGTACAGTACAAGTCCAGATTTCATCTGAAGAGTCACTAGGTGAATTAGGAGAGCTGCAAACACAGACAATGCAGGAAAGGCTGCAAAACTCAGCTACACCAGGATCCCTGCAGAGAAGTGTATACAGTGGGCCAAGCATAGAAGGCAGGAATTAGAAGGAGTGGTGGGGAGTCTCTGATGGCCCGTAAACATACAACATACAGACAGCTACCTCTCTAATACCATGGACTGGTGCCACCTAGATTTGCAGGCTCAGTGTTGCTAAATTCAGTTCTGTCCAGGAAAATCTGAAATCACATTTTAAATGAGAACTCTCCCAATTTTAAGTATTGGCTATTTGTTATATCAGTTTCAAGCATTACAGGCCAAACAGAATACATCTACAGGCCAGAATCCCTACTTTTGGCCAGGTTTGGACCTCTAGCTTGCAATTGTCATGAAGAGTAAAATGAATATATGAATTCATGGACCCAACCATCATTATGGGTGAAGAAAGAAAGGAAATCAGTAAAGACAAGACAGAAAGAAGAGCCATGAAATAGTATTACAGAATAGAGTCTCAGACCCAAAAAGAGAATGAACAGCATTAGAGTGATTTCAAGTTGGGTGAGAGCTAGGAAGAATTCCTTCTATTAGGCAAAGAGGGCATCACTGATGCAATCATAAGGGTTTCAGTTGAATAATTCATGTGGAAGATAAACAGCAATGGCTCCAGGAATTATTTGGAAGTAGACTACAGAAGCCCACCACTCAAAGATGTTTTCCGTAGAAACAAAGCAAGAGAGAAGAGTAGTTTGAGATCACATCCAATTACAGGAAATGAATTTTTTTAGCAATGAAAGAAAATTAGCATGTTGGTTGAAAGAAGTGAAGGAAAGAGAAGCAGAAAAAGCAGAGAGCTCGTGAAGAATGCCAGTTCTGGGGGGAAGCAGCTGGAAATGAAGACTATGGAGAGAGTCACGACCCTAAGCAAGAGCAACCAGCTCTTCATCTGAGACACAAGGGGTGAGAGGCAGCAATGTGAAGATGGAATTAAGTTTGCATGTGGACATTGAGATAATTCTTATCTCTTAGGCTGTGCTTCCAAAGGGAACGTGTTGTCTTTCAAGGAGCCTTAAATGGAATGGCAGATGGCAGTGGGATGGTAGAGGTTAGAGATGTCACGAGGTTAGAGATGTCACGTGCAGCATGAAAGAATGACCCGGCTAGGAATACGATGCAGCACGGCCCACAGCATCACAGAGCTGAGTGCAAGGTCTCCCAGCCAGCCCACCCTCTCAGTTAAGAATAGTGAGGATCAGGAGGAGGATCAGATGACCCGATGACCTGGATTTTGATACCTGCGGCTGAAGAGAGAGAATCCTGGAAAGGGGATGATCAGTGTGCTACAGATCATGGGTCCAACGCCGCCCTGGGTTGGGGAACAGGGGAAGTCAGGTAGGGGTTGAAGGGCTTGGGGTAGCTGCTGGAATAGACAGAAACCTGCCAAAGGAGAAGGAAGTGGATAGCAGCGGTGGAAGAAAGGAATTACTAAATTGGACTCTGTGAAATGCAGAAGTTCAGGCAGATGACAAAGACTGAGGAGTAGCCATGGGGTGAGGGCTGAAATTCAGGGGTAATGAATTCTTCTGAAGAGAGAGGAAGTGGGAGAACAACCTTTACTAACATTTTCCTTTGCTTAACCCTTTGCGTCTTTACCACGCCCTCCACATGCGGGATCAGTGGAGATCTTGAACCTTGAACCTTAGGAGGCAGGTTCAGGGCGCGTAACCAGGAAAAGGAAAGAACTGGATTTCCGGGAGGAAATGCTCTAACAGCATTTCTGGAGGCCGTGGAGGAGACTGGCCTTGGGCTGAGAACATACTAATGTGAACCCCATCAGTTTAACCTCCAAACCCCCATTTCTCCATCTATAAAACAGGGTGAGCGAAACCAGCCCACCTGCATTCCAAGTTCCTGGGTAGATTCACAGGGCTTGATGAACTGTAAATTATGTATAAAAGATGATAACTTTTAGCACTTCACAATCTCTAAATCTTTCCTCATGAGCTGCATAGACATTCTAGAAGGTATTTAGAGAGTACTTAAAATTAATGTCTATTATCTTCATGAAATCAGAATCCATTCAGACAAGGATATGCTAGCATTTTGTTGTATTATTTTCCCCTAACTATCAAACTATCATAACTAGAAGGGGGAATAAGTGTACTAATAATGTGATGGAGTAGTGAATTAGCCACTATAAATAAGTGTGTGTGTGTGTGTGTTTGTGTGTGTGTGTGTTTGTGTGTGTGTGTGTGTGTGTGTGTGTGGCATAGCTCTTATAGCTACCTCAGGGTTCATGTGGTCTAAATATCTTTTATTATGTTCACTTAACCTAGTTGTCCATCTTAGGAGAAAAATCTAGTGGTTCATTCTTAAGTTCCCTCTCACAGAGCCCAAGTAACTCAGGGACCTAGTTAATCAAGTTTTCTGTCCTCTTACTAATTTCAGGAGCTAAGTCACATGGATTACTTTCTAGTGCCCAGGGCGCTCAGCTGCCATTGCTTCTGTCGCTGCCCCAAAGATAACCGGGGATCGCTGACCTCACGCCATTCAAAGATTGTCTTGGTTTTTGCTCTGATGATGCCTTCTCCAGCCCTTGTCATGGAGCTGCCCTTGGGCTCCCTAAGCTGCACCATCTTCTGTGTCCATTCACAGGCTTAAGGTGCCGTTCTCAAAGCAGGACAATGGACAGAAACAGCAGGGAGGCCCTCATGTTTGCTCGCTGACTTCTCAGCTCTGGCATTGAACCTCTGGTGACCAGTCCAGTTGGAAATTCTGCAGACTGTCAGTGTCTGATAATTTTAGCATCAGAAAAAAGAGCTCCTTAAGAAAATGTGCTCATTAACTCCACTACCTCCAGCTCAGCAGAACAAGAATATTAAGACAGGTGATCTTTTTTTTTTTTTTGGACACGAGAAGTCCTTTCTCTGCTTTCTCCAAGTGCCTACTTCTACTTTGGTAAGATTTTCCCAAATAAAATTGTGCTTCCTTTAAGGAAAAAAGTAGTTATCATTATAGGCAACTAAGTTAGTTAGAAATTGATACACAGTTAGAGAGGGCCTGGGATCTTCAGGAAGTCAGTGAAAAACAAAGACATCAGAAATATGGTTGGAGGTGCATCTCCAGAAGGCCAGGCCTCAAGATAAAGGTGCAGTGGTCAGGTCTACATGCCTCCCTAAGGAATACGAAGTAACTTGAGACTAATTGCAATTAATGCTATCTGGTTCAGTAAATCAAGATAGACATCAGTGACCCAGATGTGTGACCACAGCATCTGGAACCTTCTCTTCCTCAAAATGCCTTTGTTCTTCCCATGTACCATTGCTATGTAACTTGTTTCCCTATCGGATCAATGTTAGATAAAAGGCTTTACTCGTAATCCTATAGGTTGATTAAAATTTGACCTCACGTTGTACCCACATTGTGACTTCGCTATATGAATGAGTCCTGACAAAACGCCTGAGTGGCAATGCACTTCTGGGACCTCTCCTGTCTCTCAGGAGCTATCTCTCAATAAATCCTCCTACCCTTCACTTCCATTGTCCTTGGAATTCATTCTTCAATATTCTTGGAACATAAACTCAGCACACATGACATCTAGCAGGCTGTGAGTTATACTTCTCCTATAACACTAGCTTTTCTGGAAATTGTCAAGATTTGTGTCATGAAGCACCTTGTCTAGGGTGTAGGCATACATGAGCACACACACACACACACACACACACACACACACAGAGCTTGACCAAATTGACCAATATAATACTGACCAAACTGATTTCCCACTTTTTAAATTAAGCAATGCAGGGATTTTCAATTCTCAGAACTCTGCAATGACTTCCAGTTCTTATTTTTCCCTAATTCCTTCATCACATATTTATTCAGCAACCATGCCAGGTGCTAATGCTGAGAGTAGGAGTGAATTACATAGACAAAAGTCCCTTCTCCACCTTGTACCTAATACCCCTCAGCCTGCTATCCCCACCCCATGCAAACAGCTCCCTGGAGACCAGTGTACTACCATGGTTTCAGTCATTTTGCTGGCAATCAGTAAGTTGCATGACTGAATTATTTGCTGGCAATCAGTAAGTTGCATGACTGAATTATTTCATTGTGTTTTGCACTAAAATCAGGACAAATGTGTGTGTGCTGCAAAACCATTTCCTCTGACCATCTTCCTCTACTGGATACATACAGTTTGCATTTTCATTCAGATTTTCTCTGTAGACTTTAGTTTCCAGGAAAGGCAGACAGAGTTGCTTTTGAATGAAGCCAGGAGTGGGGAGGGTTTTCTGTTGCTTAGCCTGCTGAAATACATATATTAACCAAGAAGTCACTATTTTGGAGGCTGAAGCTTCCCCCTTTCTTGCATGCAGTGTTTTGCAACCAAGAGAGAGAGAAAGATATCACCCCCCAAATGAGGATCTCAGTAGCCCCTGAAAAATCACTCTCTCTTCTTTGGTTTCACCCTTAAATTTTCCTGCAATCTTGACACTATTTATCCCCAAACTGGAGAAGGGGAAAACTCAGAAAACCAAGTCTTGCAGCTCTCTTGATTTCCCTGTCTGGTATTAAATCACCCTACTATTCAAATGTCTCGGGGAGATACATTGAGAATCTTGCACTATGCATCAGTTTCCAACTCTACTTACTGAGAACCCACTCTCTTAAAGGTGCTGCTGTGGCCAGTGGGAGGTCAGCTGGGCTAAGACTCTGAGGTGGGGTAGAGAGAAGCGTTGATGCTTCAGAGAGGGAGGTGAGGGAAGAAGAAGGTAAGGAGGCCCCTATGGCAGGGAGAGTGGGAGATGCCATGAAAGCTGACAACTAAGTGAGGTGCTGAAGCCCTGGCCCAACTGTCAGGTTGCCAGGACCTGATCCTCAGCCTTTTGGTAGCCCCTAAGTCTTTGTGTCCCCAGGTATGCAGAACAGTGATAAAGGAGCACTTAGGAGATGGGAACCTCACTGTGCCTTATGTGACACAGGTGACCAGAGCATCTTCACCAGGAATAGTGCAGGGAGAGCCTTACATCCCTCCAGGAGTATCCATTCAAATTCACTGTCTGGCCTGACCACATGTTCCAAGAGTGTTCACCAGCCCTCACATGGTCACAGCCCTTTGCACATTGCTTACCAAGCACTCTTGCTCTATTTCTTCATACAAGTCTCATGATCATGTTAGAAACAGCTATTTACTAATTGCTTGGTCCAGAACTGGTCCAGAGAGGTCAGGGAAATTGCTCAAGGCTACATGGCTAGGTAGAGAGACAGTCGGGTCTTTGGCCATGGTTTTCTGCCATTAGCTGGGGTTTTTTCTACTATCTTCATAGGACCTAAGCTTTTGCACTGGGACTCCCAAGTACAAGCTAGCAACCACCTGGAAATGGGGGACAGTTTGAAAAAAAATACAGCTTTATATAGGAAAAATTGTGATTCAGCAAGTTTTGGGCAGGAAACCCAAGAACTGTTTTTGATAGGTTCCATGGTACTGAACTCTTTGAAGAGGATGGAGGCCTTTGTTAATATGATAGAAGTTTGGGGCTTTCCCCACAAAAAGATGCAATCACAGTAAGTATAGAAGACAACTCCACATGGTTCTCAAAGCCATGGGCAGGAATCTTGGCCCAGGCAAAATGAGCAGCTGCCCGTTTCCCTCTCCTTATCTCAGCTCTGGTGGGTGCTTCTGATGACACTACGCTGCGGTAGCACTGATATCATGTGGAGCTCGTTAGAAACGCTGGCTCCTAGCTGTGACAGCCCCTGGATTCAGTCAGGATCTGTGCTTCATCAAGATGCCAAGGGGTTGTGCGAGCACATGAAACTATGTGGTTGCTATAAGTTTGCTTCAAAATGTGTCCCTCTTCTTCCCCAAAATCCCTCATGCTCAAAATCTGAACTCTTGACCCAATCCTCAAATGTCCCTGGGTCCCTCAGCCGGAACTTTCACAGCTCTGTATCTTTCTGGCTAATGCAATCAATCATTTCACATGCCCCTCAAGTGCCCCCTGGATGATCACTACAGATGTTAAGGATTTAGTGAAAGGCAATCAAGACAGTATTTCTTCAATCCCCACCCGGTCATCACAGTGTCTTTTGTTCTAAGAACCCTGTGCTCACTGTAAAGCACCTTCACAGGGATTCTTCAAATGTGCTTATGTTTCCCTTGTCCCTTCATGTATGGCTCAGGGCACCTTGTAAAACGCAGGCCTCAGATAAGGGCGTCAGTGCCTGCCCCACTGTGTGGCCCAGAGATACCCACCATTGTGGCTGACACCACTATGAGCTGAACAGCTCACCTTACCTTTGCTCCCTCACCAGCACCAGCCCAGAAGATAAATGATGAATCCCTGATGGGATGGACAGTGTGCCCTCTTCCCGGCAGACCCAGGAATGCCGGTGGAATGTTTCATTCTCCTCCCTGTGCTCAGCTCATCCCTGCCACTGCCATCTCCACAAATGTTCCTAGGACCAGGGCAGACCCACAGGAGGGACTCACATGCTAGGGTGAGCACTGCTAGGACCAGGGCAGACCCACAGGAGGGACTCACATGCTAGGGTGAGCACTGCTTGGGGTTATTCCAAAGCTCAGTCCTCCTCCCCATGAGGACCTATTTTGGCGTCTCTTCTGGAGAACAAACACTGTGTGTGCCTCCCTCCCCTTCCTTCCACTTCCTGCGCCTGGTGCTCAGCACAGGGCAGATGCTGACTAACTGAATGCTAAGATTAGAAGATGATGCCATATGTACACAAAAGAGAGCCTGGAGCTGGAAAAAGCAGCACAAATATGCCGTTGGTCTTCCATGTCACCTTGGGCCTGTCATTGCCTTTTTCTTGGCCTCAGTTTTCCCAACAAAAAAAAAAAAAAAATGCAAATCTTCTTTAAGTCCCATAATGAAGGATCTTGGTCTCTGAAAGGAAAAAGATTAAAAGGATTACAGAACAGAGGGTCCAGGAATGTGAGCCCAAGGTCAGCTAGAACAAGAGCTCACCTGGGAGAAAGGGGAAGAGAGAAGAGAGCAGGGATCCCCAGGCGGTGGCCAGAAGAGGCCGGACAGGTCCAGAGCCCACTGCATCTCACTCAAAGGCCTGAGTGGAGAAGGTGAGAGGCCACAGGTCCCACTAGGGGTAGGGGCGTGCGAAGGAAGTGATGGAAAGGAATACAAGCAGAAGTGGCACAGGCACAGCTGGGGAACTAGCTTCTGATCTTTCTAGAAAGCTCGGTTTTACTTCCTTTTTTTCTTCACCCTTAACACTGAGTGGGAGTCTGCAGAGATGACCAAGGTACATGTGGAGGACCCTGGTGGGGTGAACACCCCAACAGGAAGGAAAGAGGATTATTCACCAAGAGGAAATTTTCCATTCCTCATCTATGTGTTAATGGGGAGGCGACCCGGGGCTCCTGGGGACTCTAGGGGGGAACACAACATGGATCTCATCTCCTCAAACATCCCCTCTCCGGCCTTTCCCTTGGAGCTAACTCAACACTCAGGTTTGTGCTGAGATGTTCCCAGCATACTCCCAAACAAGAGCTGCTGGGCTCCAGGCCCAGTATCTGGAATGTAAGCTCCAGCCAAGTTAATTCTTTTCCACAAGATCTGGGAACTTCCAAAGCTGCCTAAGAGTGGGGATTTCCATTCTTTTCTCCCTGTCTGTCACTGACCTACCAGCTGGGAGGTATTACTCTACAGAACAAAAGTGAGGGGGAAGCAGACAATCACTTTCCATAAAACTTTCTTTCATGATTCACACCCTTTCGCCTTCCATGTTTTTTGTCTAAAGCTTGTCATGGCCAAGTCACTGACCAAGGGTGATCCCCACCCTCACTGGAGTCAGGGAAGTCTGTAAATACTCAGCGAAGCCAGGGGTCTTCCTCTGTGACCCTTGCCCAGTTAGTCTTAGATCCTGGAATATGACTGCCTTATACAGAAAGAAGAGTAGACTCACAATCTGGCTAGGTTCTTTACATTCAGAATCATAGGAGTGATAGTAGTAATTTAAAAATCTTTGTCTCTTTTAACTTGACCTGGGGAAGACTCAAGGAATGACTGAATTCCATGGGGAAATAGGATGAGTCCTCCACATCTGCAAAAAAGGACACTTTAATAGATCATAGAGGGGTTTCCATTCCTAGGAAGAAAAACTTCTTGGAAGGTAATGTGAGATGGTCTGAGAAGAAATGACTGTAGGAAACTGCACAGTCTCCATCATAGCACTATTTTATTCATGTGGTAGGAATGGAGTGAGCCATGGGTATAGGACTGAGCCAAATGCAGAGGGTTTTCAACAGTAGTGAGAGGAAAAGGGTAGCTAGCAGGAATCAGGCAGAATGAAAAGAAGGCTCTGAGAGAGGACAGGCAAAGCAGTGTACAAGTGGATTTGTTCTCTCTTCTGTCTTGTATTTCCCCCAAGAATCAAATTCCACCCATTCTCTGGTTTCAGAATCTCTTATCTATCATAAGACACTAAGCTTGGTCCCCAGGAACAAGGTCTCTGGAATTCCAGTAGAAATCAGAGATAAGTAACTGAACTTCACTTTCCACCTAAGGAAGCTTAGGTTGTTTGAAGGACCAGGAAGCACTCCCTGGATTCTGGTGATCAGTCAGTAATGCCACTGCTGACCATGTACTATGGACCAAACCCAGGAAGTTTTTCGATGCTATCATTTCCTGTAGTACTTTGTCGTGATTGGCAAGAAGTTCCATGCATTTATACACATTATCTCCATGACTTTTTATAACAGAAGAGTCTTAAATCCATCCTTTCCCTTTTGGGCAAAAGCACAGCAAGACTCCGAAGGATGAAGCAGTGCATTGGGGGAGTGAAGAGACCTGAGTTATAGCCACTGAAATGCCTCAAGGATTCCCATCATATTTAAAAGAACAATATTCGCTGAAAGGGATGCTCAGATCTTCTCATTTTTTACTATTTGATAGCATGGTTTCTAAAGAAAATGAAGGTGTGAGTAAAGAATGAAGCCAGGAAGTCCAGTTCCCAAAACTTGGTTCTTCTAGTCACTCACATTCTTTGAAAATCAAGCAAGAAGCCAGGAAGATGGACATCTGACAGAGAACACACTGCTCGCCTACTCCAGGCTTCTGGGCTAACCAGCAATTTAGTCACACAGCAATTTAAATCACAAGGAATGCTCCTCGATTCTCCTATAGCTGCCTGCAGATTTGAAAGACACTGGACTCTGTAGCAAGGAGCCAGATACATAGCCAGGCAACCAGATGTCATTAGGGCAGCAGAACTGAGTCACTGTGGTGGCAGTAGGGCAGGTTACACATATAGACCTCATTGCCTGATCTATAAAACGGGACAAAACAATATCTGTTTCGATTTCAAGCCAACATTTGCAAAAGTCTGAGAGTATTGCTGGCTCAGAGTCAGTAAGTGCTAAATGAATAATACATAAAAACTTCAGTGGCATGACTTGATTTACATAAGGTCTTCCAAGTCCAAAATGTCACAACTTAGGAATCTATTCAATGTTTAAAAATCCTACAGCTCTTCAAGCAATCGTTGTACCTTCACTTAGAATTTTACAGAGAAAATGGATTTAATACAGTCAGGAGCCCACCAAGGCTTCAGAGTCCGTTATTGGCTGAAAGACCCCTTGGGCTGTGGTCTAAAAGGGACGGGCAAGTCTTGACGTTCTTGGCAAGCCCCTTGACACTTCGGTTTATTTTATTTCTTCCTATGCTGTGACTTCAGTTTCCTCCCTTTAATCAAGAGAAGGAAGAATCCTTAAAGATAAACTACTGATTGCATATTTGTGGGCAGACCGGGCATACGGCCACCCCCTACCCCGACAGGCCTCTGGCTCCTTTGGCCTCTTCAGGGAATGAAAAAAGCGGTTAAGTTTGGCACACAGCCTCCGACTTCTGCTTCCTGGAAATCTCGCAGTATACTGCAGTTGCTCAGCAGATTCAAGATTCCACTGTCATTCATTCATCATCATGCTGCCATAAACCACGCCCTCCTGCCTGACTCCACCCTCTTAGATTTCGATAAAAGGAAAAGACAGAACCACCAGAAGAGCACAGAGGCTGAGACCAGCTCAGAAACCACCCAGTCTCACACTGAAGCTGGTGCTCCAACACTCCACCATGCAGGGTGCCTCAGTCCTTCTGTGCCTGCTGCTCATAACAGCCACCTTCAGCTCCCTCCTGATGGCTCAGCCAGGTAAGGCCCTGCCTCCTTCCCCCTGCAGCACATCACCCATCTCTGGGTCACCATGGGCCAGCACAGCGCAAGGGTACCTTCACCTCACCGTGGTAGCAGCGGCTCTCCCAACGTAAAAAGCTCATATGAGAACAAGGAGAGAGCCCCTGGGCAAAGAGCTGGAATTCCAGCTGTGGCCTCCAAATCCAGCTTCAGGGTTAAAGCTCTGGAAACATCATCAAGACTGCTCCAGCAGCTTTCAGCAGAGCTTGGGGGTAAGGGTGGCCAAAGAGAGGGGCATCTGATAGCGGAGTATTTCTAGATACAGAGAGCAGGGAGGAGGCCCAGGACACAGTCTGTGCTTCATTCAATCCAGCTTACAGAGCCAATGGTTCTGCAGAGGTGGTGGGTATCAGAGACACTTATAATCAGGTATGAATTTTTGGAATTTAGAAAGAGGCCGAATGGCTAAGATTCCAAGCCAAACTTTGGCCCTAGTAATTTGAGTTGTTAGCTCTTCTAATAACATTCACCCTGAATTACCTAGTATTAACAACTTCCCTTTGCCTACTTTTTACCAACATTGCACACCCATTTTATAGAAAGGCAAACAAGTCAATGCATCAAAGATCTTATTCTAGCTTAGATGAAGTACTGGAATTTCATAGGTTCTACCTCTCCCTATGCTGTTCCTTTACCTTTTTCTCATGACTCTTTTCTGCTCTGAGATCAGAAACATCTCACCATCCTAAAATGTTTGTTCTTTATAATTTGTTTTCCAGATGGAGTCAATACCCCGATCTGCTGTTACACATTTAACAAACAGATCCAGCTGAAGAAGGTGATAAGCTACGAAAGAATCACCAGCAGCAGGTGTCCCCAAGAAGCTGTGATGTGAGTAGAGCATGCCACCTCTCCCTGACCCAGAGTTCTTCCTTGGAGAGCAAGGGATAATTCCCCAGCCTTAGAGTCACAGAGTTACACCCCCAAACCCAAGGCCCAACAGTTCCCAGTGGGAAACTGAAACCAAAAAGGAAAAGTTGACTCCCCAAATCCTCCTCCACATGGGGGCACTTTGAGGACACCACAGTGTCTCAGCTTGAAATCAGCATGGCTTCACCTGGCAGATGAGTGGAGCAGCTTCACCACATTTCCTCCTCCTCCTCCTCCTCCTCCTCCTCCTTCCCTCCCAGGGCGGCCCACTAGTGCAGACTACTGTGCTCCTGCACTGAGTCTGCAGAGGTTTAACTGTGTCCTTCTCTCCCACAGCTTCAGGACTATAAAGAACAAGGAGATCTGTGCTGACCCCACACAGAAGTGGGTGCAGGACTACATTGCCAGGCTGGACCAGAAAACCCAGCAGAAACGGAACTCAAGTGCACCGCAGACTTCAGTGCCTTCGAAAATTCGTCTCACAACCCAAGACCCCAGGAATCTTAGCTAATTTATCTACCACCGTGTTTGCTCAGTAACCTCTGATGCTAGAACTTTATTGATATGAAATAATGTCTTAAAGACTATTAATCTTATTTAACTTATTGATGTTTTAATTTTATCTGCCATGAACACCAGTGTTCTTAGAGAGTTGGGAACTTCACTTTTTTTCTTTGAAGTCCAATTCTACACCTAGAATGTTACTAAGTTCTTTGCAAGGATCTTGAATGAAAAAAAATTTTTAATTTTAAAACACTTTTGAAAATATTGTTGTGAAAAGTAAATAATATAACTATTGAATAAAAATGTATATTTTTGTACAAAATCTGACTTTGGTGTTTGCTTGGAAGAAATCACACAACTGAGTCTATAAATGATGTAGTAGAAGTATAACTGCTATCCTATTAGATAGCAGATGTGCTGAGTTCTTATCCCCTGAAATCAAAGAATGAGTTCCAAGAGACAATGAAAGTTAAAACTAAGAAAAATTTATTGAAAGATAGCTTCTGAGAGACAGAAGGGTCCCAAAAGTGGATTTCCACTGAGGCTCTTTGCCAGGGGGAATTTATACAGCAAAGTCACGATGTGATTGCATGGTGGTCAAGCTACACTCAACCTATAGGATTATAAGTACAGTCACTTAGCTTATGTTGACCCAGTTTGGAAATGTAGGCACCAGGCAAGGGTACACAAAGTGTTCTTGGAAAGTGACAGGTCCAGATGCTGTAGTCACTTATCTGCTGATGCCTGTCTGGACTTAATATACCACGTGTTGCTAATTGCAATAGAATTTCAAGCTATTGCCTCTCCTTTAGGGAGGTATGAAAGCCTAGGCATTGTATATTTGTCTTGAGACCAGATCTTCCTCAGATGCACCTCCAGTCACAATATTGATGTTTATTTTTCCCTGACATCTTTGAGATGGTACTCCCTCTCCGACTGTGTATTAATTTCTGTATGCTTAGCTACCTATCATATTCCTCCTCTGAAGAGCTATCCTTAACTGTGGTTAGGGGAAAATAGGCATAGTTTCAATCTAGCTGAGAAGGCTCAGTGTAGGGGATACTGTACGCAGAGGCCCTTTCTAGAGATCTAATCTAAGGGGCGGTGGATAGGGGCGGTGGATAGAAGTCACGTTGAAATTTAGCAGTTCTGAACTCCCTTTGAAGTGGCAAGCTGAGAATTCCCAGTAAACAGTCCCAGCATGTTTGTTATTAGTTCCATCTGCATGATCACTTGGAGTCCGGTAGCCTCTAGGCAAGAATAAACTACCTTTACCAAGAGATTGAAGCACACACAACCAAACCATGAACATTAGAATGAAAAGAGAGATGGGGATAAGGAGCCACATTTGATCTACTCTTAAGGGACTGGAATAACGATTGTAACCAGCTGGCTTCCTAGACCTGTCTACTGACAGAGGTTATCTGTAAGTTCAATATGTCTTTTAAGAATTTTTTCATCTAATCTGAATAATTTATCTAAAGAGAACAAATTTCATTTTTTAGTACACTAGTCCATCTAGTTTTAGCTGTAGGAAGAAAGAGAGTCTAATGATTTTGAAGGACAATTTTAGCTATGGAATTTAAGAACTCCTCCTGAGCTTTTATAACTTTGACTGTAGCTTTCTGGAGTCTTTCAGCCATAACAGTGGGAGCTACAGGTGTTGCTGAAAACTGCTGAAGGGTTCAGTGATTAGTGCCCCACTTTTATAACTAGTTTTATGACTATGGTGTTAATTTTTATATATTTTTGCTTGTAGTTTTCTGCTGGGTGTTTAATATTAAGTGAAATTGGAACCTGTGTTAATCAAGCTAGTCCTTCACTATTAGGTCAGTTAAGACTCTTCAGGGGATCATTTGGGAACCATGTGCAGAATCTCTAAGCTGCTCTGTCATTGTCAGCCCCCAGGATGGGTTACGGTCTTGCTTCAATGTGTGGCTTCCCATATAAGGATGGGAGATGTTTCTCTTTCTCTGTGACCTACACTTTTTAGTACACTGGATCCTCTAAGGACCAAGAGTCTCCCTGTTCATCAAAGCTGTAGAATCCTGTAGAAAAGATTCTCTCATGTTCTGAGTCCTTGCTGACGTTTGAGGGCCAGGACCAAAAAATATTGGCTGTCCTCTTGTCCCAGGTATCTGTTATCTCTCTAGCTCTGGTCTCCAAACTTCAGTTACATCTTATTTTTATGAGCTTATCTAGATAGTAAGCACCTTGAAATACATAGTATAACCAATGACCCATTTTTTGTATACCAATCATGGTTGTCTTAGAGGTTGAATCCATGCAGAATGCTAACAGATAGCAATTAGCAATTATAATGTTTTATAGAGAACTCTTGATATGAAGGACAATAGATCATTTTAACATAACAATCATGATGATATTATATTAGAACTAATTAGGTTTTCTTATTATCTCTGAAATACATTTTGTTGTTCATCTTGGTATAGAATAACTTTTTAGTCAGTTATTTCTATCAAATTTCACAATCCTAAATCACATAAATTTCTACCTAAATTTATTATCTTTCAATAGAGTGCCATTCAAGAACAATGTACTTGCCTGTAAATGTACTTTGTGGGTTATTAATGTCTAACTAGAGTGTCATTGCCTGAACTGCAGTGTTTAAGTATTTCTAAGTCCTATAACATACATAATTACACATAGCAATCACCTAAGCAAAAAAAAAAAAAAAAAAACCAGCCTGGAAAAAGAATCTATGTCATCTGGTTGACTGTTTGATATTGGATTGGCATGCACATTTCATCACAAATATGCATAACATAAGTAAGCAAAAGCCAGATGCGTAAGCCTAAAAAAGTTTATCAACATAAACAACTTTAGCTGGAAGTCACCAGTGTGATAAGATGTTTTCTTCAGTTTATTTTCTTTGAAACAGTGCATCTCAGAAACACAAATATAAAATTTAATATGCCATAAGGTTTGCAATAATTGGTATCCCAGCCACATAGAAAACTTCACAAATTTAGTTTCTACTCTTAAGACAAATTTTAGACTCCTTTAATAGGTTTTATATAGTATAACTACATTGACAGGAAATAAAGACATTTTCACAATTCTTTTACAAGAAGTTTAGAAAATATTCCCAATAACCAAAAATACACTTATCACCCAATACATAAGTTTATCTCACTTATACAATAGCAAAAATGCTTCTTTAATCCAAGCCAACAAATGTAGATCAAGTGTAAGTGTCAGGACCAAATTTAAAGAGTTGCCAAACTTTGATCATTTTATGTTTAAACTCTAAATATACACTGAATAGAAAAGCACATTTATTAGTTACTTTAAGTATGTAGTTGCAACTCTGTAAACTCAGCTTTAAAGTTTAGACTCACATCATAGCTTATTTTCTGATATTTACATATGTATCTGCCCAATATATGTTGTCATAAATTAATATAATAGTTGCTTATTTAACCAATCATGAACTGATTACTGAAAACATTATGGGTTAACATTCAAATATTTTTTAACTTTTAAAGCTCATTCTTTAGAAACTAAAAGTCTACTGATGAGAACTGTGTTTTGCTAAAACACAGAAACTTTGCTTTTAAATTTAGTTTTGTAAGTTTAACTAAAAGCATCCCAATAGTTTAGAAAACCATATTTTTAGACATAGAGTGCTTAACTTTTTAATTATAGCCAAAAAATTATTTTAGATGACTCATCATCACACTTACCAAACCAAACAAACCGAAACAGAATAAAGCTAATCAGAACAGAACAATGAAAGTGACACAGGAGTTCAAAACAAGATATTAGAAAATCAACAATGGCTCCCGTATCGTCTCTTGTTTTCTTCAGAATAGCTGTCCATACCATCAGATGTAATAAAATCAAATAAAGCAGAACAGAATAAAGCCAATCAAAACAGAACACTGATTCAGATAAAACAATAAAATGGCAGAAAACAAAGCAGTGAGAACAATATTGGATTTCAAAACTGAGACAGAAGGAAATCCGCCGTAGTTGCTACACGGCACATTGTTATTTCTTTAACAGCTGCTGAGACTGACGACATTAGGCCAGCAAAGTCAACCAAACAATGCACACATTAAGTTGTTTGTGTACCTCAGTTGCTATCAACTCAGCCTGTCCTCCAACTCAGCCAGTTGCTTGTTCATGGTAGTGGTGGGGGCTGTTCTTGTCACCCAGCTTGTGTACTGCTTGGTTCACAAAAAGGGCAGACTGGCTTCTTGTTACTCTTTCAAAGCCCACAGGGCTTCTGCTGACTCACGAGAAGGGCCAGTTGGCTTGTTTCTTCTCCCAGATCCCATACAGCTTGTAGCGGCTTGCAGGAAGGATGAATTGACTTCTATATGTAATTTTGACCAAAGAAAGGTCTCACATTATGGTACCCAGACAGGATTAGACATTTCATTAAAAGACTGATTTGTTTGTTATCTTGATCATCGAACAACCTGGAGAGAAATATGTTGCCAACTTTAAAGACATCTTTACTCTAAGTGATTTAAATTAACCTACCGTTAAGCTATAGGAAACACAGCATTTGAGATAAAGTTTTGAGTGTTTGTAAAACAAACTTAAGCAGAACTTTTAGAGGATAATGTATACTTAAAAGTTAACACAGAGACATTTTCACCTGAATCATATGTAACCTTTTTGTTGTCAAACTTTAAGGCTTTTATTCTATGTTAGTCTCAAGTTTGTCATTCTTTATCTGGTGGTGCTTTTAATGAGTTTGGCTAACCTCAAAGCCTGTACAAATGGTTTTCCATGAAAATCTCAAAAAGAACCAGAAATAAAAAGAAAAAGAAGAAATTGCTGAGCTCAATAAATACATTTTTCTTAAATCCTTTAACTGGTTATTAACACACATTAAATGGACAGATGAATAAACATTCAAAACAATTAGTTTTAAATCATAGTATATGTGCAGATGGATTGGTCGAGTTAATCTACAATAACCATTTTACATATTTTTAGATTGGTGTATATATAATATGATCAATGATAACTCTTTTATTGGTCACCAATTAACAGAGATACCTTGTAGTAAGAATCAGAGGAGAAAAAAATCCTTTTACAACTGTGAAAGCAAAGACTAGTGAAGGAGGGACCTAAGCTGATGGTTTATCCTATTGGAATAGTCAGCTACACAGACTTAGTGTTTTGATAGCCACAGCTCTTTGATAGCCACAACTTTTGGCCCAAAAATGGCTGTCTTGATAGCTAGATGCAATTTTTCCCTTTAAGCAGGCAGATTGTCATAGGTAATTTAGGGTTTTATTTTCGCGAGTGCTCAGGTCATGTTTGGATATAAAAAGAGACTAGATGAACACTCTTTGGAGCTAAGAATATTCCAAAAGGTGGGGGAAGAAGGACTGTTAAGGTCCCAGTCTGCCCTGCTGCAAATGTCTAACCATGACAGTTGCTTCTCATTTTGAAAAGAAGCAAGTTAAAGAGACGGCAACCCTGCCACTCTGCACCCAATCTAAGGCATCCCTTAGACCAGTGATGGTGAACATTTAGAACTGTAAATGATACCAACAGTGTGCTGTAGTATATGTGCCATGGGTTTGCCATCCCATCCAATGCCAGCCAGCAGTGGTGAGCGGGAAGTGTGTGGAAGTGGTCCACACCAGGTTAGCCACTCTTGCTGTATACCTCAGTCCCCTTCCTCGAGATCTTGTGACCCTTGAATCACAGTTAATATAGGCTTTTATCAGTTTCTGGTCTGACTAGATATTCTAGAGAGAAATCAACGCAAGAGAGAGGCAGTCCTCTGGGGACTGAGACTTTGGCTATCCCTCAAAACACCTACTTCTGTTTAAAACTGTTATTAAACTCATAATGGCCACTAGGAATGTTTTTGTTCTATCAATGAACTCATCTGTGCTATAAAAACCAGTCTGTGTGCCCTGCACCCATATCCTCACACAAAACCAAGAGTATGGGTTGCATTCTCTAGGGGAGGGGGACATAAAGAGAGCTAAATTCTAGTTCTGCCTGAGGGTTGAAAGGCTGACAAATTTGGACTCAAACATTTACATTTATTCTTTGACAGTTTGAGAGTCAAATCTAGACCAGTTTTTAACAATATAGTCTAGAGATAAGTGAAGGTCTTTGGAAGGGTCACAAGGAGAGGGAAATTCACCATTCTGAAAATTTGATCCTATAGTCCAAGAGCCACTGAGAAGAAAATTGACTGGGATTAACTTAGAACTAGCAAGTTAGACCTAAATCCTATCCATCTCAAGGGCATAAAGATGGTTAAGACCAAAAGCTTTCCCAGGTTGAATCTCCACTCCTTAGAAAATATGCCTCCAAAAATGATAGCTACGATTGACTCCAACACACCACCAAGCAGGAAACAACAGTCAAAGAACTTGCATGATTGCTTTTTAACTTTGTGAAAGAGAACAAGAGAGAATGAGAAAGAAAATCAAAGGACGGATTGGAGATACTCCTTTAAGCTTTATTGTTCAGGGCTCATATATGTACGTGATTTTGGAAGTAGCTCTTTCTAGCGTCACTCAAAGATTGGCTTCTTTCACAGTGTCTCCAAATGAGGGTCTCTTGCTGATTGCATGGGAAAGCCCTGCCCAGCTACCATATTAGCCAAAACCCTCATGTGTGCCTTTTTAGATGATCACGAATTTTGATTTCCTTCCAATCCAGGGATGGGGATTATGTAGTCTACAAAGCAGTGCCTATCTTTGGTGCCCTTGTGAATGAACAGTCATGTTCTAGGGGCTCAGGCACTTCCAACTGGAAAGGAAAGAAGATTTCCAAGATTGCAGACAGACACACATTACCACTTTCTGACTCACATTGCTGACAGGGATTAACTTCCAAAATCAATTCCCTTTTCCAGGGAAGAGAACAAAAAGTTATCAAGAAGTGAGCCCTCCCTTTGAATTGGCACCATGTAGAGGCAGCTGGGGGGACAGCAAGATGTCAGCATTTTTCTGTGAGTCAGTACCATTTGCAGATTGTAGGGGAAGAGAACAAGAAGTCACCAAGAAGCAAGCCCTCTCTGCATCAGTGCCATGCACAGGCTTTTTGGGGGAGAGCCAGATACCAGCCCTTCCAGGGCACGGGCTGGGAAATAAGAAGAGCCAACCCCCCACACACATACACACTGTAAGCCGCCGGCTGTTCTAGAGAAACACAGGCTATGATGCTAGCTTTTGAGGCAAAATACAATGTAATGCTTGTTGTGTTTAGTGCTTCACTGACTTTGCAGGTCTAAAGTGAACAGTCTAATCATCTATTCAGAGGACAACAATATGCAATATAGCATCTATGGGGAATCTCCTGAAGGTGGTAGTCATTGCTAATTGCTTATTATCTTGTTTTGAAATCCTATATCATTTTCATTGTTTTGTGGGATTGGGTTTTATTCTGTTTGGTTGGTTTCATTTTATTATATCCAATGGCATGGGCAGATATTTCAAAGATAACAAGATATATTATGATAGGCATTTTGGATTTGTTATTATCTTGTTTATTGCATTCATTGCTTTGTTGATTTTTTAAAGATAGTAAAATACAACAAAGCAAGAAAGAACAAAGCCTATCAAGATAATGCAGCAAAATCGATACAGAACTTCAGAGCAGGATACCTGGAAAACAATGATAGCCACCATCATAAAATACCTTGTTATCTTTACAATAGTTGTCCATTCCATCAGTAGAACAAAATCAAAGCAGAAACAAAACAATAAAACCAGTCAAAACAGAATATTGAATAAAGCAAAGCAATTAATCAGAACAAAGCAAAACAGTGGAAACAGTATTGGACTTCAAAGACAAGATAGAAGGAAATCCCCCATATTTGCTGTATTGCATACTGTTATCCTCCAGAGAGAAGCTTAGACTGCTGGCCCCAGGCCTGCATAATCAACCAAACAATACAAGCATTTAGTCACTTTATGTACCTTAGCTGCTATCAACTCAGGCTGTCCTCGGAACCATCCAGTTATTAACGGTGATGAGTGGGGGGTTGATTCTCAGCCTGTGGGCTGGTAGGCTTGCGCTGCTTACCAGGGAGGCTGGATTGTTGCTTTCTTGGTGGGTCTCACCATGGTGAGTTTTCGGGAGATGCTGGCTTTTCTCCCATTGTTTTATTTTTATTGGTTCTATTCTGTGCTGTTTTGTTTGATTTTTACTATGTCTGAAGCTATCTGCAGCTACTTTGAGCACAAGAAGAGGCACTATGGTGACTATTGCTGATTTCCTACTGCTTTGAAGTCCTGTGTCGCTTACACTGATTTGTTTTGATTGGCTTTATTCTGTTTTATTTTGCTTGATTTTTTCCTCTTTATAATAAAAATTTTTTAAAAATTAAAAATCAATTCTCTAAACTCAAGACACACCCAAGAGCATGAGCTTCAACACAATTAGAAATTCAAAAAGCCATTTTGAAGAGCTGTCTAAAATAAGACAGGAAGGTACTTTATAGTCACTGAACAAGTTAAGAAAGGAATACAAGTAAATTTAGAAATCAGTGTAGATGTAAATCTAAATGAAGCACATACAAAACAGGAATGCAAGGCTCTACGTACAAAAATAAAAATGTCCCATCAAAGAAATTAAATATGAAGGAGTCAAAGTTTTCCCATACTCTCAACTTAAATCTATCATATTTTAACAAAAAAAAGAAAACATAAGCAATAGAAAATCAAAAGATGACAATTTTTCATTACCTAAACAAGTCACAATCCAGAATCCCATTGAAATATTTCAGATGTTAAAAAATAGAAAGTCTTACCTCCTTCCAAAGATCTTGGCAAGACATCCAAAATGACAAAGGAGAAATATAACTCCCAACCTGCTACATAGCAGAAAGCCAAGTTCATATCCCCTGAAATCAAAGTATGAATTCTAAAAGACAATGGATTTTGAGAATAGCAAATATTTATTAAAGATACTTCCTGAGACACAGGACAGGTCCCAAACGTAGGTTGCTCCTGAAGTCTTTTTTTAATGAAAAAAAGGTAAAACACAATTTCTATAACAAAATTGTATTTAATACATTACATGTTGCTATCTTTAAAGTAGTTGCTCAGGATATGAGGTATGGGCATAAACATTTCTTCAACTGATATTAGCACAAATCCTCTTTTTTAATGAACTAAGATACAATTATAGTATGACTTGAATTTCTTCCCTTTTCCCTACTCTCCTTTCCCCTTTCACCCATTCTAGCTCCCTTTTCCTCTTGAACCATTTCTTCCCATTTCACAATATCTATTATACATTTTAGAACTCATTTACTCTTATTTTCTCACACCAGAGAGACAATACTATGTTTACACATGTAAGTATGATGTATTTCACTTATGTGTATGGTCTCAAATTGTACCCATTTACCTATAAAACTCTCAAATTCATCCTTCTTTATGGCTGAGTAGTACTCCATTATATAAAATGCCACACCTTCTTTATTCGTTCCTCAGTTAATGGGCATTTGGGTTGTTCCCAATATTTAGCTATTACAAATTGTGCTCCTGTTAACATGGATACACATATACTATTGTGGTATGGCTTTTTTTTTTTTGAGAAGATACCCAGGAAAGGAGTAGTTAAGTTGTAACCAGGACCTCTAGTCCTAGTTTTTTTTAAGAATCTCCACACTGATTTCCACAGTGACTGCACCAGGCTACACTCCCATCAACAGTGGGAAAGGGTTCCTCTTTCCCCACAGACTCACCAGCATTTGTTACCAGTTTTTTATGGCAGCCATTCTTTCTGAGGTGAGATGGAATCTCAGTGTCATTTTAATCTTCATTTCTCAAATGACTAGTGATGTTGAACATTTTTCCATTTATTTATTTGTCATTTGCACTTCTTCATCTGAAGAGAGTGCACTCATCTCAGATGTTCATTTTTGATCTTTGAATTTGGGGGGGTCCGATTTTTTTCAATTCTTTATATGTTCTAATTAGTAGCCCTTTGTTTGGGGGACAATTGACTAAAACTTCTCCCTGCTCTATGGTTTTCTTTTTACTCTATTGGTGGATTCTTTGAAGTATTTCCTGTGTTTTGTTTATGAACTCTCTATTTACATCTATGTCTTCAGGATTTCTAACTACTTTCTCTTACAGTAGGTCTAGTGTTTCTGTTTTAATATTTAGATCTTTGATCCATTTTGACTTTAGTTTAGTGCATGGTAATAGACATGAATCTAGTTTTAAGCTTCAGCGTGTAGAGTACCAATTTTTCTAGCACTACTTATTGAAGAGGCTGTTTCTATTCCACTGAACATGTTTGGCCCCTTTGTCAAACACAAGTTGGCTGAGGGTGTTTGTAGTTATGTTTGAACTTTTAATCTGTTTCACTGGTCCTCAGATCCATTTTATCTTTTATTTATTTATTTTTTGCCAGTACCATGCTGATTTTATCACAATAGCTTTGTAGTATCATTTCAAGTCAGAGATTGTGATGCCTCCTGCCTTGCTTTTGTTGCCCAGGACTGATTTTGCTAACTTCTTTCTCAGTGAGCTTGTTGTTTCTGTACAGGAATGCTATTGATTTTTGAGTGTTGACTTCATATTCAGCTACACTGCTGAATTTTGTTATTAAATACATAAGTCCTTTGGTGGTGTTTTGGGGTCTTCTATGTATTGTGTCATTTGAGAATTACAACAATTTAACTTCTTCCTTTCCTACCCTTAGTCCTTTTATTTCTCTCTCTTGTCTAATTGCTCTGGCCAATGTTTCCAGAACTATAATGAATTGGAGCAGCGATAATGGACATCCTTGTCTACTTCCTGGTTTTATAGCAAAAGCTTTTAATTCTTGTCCATTTAGTGTGATGTTGGTAGTTGGTTTGTCATACATGGCTTTTATCAGATTGAGATGCAGACCATCTATTCCAGTTTTCTGTAGGGTTTTTTTTATCATGAATAAATTTTGGGTTTCCAAAAACTTTTTCTACATCTATTGAGATGATTATGTGGTTTTTGTCTTTGGCTCTATTGATATGATGTATTGTGTTTATTGATTTGTATATATTGAACCATCCCTGCACTCCTGGCATGAATCCCATTTTTTCATGGTGTATAATCTTCTTGATGATTGGCTGCATCCTTTTTGCTAGTATTTTATTGAGAATTTTTGCATCTATGTTCATTAGGGAAGTTGGCCTGTAGTTTTCTTTTTTGGTTGAATCTTTCTCTGGTTTTGCTATCAGGGTAATACCTGCCCTTGAGGTCTTTTGTCAGAGCTCATCTATGCAGCAAAGTCACAATCTAGGTATGATGTGAGTCAAATTGCAACCAACCTATAGTATTTTGAGTATAGGCACTTAGTTAATATTGTTCTATTAGGGAAACAAGTCATGTCACAAGGTTTCATGAAAGGAACAAAGACATTCTTGGGAAAGGATGGGTCTAGAAGCTCTGGTCACTCACCTGAGCTACTGATGTCTATCTGGATTTAGTGGACCAGCTGATGCTAATCACAGAAAAATTCCAAGTTAATATTTATTCCTTAGGGAGGCATATAGGCCTGGTCATTGCATCATTGTTTTGAGGCCTGGCATTCAGATGTTCCTCCAGTCACAATGCTGACATTTTATTTTTCACTGACTTCCTGAAGAGTGCAGACCCCTCTGATTGCATATTAATTTTCCAGAGAGTACTCATTTGGTGGGGGGGAAGGGGTACCAGGAATCAAATTCAGGATTTTTCACTTACTGGGCAGGTTTTTGCCACTGAGCAATATCTCCAGACACTTGTGTATTAATTTTTATCTAACTTATCTGCCTAAAATAATGGAATTGGTGAGAAGGAAGAAAATGGTTCCAGAGGGTGGAATTGTTCATATTTTGGAGGACTGAGAATATGGTTCAGCCCTGCTCTTCTCCACTGGGTGGTCCCGCTTGAAGAATCTTTATAGCACAGCCTAATTGGTAAATCCAGGACAGTGCTCCAGCCCCTAATACCAGCTGCTCAGATCTCTGTGATCCAAACCACGAAGTCCTCAGCCCCCTTCCTCTTCTCATAGTCCCTGGCTCCTGCCCGAAGTCCTTCCTGTAATACAGTCAAACTATCCCTTAACTAGGTTACCTGCTTCCACTCTGTACCAATCCAGTTACTTCTGTAATGCAGACTAATACATACACTATAGGCACTGGAAAATTGAAGAAAGATTTCATTACTGTCAATAAGATGGTTAGGTTAAAGTTTTACAGAAAGGAAAAGGCTTGAAATTATCTTGGATGAGTTTTCTAGGAAAAAAAAAAAACAGGATCATTAGAAAAAAAGAAAGAAATGGAACAAATGCCTGGAAACAGAAATGGTAGTGATGTACATCAATAAGGGAGTAAACCATTAGGTGGCAGTGAGGACCATGTTTTTGTCAAGCAATGGCCATTTTAGAAGGGAAAGTTGAATAAAAGGTTTTGAACATGACAGGGTGGAGTTAGTACTATGGCCAACTTTTTAATTTAAAAAGCAGTGTTGAAAATTTTTTGCCCAATCCAGGAGGGAAGGGCCCCATTCAGAGGTTCAGAGGAGACCTTCAGAAGGTGTAATTTGTTGCCCTCATGTAGACACGAAGAAGTGGGGACAAGTGCTAGGTTACTGTTCTAGTCCAGGAGGAGACAAGGGCCTAACTACAGAGCCTAAGAGAGAACACTGGAAAAGAACGAACTAGGCAAGGGGAAAAGTTGAATGTTGCCAGTGGAGGAGGACTTGTGGCCTAAAATATGCAAGTGTACTCTTCTATCCACATTCTAAAGGGGCAGCATTCCTGAAACCATGTCTCTCCATCACCATGACCTCCCTCAACCTGAGAGCCTGGGATCATCCATTCGAATGCATGGGCTTTCCTTTCTTAAATGTCCACCTGAGATCTATATTCCCTTGCACAAAATTTGGCCACCTGGGCACACAGAGAGCCCCTTCCATGAAGAAAGCAAGCTTCTGGACTCCAGTGAATTAACTCTGCACAGAACTCACCTTTCCAGTCTTGTAGGAAGATGCGCCCTTTCAAGAGAGACTCAAAGTGCCTTCGGCAACATGAGGTAGTGGCGAGGACTCTACTTGGCAAGAACATTGGCTTCTAAACCTAGAACTGGCACTAGCTTGCTATCAGGTATTCTGAGTATTTGTCCATAAAATGGGGCAACAATGTGCTACACATAGGAACCCACAAGCTCCTAAAGGTTCTTTATATTTTACATATGAATGGGATAATACAAAACTTATCTTTGTGTTCCTAGCTTATTTCACTTAATACAATAATCTCTAACTTGGGATTCTGCCTCTGTATTTCTGAGCCAGACAATGGTCCTTGTTACATCAGTTGGGGCAAATTATTTATTGGTAGTTTTTTTATAGAGCTCACTGACCTTCATTTCAGGTTCAACAACCCTCCTTGTCAGTGCTCATCCTCCACTCCTTGGTCTTGTTTACCAATCGGAAATGAAATCTCAAATTGCAGAGATGCCAAGAAGCAAAAGGGACATGGGGTACAATCAAGTAGGACCCCACCAATTAACTTACAGAAAACCAGGATGTCTAATTCTAGGCAGAGTTGAGCAGACAACCTGGAAGGAGGACAAACAGAAAAAAGACCCGTATGTTCCAGCACAAAGTTCTCACACTGCATTTTCAAGCCACATCTATTCATTTTCAGGAAGTCTTGAATCCACGTTTTTCCCAGCCATGCATGAGATTTCTTTTGCCTCACATGACGCAACTGAGCCTAAAGCATTGGCAGTGCTCAGGGTTGCAGGAGGCAATGCCAAGAGAATGCATTCATTTCCTGTTGCTGCCAGCTGTCTATTCCCGGAAATGTAGGCTTTTCTTATCAAATTCAGAATTCTCCCAACTGCTGTCCTTTGCCCAATTCCACAGCCATTTTCACATTTTTTAAGTGTTTGTTACACCAAATACCCCACTTCCAAATACCATTATCTGTGTAAGTTTCTTACTGCTACTGTCACAAAACTACCCTAAGGTTAATAGTTTAAAACAACACAAGTTGTTGTTTTAAACAACAAACTATCAGGGCCTCTCTCTCTTCGGAGGATTAAGAGATAACCATTTTTGTTTGTTTGTTTGTTTGTCTTTTCCACCTTCTTAAAGCTACCTGCATTCCTCATGCCAGGGTTCCAACCTCTATCTTTGAAACCTTTCTCTCTGTGTTTTTCACACTCCCCTCCCACCCCCATTTCTATAATCGTATCTTGTCTCAGACTCTGATTTTTCCACCTTCATCCTAAAAGCACACTTGTGATTCTATTGAACCCGTATGATAACCCAAGACTATATCCCTCTCCATCTCAGGATCCTTAAATTACCTACTTAAATTATTGTACCTAAATTCCTTTTGCTACGTCATGTAGCACATGTACAAGGTCCAGGAACTGGACCAGGATGTGGGATTATGAGGAGAAGGATATCCCTCGGACTACAACACAAGAGATGTACAAAAGATGTACAACCGGCACTGCGGCTGACCTTAGAGGCCAAGTCTGGTTTTCTGACACCATGAGGTAGCCTTGTGTATGTCCGTTTTCCCCTGTGACTGTTCAGATTATGGACTCATTCATGCATAACACTGTCTCTAGATAGCCTGTGCCTCAAATCCACCCCAGTTCCTTTCAAACTATCAGTACATCCGTAAAGATTCTGACTGAGAATGGAGGAAGGCTACACTTCCCGTGGGTCGATTTCATTGGTTCCACAGAAGATCCTGCTGCACCGGGGGTTGGGGCTCCACCTCCTCTGTTCTTTCACTTAGATTACTGGCGTTACGGTCAGTCTTGCATTCTCCAGGTTTGGGCTTCATAGAGTCTTCTGTTCTGACCTAGACGTGGCCAATTTTTCAATGAGAAGGGAAAGAAAATTCAGGTTCCAGAAATAAATTCCAGTTCAAAAATGCCAACTGTTTCATCATCTCAACCAGAGAGGTAGATTTTTTTAAAAAGTTTTAATGGATATGTAAGAATTTCACATATTTATGGGGCACTGTGTGATATAGATATGGATATAGATTTGGATATAGATATAGATTTTGTTATACAGGCTCTTGCCATGCAGTTCAGGTGGGCCTCAAACTCTCTGTGTAACAGGCCAGCCTCAAGCTTGTGGTCATCCTCTTCTCTCAGGCTCCTGAGTCTTGGGATTACAGTTGTGTCCCACCACACCTGCCTCATATTTTCATACACACATATACTGTACAATGTTTAAAATAGTGTAAATATATCTATCTACCTCAAACAATTATTCATGTTATGGTGAAAACATTCAAAGTCATTTCCTTTAGCTTTTAAAAACCTATATGCATCTACCCAGTACAATCTCATTATCACCATGCAATAGAGTGACTAGATAATGTCACTGTGCTGTACAGTAGAACGACACAATGTCTTTCTCTTATCTATGTTAATACCAGTTAGTTAACTACTCCCCATTCCTTTCATTCCCCTACTTGTCCCACCTGCTGTTACCTAGCATTCCATTCTTAATGTCTGTGAGATTGGTGTTTTTTATATTTTACATATGAATGAGATAATACAAAACTTATCTTTGTGTTCCTGGCTTATTTCACTTAATACAATAATCTCTAACTTGAACTATGTTGTGGAAAATAGAAGGATTAGATGCTCTTTTGTTACAGGATAGCATTTCATGACATGGGCGTGTCACATTTTCTTTATTTTCTTTTATTTTAAAGCAATGAAAGTGATACAGGACTTCAAAACAAGGTAAAAGAAAATCAACTACCATAATCCCTCTGGTTATCTTCAAAATAGCTGCCCATACCATCAGACATGATAAAATGAAACAACACAGAATAGAATAAAACTAATCAAAACAAAATAATGAAAGCAATACAGGACTTCAACACAAGATAAAACATTTTTTTCTAGCATTTTTTATTTCTATTTTTGATATCCACACCCTAATGGAATGAGGTGATAGTGCCATGTTTTTTATTTCATGTTCCTGACATTTTTATCATGTCTTCAAGTACTGGTTGACTATTTGCATGTCATATTTGGAGAAATGTCCATGGAAATGTGTTTGCACATTTTTTAATTTGGAATTTTATGTCTTCTTTGTTGAGGTGCCAGAGTTCTTTATAGATTCTCACCAGCTTATCAGCTATATAATTTACAGATGTCTTCTTCCATTCCACAGGTTAACATTTCACTCTGTTGACTGTGTCCTTTGATGCACAGAAATTTTTAAGTTTTAGGCAGTGCTGGTCATCTATTTTTGTTTTTGTTGTCTGTGCTTCAAGTGTCATGCCCAAGAAATCATGACAAAATACAATTCCATAAAGATCTTTTCCTATGTTTTCTTCTATATGATTTATAGTTTTAGATCTTGCATTTAGATAGTTGATTTGTTTTGAATTAAATTTTGTATATGGTAAGAGTACACTTCAATTTTTTTTGCATGTGGATATTCAGTTTTCCAAACATTATTAATTGAAAATGCTGTCCTTTCTCCTTTTGAGTACTTTTGGTACCCTTGAAAGACCATAGGAATAACAAGTTCATTTCTGGACTGTCTGTTCTGTCTCATTGGTCCATACATTTTTCTTTATGTCAATCACAGATAATTCTGATTACTGCAGTTTTGTGATAAGTTTTGCAATAAGAATGCATGAGAGCTTCATATTCTTCTTTTATAAGTTTTTCTTTGATTTTAGTTCCTTCATATATCACATGAATTTTAGAATAGATTTTTGAATCTCTGCAAAAGGTTCTTTGAAATTTTGATAAGGATTGCTTTGAATTTGTACATCACTTTGAGTAATATTGACAGTTTAATGTTGTTTTTCCATCCATAAGCATGGGAAGTCTTTCTATTTCTTTATGCCTTCATTAGTTTCTTTCAGAAATTATTGATAGTTTTTATGGTTCAAACGTTTTGCCTCTTAAATTAATCTCCAACTGTTTTATTCTTTTTGATGCTATATTAAAAGGAATTATTATATTAATTTCTTTTCCAAGTTTTTCAGCATTCACATCAGAAATCCAAATGATTTTGTGTATTGGTTTTGGCTCAGTTTATTCCTTTTCTAATTTCTTAAGGTATAAAAGAGATCATTATTTGATATATTTCTTTTTTTCTAATGTAAGAATTTACACTATAAATTTCCCTAATGATTGTGTCTCTGTATCCCATAAATTTTAATATTGAAAAATTTTTTAACTTAAAGAAAAATTGTAAAAATAATAAAGTTGCAATATGTTTCTCATTCAACTCGGTCTAGTTATAACATCCTATGTTATGCATATTTTGTAAGTTTTGCTATGTCTGTTCCATATATTTTCTTCCCTATGAGACCCAGATTGAAGGGCAACTTCCTCCAGGTCATGTGATCCTTGCAGTTAAGAGGGCAGGGAGCCATGAAATTTCTACTAACTTCTGCTCAGATATGGCTGATGAAGCTTTTGCTCATATCCAATTAGCCAAATCTGTAACATGGATAGCACATAAAGAATGTCTTCACTTGGCTAAATGACCAAAATTTCACTGGGTCCCAGTTAAGTTCTTATCCTGAGTTCACAAAAGATCTCCAAAACCTCATGTCTCCACTGTTTCTGAAGTGCTAAACTCCTTGCTTTAGGTCCAGTGCACTAATTCCTGGTAGCCAATACCATTTCAGTGTCTTGATTTCAAAGAAACAATATAGATTTAGGAGTAACTTGTTCCAAAGTCTGAAACTCTCCACAATATCATCCTGGCCACAACCCCTCCCTTGTATTTAGTATTTATAATAATCACTGTTACACTTACTGAGTATTAATTGTGTTCTGGAAATTTTCATTACACTTGGCATGTATCAATTCATTTTATGCCTCTTGGAAACCCTGAAATGAAGGTACTTTTATTATCTCCGTTTTCAGGTATGTGGATCCTGAATGACAGCATAAGTAGCTTGTGCGTGGCTATACAGGCAAACTTAGCAATAGTTCTCTTCAATGTGTCACTCACCGCCTTTCCTGGAACTGAGCAGCAAAAGCCTTTGCCTGCCTCTTATTGTTCTTATGGACTTTCTAGCCATTGTACAAATAAGCATAGAATAATGTGTCCCAGTGAGGCTTCAGGCCACCGAATTCATAAGTGGCAAGTGCAGGGTATAGAAGGGGCCACTCCCTGAGCCTGTGCTCATGGCAGACACTGCATGTCATTCACCGTACTCTAAACCCAAACTCAAACTGGGGACCTGAAACACTCTTTAAGAAGTCTCTCTGGGTCGTCCTCTAAAAAAGAAGGAAATTCAACACTTGTGACATCATGGATGAACCTGGAAAACATAATGCCAAGTGAAATAAGCCAGTCATACAAAGGCAGCTACATATGTTTCTGTTTATATGAGTTGCTTACAGTGGTCCAGCCCAAAGAAATAGGGACTAGAACAGTGGTTCTCCCAGGCTAGAGAGAAAGGAAAAGGAGAGGTGTTGTAGTTCAATTGGAAATGTGAAGAAGAACCAATAAAAAGTGTCAGTAACATATGAGGTAAGAATAAATGTGATGTAAAATTAAGGCCAGCATAAAAGTTGCCTCTGAGTCAGCATTCAAAGTCAGATGTTCACCCAATCTCTTAGACTGAAGAGTTTTCCTCCCTTTGCACGAGGAAGTTTTCCTCCCTCATGCCCCTTATGTGTGGTCCAGTTACAAGTGTGAAGATGACACACGTGGCCTCCTAACAAACCCCCATTCACTAATATCATCAGCAATTAGTTGGCAATCTTTTAATGAGTGCTTAAGCAGAGTCATTACGAGATGAAGAACCAGATTAGTGGTTTTCAAAGTGTATTCTGTACATGCCTGAGATACACGTGTGCGGAAGGGGACATGCAGCCTCCCATTTCCATTTTAAGTTGAGGGTACTCAGATTTTGTTTGTCAATTTGCCTTCCATGAATTTTTACCTGGAGAAATATGGTCAAAAATCATACCTTTTGAAAATCGTACCATGCCAAGGTCCTTCTGTGCCATGATAACCTATTCTTATAACCTATCAAACAGATAGTGGTTTTGTTTTATATTTATTTGTTTATTTGTTTTGTCATCACCCCCATCCTCATTTTAGTGCTGGGGGTTGAACACATGCTTCATATGGTCTATCATTGAGCACTGCTCCCAGCCCAGTGGTTTCAAAACATCCCCTTGTGTTATTTTATGCTCTCTCAATTAAATGGCCTGGTCTATGTTTCCTAGCCTTTTACCTGGGATACTTAAACCATTACATGGATTACCTGGCCTTGTGGAGAGCTCACTGAAAAAGATGTGGAGGAAAGCAGGAACCCAAAGGAGCTGGATCCAGTCCAATTCCCAGTTGTTCAAGTGCTCCCATCCCAGACACCAGACACTGAATGAAGACTTTGTGGCAACCCCACCTTAGCCACCATCTAATTGCCAAGATATGAAAGACCCTAAATAAGTGCTACCCATCCAAGGCCAAATCGATTTCCACATCCAAGAGCAAAATCACTGATAGCTATCATTTTAAGTCTCTGTTTTCAGTGGGATTGTTAATAGACTATCAGAAAAGACACTACAATTTTCGGTACTGTTCTTCAAAGAATATCACATTCTACATTCTGCTAATGTTCTATTATTGTATTTTTCCGTGAGTTTCAGTAAGCTGCCAGAATTTAAAATGATAAAACATCTTTGAGTATGTTTTGGAATCCAGCCAAAGTATTAGTGCCTGTTTCTGAACAGAGGTCCTGGGAATGCTGCCAGCATGCAGAAATGGGGGAACCCCTTGCATCCCCTTGATTTTGGTATTTCTGTTTCTTTCTTCTTTCCCTGGAATGGGTTTCATTGCACAGCAGCTGAGCTTGTGATAACAGCCATAAATCACACATCCAAGTTTGCCTGGGAATAACCCTAAATTCACCTACTACATCTGGCATTAGAGAAAAATAAGCCGTCCTCAAAACCTACACATTTTCCTGACTCATATCCTAGTATGGTCCTGTAGGGCAAGGTGCTGGCCCAACATAATTATTACAACATCCTGTGATTCATTCTCTGTGACAAAACCCTTTTACCTGATTTCTGTGCCCTACTCCTCAGTCTATTTCCTGTAAAAGACAGAGACAGAGCTACCAGGAGAGCAGAGGAGCTGAGACCGGCTCAGAAACCTGCAACGCTTACACTGAAGTTGGTGCTTCCACTTTCCACCATGCAAGTCACTACAGTCCTTCTGTGCCTGCTGCTCGCAGCAGCCACCTTTAGCTCCCTTCTGCTGCTCAGCCAGGTAAGGCCCTGCCTCCCACATGTCACCCATCTCTGGGTTACCACAGAACATTGCAGCACAAGGGGGTACCCTCAGCTCATCCTTGCAGCTGCTCATCCAACCTGAAGCATTTCAGAAAAGGACAAGAAGGCAGCCAAATCACAGTTGCTCCTGTGCACAGCTTGAACTAGAATTCCAGCCGTGGACCTGGAATCCAGCTCTAAGCAGGGGTCCAGCTATGGAAAGACACCTCATGCAGTTGCTGCTCCACTGACTTTAAGTAGCGGACTTGATGGACCTCGGTTTGAAGGGTATTTCCAGATACGGGAAGGAAGAAAGGGACCCTAAATCTAGCCTGTGCTTTATTCAGCCCAGCTTCCTGATCCAATGATTCTGAGAGGTGGTGGGTATTAGGGACTTTCACAACTAGGCGTGGGTTTCTGGAGTCTTGATGAAGGACCCATAGCAAGAGTCCACTGACCCCAGAGAATTAGGTTATTATATTAGGTCTTCTTACCAACACAGAGACTTGTCATCAATTTCTCTTGCCCTTATCATTTGAGGATGGTGCTGTCTCATTTCATAGACCATGAAAGTAAAAGTTTAAAAAAACACCTTAAAGGGCAAATACATTGAGCTTAGGTAGATAGCTTCTCTCCCCACCTTTTGCTATCTCTCTGACTCCTTCTTATCATAAATGGAAAGACCCAAAAATCAATATACAGAACATTTTCTTGTTTCATTCCAGATGGTGTTAATATCTCCATCTGCTGCTATAAACAGAGCCAGAGGATTCAGGTGCAGAGACTGGAGAGCTACACAAGGATCACCAGCAGGAAATGCCCCTGGCAAGCTGTGATGTGAGTGGACCCTGCCGATCCACCTTCAACCTTCACTCCTATGTTTTCCCCCGGGGCAATATAGGGCTACTGTCAAGCTGAGTTAGATCCAAATACTCAGATACCTAGACCATCTCTAATTCAATCCCAGAAGTTTTCCAGTTCAGAACTGCTAACTGGATAGGAAGCTGAAAGTGAAAATTCATTTTCTTTTGTAAGTTTCAGTTTCCCCATTGGAACCAAGAGGGCTTCACCTGGGTCAGTGTTAGGAGTTTTCTTTCCTTGAGGCTCTTCTTTTCTTTGCCTTCTTTCTCCTGCATCTCTGGGGCAGTGTCATCACCCTGGGCTAAAGGTCATGCAGGTTACCTAGGTAACAGATTTTAATTCCACATTGAGTTCTCAAGGCTCTGCATCTAACTGGGATTTTTCTCTCCCACAGTTTCAAGACCAAATTTAACAAGGAAATCTGTGCTGACCCCAAGCAAGAGTGGGTACAGGATTCCATGAAGTACTTAGATAACAAATGCCAAACTCCAAAGTCTTAAGTACTCACACATGAACTGAAGCCAAGCCCAGACTTGAGATGCAAACAAACTCATGCTCCCTGTCATTTGTGAGACTTGGTCTGTACACTAGAATCCCAAGGAAGATGACCTATGTGTAATAATATGAAGCATAGTTTTCTTAAGTACTGATTTTTAAAGTTGCCAATGTTTTAGTTCAGTGTGTTACAAATTTGGCATGGTTTGGTTATAAAACTCTGGATTCACCAAGTCACATTAGTCCTAAAAACTGTGGGATGCTTCTGTTTGTCTACCTTGATACAACATTATGAAGGTTTTTATAAGAATCCATACAAAGGCTGTTCAACAAATGTTTTAGGAAGAAAACACAATGTTATTATACAATGCAATATTTCATATGTATGACACCTGTATCTTCAATAAAATATATTTTTGCATTATCCTGACTTTGATTGTGTTTAAAGGGATGAAATAAAGCTGGAGGGCTGATTGATGGCAAGGAGGAGGGCATGGCTACAGAGCATGGTGAGTGCGTTGTAAAAGCACAAGTGTATAATAAACACTGGGCTTTCCCCAGCCTGGCTTCTTTGCATGTCTAGAAAAGTCAGGAAGGCTGGGGCCAGGCAGTACAGTCCCAGAGCTCAAAAGCTGACATCTGACATTGTCTTTAGTCATTCGTTCAGATATGTTTCTTTCATCCTAAAATTGTTGCTCTTCTCACCATCACAGAACTCTCCCATCCTCTGTAGCATAGGCTTTCTGGATGGGTAGTTTCCCCATTTACTTCAGTCATCCACTTCAGAATATTGTGATCATCACCTGAACTGAGAAATGAGATAGTGGTCCAACAGATGACCTCAGACACTTCTTCCCACATCTGGAAACCATATGGTGTCTTTTTAAAAGTTTCCATCTCTGCACGTTAGGGAAAAGTAGAAAAGGTAAGGATCCTATACTCAATGCAACTTACTGACAATCCCTTTATAGCTTCAATTAGAACTCCTTGCAGAGAAGATTTCCATCCAAGCCCCAGGTAGAATACTCAAGGAATGGGTCAGGATATATCAAACACCTTAATAGAAGCAGAAAATGTATTGATACCCATTTAAGTTTATCACAGTGCTCAACCTAGATCCAATAGTTCTTTCTACTTTTCCTTAACCTACCAGCACTTATCTCCAATCACTAATAGTCAATAGAACCTCAAATTCTAGCAGAGGACAACCAGGAGGCACACTTTGGAGTAAGAGGAGAAATAAATGAACACTGTACTTAAATAGGACACAGAAAGCTCTATAGTATGAGCAAATATTAAGCGATGTTATACAGCAGTACAGCAAAGAGGCAAGGGCTCCTTATGCCTATGTTTGAAATAATCTGCTCAAGAAAAATTTGTAAAACCTTGGCATCATCTCCAGGGAATTCTAAACTCATTTGTTATCATGTGTGTTTTACACTGAAAGTGATTCCTTCTACATGGCAACTAGGTTTAGAGAAGAATTTCACTGCAGCATCTGCCATACTTAGGGATGATAGAATCAAAACCCATTTTGGGAAGAGGTTTATCATTTAAGGTTGAGCTACTTTGGGAATCAAAATTCATAGAACAATTACACTTCAGGATCTTTGGAGTCACCTTCTGGCTGGGTGGGAGACAGCCACAAGAGACAGTCATGGAGATGGGACAGGCTACTGCAGACCCCTGAGAAGTTTAAGCAGTAATGAGCTCAGGTTGGGAAGCACACAGTCATTCTATCCTTTATGAAGAGAAAGCAGTCCAGTCACATGCAGTCTTCTGAGGGGGCTGGTTCTGAACATGTTGAAATTAAGTCCAGAAGACTGGTGTACTTCACTGCCTACTTCCAATACAGAGCTCAGTGGTCTGTTTGGATTTTCCTCTCTATCAACATGATCAGGGATATGGCTTGGCTTGGCCAGTAGCCACAGCCTGAGGTATATGGACAGAAAGCCTTCTGGAGTAAGAGAAGAACCTCATAATCCCATAAAGCTAGTAAGACATAACAGTGACTTGGGGTTCACAGAAAAGCACAAACACTGTCTTGGTTACTTTTCTCTCACTGACAAAATACTTGATACCCAAAATGAAGCAGGGAAAGGTTTATTTAGCTTACAGTTTGTGGAGGTTTCAGTCCATATTCAGCTGGCTCCAAGGCAGAGTGGCATGGCTGAGGGGTAGCTGTTCATGGCAGCCACAGGTGACAAAAGCAAGCAGGATAAAAAGAGGAAAACATGTCTTCTTCCCTCCATTATATTGTATGCCGGATCCACCCCAGAATGGGTGCAGCACTCACACTGCCAATTCCAGCACTAGACAGTGAGCTAATCACAAACGCTAGACTCAACCACCGCCATGACTGTGCAAGGCTTGGAGGGCCACCTAGACACAAACCATAACAAATATCAAAAGCCACAGAGTTAATAGAGCTCTAATACTATTGATTAACCAGATAGAACAATGTGACATGACTCAGCCTTCACACACACAAAAAAGAGGCCTTAAGAACAAAACATGTCCTAGGCATGACTCACTATTCTTCATACTTATCCAGTGGATTTCAATACCACAGGCCCTAGAAAGAAACCACTTGCCTAAACATACAGAGGACTTATTTTGCAATCATTTGTTTGTTTTTGTGTTTTTTTCCCTTACTTTCTGCCTTGTTTTTATTCTTTTCTCTTATTTTTCTTGTTTGTCTTTTTCTGTTATTTTTACCTAATTCTATTAACTTTCTTTTATTGTTTAATCAGATATTTATCTCACTTTTACCTCCTTATCATCTTCCTTTCCTTTCTTTTTTAAAATTTTACCTCTTTCATTTCCTTTCCTTTACTAATTTTGAGTTACTTAATTGACCTTATTATTTCTGATACCTTTTCTATTCATAATAGAGACAAAGTTGTAGATACTTAATATATGTCAATATTTGGTTGGTCTTTATGCCTGTATTATTATTGCAGGTATCTTTTCTATTGTTAAGGATGGCATAGCTGTAAATATGATTAGTTCTTAATGGAATATCAATAATCATTTTGTCTTTGATTCCATTATTGTTGTTGATTTCTTCTCTATAGTTAATGACAGTACAGTTGTTGCTTTTAATTGGTTTTACTCTATGTCAATCTCTCATTAATTTTTATGTCCACACTATTATTTGCTCTTCCCTGGGTGGTGCTGAGGATCAAGCCACTGGAAGAAAGTTGGACACTTAGAAGACCCTCAAATTTACTGAATAGGTGGAATAGAGGTATAAACAACAAAACATATCCAAATCAAAGGACACATCATAAGGAGATAAAATCCAATTAAAATGAGCTCCACTGTAGTAATAAAATTTCTCTACCCTATCTGATCTCTGATCCACAATTTTAAAAAGTAGAAACATCAGAAAGTAAGGCAAAAAGTGCAACCCCTAAACTCCTAACAACTGAAAAGCTGATCTCACTAACACTAAAGTAGAGAAAACAATACTCATAAAACTAAGAAAGCAAATAGTTAAAGTGTTTAAAGAGGCAAAGAAATAAACATTCAAGCAAATGTATAACATAAACTCAAAGAGGATTTAAATAAATATGTAAAGGATTTTAACAGTAAAATCTCCTTAGAGGAGAAATAAACATTAAACTCATGGAGTTAAGCAAGACAACATAAGACATGAAATACCACTTTGGGAAAGAATTAGAAAGTATGAAAAGAAAGCAAACAGAGATAGAAAAATTCAAAGGAAAGCAGTACAACAGACTTGACTGATGTGAGAAAAAAGTGTCAGAAATAGAAGACAAGGAGGATCATAAGCTCAGTGATACCATACAATGACATCATGAAACTTGGACCTAAAAGTTGCAATATGACTAAAATCTAAAAATAATAGCAATAAAGAATGAAATTAGAAGATGATTCATGAGGTATAAAAATGTATTAACTGATTTCTTTTTAGTTACTTTTCTCTTGTTGATGAGAAAAAATACCCAGCATCCAAAGTTAAAGGGGAGAACCATTTGTTTAGCCGATGGATTTAGAGGTTTCGGTCCATGGTTGGCTGGCTCTAAGGCAGGGTACTACGTAGCAGAAGGTCAGTAGTTCATGGTGGCTGGAGACAGAAAAAGCAACAAGAGAGGAGATAAGACCTTTTCAATCCCTTATATGTTATGCAGGCTACCCACCCTAGGGCAAATGTAGCACTCAGCAGAACTATGCCAAACCAGTCAGTGGACTGATTTACTAATCATACACCCTTAATCACAGCTTCAGATACTCTAGATTTAGCCACCTCTAGAAAAGCCCTATAATCATATGAGGCTTTCTTGAGGGGACATCTAGACACAAACCATAATACATCATAATAGAAAAATTTCCAAACCTAGAAAAATAATCCAATATTCAAGTAAAGGAATCATGTAGAATCTTTAAGAGCCATGACCAGAAAAGAAACTCTCCACAATACCTCATCATCAAAATTTCAGAAATTCAACAAAAGGAAAAGATTATTAAAAAGTATTACATAAAAAGCTATAAAGACAAGCATTAAAATAACTGCAGACTTCTCAGTATAAACTATCAAGTCCTGGAGAGCTTGGAGCAATGATTTTCAAGTGCTAAAAGAAAATGGTTGTCAACACAAACTTTTATAGCCTGCAAAATTATTCTTCAAAAATAATGGAGACATAAAGACTTTTCATGAAAGAAATTTTAAATAAATATGTGACCACTAAGCCAGCATTATAGAAAAATTTGAGGAACTCATAGACAGAGACAGGGAAGCCACCAGTATTGAAGGAAAGAAAAGTATACATCTAACTGGGAGAGTAAACAAAAGGCAAAAATAAAGGTATCTACACTGGAAAAAATAATGCAATGACAGGATTTAGTAAATATCTAATAATAACTCCCAGTGTTAATGGTCTTAACCTCCAATCAAAAGACATAGACTGGCTGATGGGATCAAAAAGCAAAATGCAATCATATATTGCTTCAGAAGACAACAATTCATTCAAGAGAACTTATGTAGGCTAAAATAGAAAGGAGGGAAAATAACACTCCATTTGACCAAAACCTGAAAATAAGCAAGAGTAATTATTTTAAGACACATCAGACTTCAAGCCATAACTGATCAGAACAGATGGCTACTACACACCTGTAAAGTGAAAAATCAACACGATCAGATAACAATTGCAGATTTCTATGCACCGAATGTTGGCCCATTAAAAACTACTGAATTTAAAGACAGACATGAATGCATACATAGCAACAGACTTTGATATCCAACTCTTAAAATTACACAGATCAGTCAGAAAAAAAAATCAAATAAGAGACATCAGTGTTAAACCACACCATTGAAAAAAAGCCTTTAGCAGAGAATTTTGTCCAACAAAAGAATACATATTTCAAATGGTTAGAGTACATAAGATTTTATGGTAATCACGGTTCCCTATTAGATTGCTTTGGAGCCTTATAATGTTTTCATTCATTAGTTGGAATGGTTTTATTCTGTTTTGTTTGATTTTAATATGTGTGATGGTATGAACAGCTACTTTGAAGAAAATAAGACATTATGGCAGCCATTGCTGATTTAATATCTTGCTTTGCAGTCCTAATATGCTTTTGTTCTTCTATTACCATTGGTTCTATCATGTTGTGTCTTACTGGATTTTTAATATGTGTGATAGTATAAACAAATTTTTTATGGAAAATCTGACATTATAGTAGCCATTGTTCATTTTCTGTTATTTGGTTCAGAATGCCCTGTAATACTTTCATTCTCTTGAATGGCTTTATATTACTTTGTTATATTTGATATTATTGTGTGTGAAGCTATGCTCAACTATTTCAAAGAAAGAGACATTATGGTAGCTACTGTTAATATCCAGTTATCTTGTTGTGAAATGCTGTGTTGCTTACATTGTTCTGTTCTGATCTGCTTTGTTCTGTCCTCTTTTGTTTTAGTCTCTTTAAAATAAATTTTTTTTAAAAAGTAATACATATTTCACTCAAAAATACATGGAACTTTTTAAAAAATGGATCATTTCTTAGACCATAAACATGCTGAAATAAGTACAAAAAATTGAAATAAAACCCCACAAATGATCAGATCACAGTAGAATGAAGCCAGAAATCAACAAGAAAAGAAACCACAGAATCTAGGCAAACACATGGACGTTAAATACTATATTGCTCCCTGCAAGCATGAAGTTCTGAGTTCAATCCCTGGCACATTAATTAATTAATTAATTAATTAATTAATATTGTTGGATAATCAATGGTTAACAGAAGGAATCAAGGGTGTAGAACCAAATGACAATGGAAGCAAAACACACCAAACCCTAGGGAACATAATGAAAGCAGTTCCAAGAGGGAAGTTTATAACTATAAATATGCACATAAAAAGAATACAGTGATCTACAATAAATGACCTAACAAGGCATCTTAAGGTCCTAGGTGGACAACAATCCAAATATTAAACTAAAGAATGAATGAAATCATAAAGATTAGAGTGGATATTAATGACATTGAGACTAAAAACAACACAGAGGATCCATGAATCAAAGAATTTGTGCTTTGAAAAGATGGAAATAGAATCTGAAAACAAGGTAGACAGGAGAATAAGGAGGAGGAGAGGGGAGGTAAAAGGATCAAGATTCAGTCAGTATATATATGTGCCATTTCCACATGATGAACTCACTTACTAGGTACTACAAACATATACAATACTAATACAAAAGATAATATATGGAAAAAGTTAAATGACACACACTAATGGGCAATTACCATCCCTGATATGGACAACAGTGTGGTATGCTGAATGGATAGTATAAACCACAAATAATTAAAATATACTTTATTTGTAATAAACAAAAATGCTTACATAGTTTCACTTGGAAACAAACTCTTACATGATGGGATTACTGAACAAAAACAACAAAGTTTAAGCATGAAGGATTTTCTTTTCTGGCATTTATTTATTTATTTGGAGACACACAGGAAGGCACTACTTAATTTTTTTAACTGACCTCCCTTAGGGCCTGCTCACGGAACTGTAAGCATTATAAATACGTTCACAAGTATTCGTTGTCCTATCACATCTATGTCACTTGTGTATTCTGAAATCACATATATACCTGATAATTTCCCTGGGGAAGATTGCTATATCAGTTAATTTTGAGTTCTTGGTAGATGAGACTAAGGAAGGGTAATTTTCAAGAAGTTTTATATACTATCAGAATAAAATGCTAGCATTCCCTTGCACAGGTTGCCACAGAGAAATACTGCTTAGAAGCTTTCCTTTTCACTTTGGTTCATTTTTAATTTGGGGGTTTACAGAGCTATGTGATTCATTTGCATATAGTACAGTACAGTCCTGCCACTGAAATACTAAAGCACATGATGCCCATTGTTCTTTTAACACCTTCACTTTTCAAGTTTTATACTTTACTACACCCATAGTGTGTCAGAAGTTCTCAAATATCAAAAATTAATTAATTCATTAATTAGTGAGTAAAATTCTTCTAAAATGTGGGTCTCTATACCTGCATTGATACTAGATAGGTATGAAGACAATGAGGGAACAAGAAACAAAGAAAGAAAGAAAGAAAGAAAGAAAGAAAGAAAGAAAGAAAGAAAGAAAGAAAGAAAGAAAGAACTTATTTATGTACAAAGAATGTAATTCAAGTCTCTGAGTTTTAAAACAAGTTTCCCAAAAAGCCTACTATCCTAGAATTTCCGGAACACTTTCTTTCCGCACTGCCAAGTGGACCTGAAAATCTCCAATCCAAAGTTTTGAAAACCAGTTCTGAAATGCTATAAATAATTATCAAAGCAATCAGCACAAGAAGGATGAATGTATCTTCCATTTAGCTATAATTTGTAGCATGTTTACATTAGCTTTTGGTTAGATCAGTAAACCACTGAAGGACCAGAAGTGCTTTGAATCAGAGCAGTACAACAGCACTGAATATACAAATATCTAAACAGAAATACTACTTTGGGCTTGAAAAATTTTCTAAACAGTAACATGATTCCAAGTTACATTTCTCTCTCTCTCTCTCTCTCTCTCTCTCTCTCTCTCTCTCTCTCTCTCTTTTTCTCTCTCCCCAGCTACAAACAGCAGAATGAAACATAAAAACACTTACAAACACTTACAAACAGGTACAATTAAAACAGAAAATTACAAGTTAAAGGGTATAAACAACTCAAGAGAGAGCTATAGATTCAACATTATCCCATGAAGTTAGAAAATCTATTGTTTGAAAACCCTAGCAAAATAATACTTTTGTTTATAAATCACTTGTTTATCATAAGACCAAATGTTGAATTCTTCCCACATAGTGAAGAATACTAATTCTTTCAACATTCTGCATTTCTTTGCCAATTTTGTAGCTGAGTATCTTGTTCCAGATGATTCTGGTGCCAGTAAAAAAGCTGCTGGTTTAAACCCTTGAATATATTATCTGTCATTGTGTGATAGTTTTCACTAGTTGCTGCCTGATTCTTATTATCTGCATGCTATTCAATTTTAATTAACTCTTTGGTAGTTTGGACTTTGTTTGAAAAAACTGTTGAATCTTGTATGTCTTTACAATTAATCAACTGAACATTGCCATTACATAATACATAGTGAACTTGAATCTTGAACACTCTAACCACCAAAGTTGTAGGTGGTGTGGTAGTAAATTTCTACCCTTATCTCCAACAACCATACCAGAAGCTTTTAGGCTAAGACAGGTAGCTTTTAATATATGCAATAATAGTGTATTTCCATTCTATAGATATAGTTAAACAGTACAGAAGCTGCTGGATTAACAATGTTTTGCATACGCTCTTAAAGTATGATCACAGGATTGTCTCCAAGACATCAAACCTTCTTTGTCTGAGGATCATTTGCTCTTAAGTGAACAATCTTAAAGGAAATTGTATATCTTGGATGTAATAATCTGCTCTTACCCAGGATACCTACTCTGTAATTAAAATCTGGTCATCATATCCTTCTAGATGCACAGGTGTGAACTGATCCGTGTTATACTGGGCAAATGCACATACTGCCTTTTTCCTTAGGAGACTGTCATTATGAAGTAGTAGCTGGTCATCACTGAGAGCTTCATTAAATTCTCCTGCTGCCTTGATTACTTTTCTCACTGCTGACAAAAAAATCTAAATATCTAAAAATATCTAAAAAAATATCTAATACCCAAAGTTAGAAGGTTTATTTAGCTCACAGTTTGTAGAGATTTCAGTCCATAATTGTCTGGCTCCAAAGCAGGGTAGCATGGTAGACAGGCATTGCAGAAGAGAAACAGTTCATGGTGGGAAGAAGGTAGCAAAACAATAGAGAGCAAGCATAGCTCATTCTATCCCTTATATTTTATCAAGGCTACTTTGGGTGGGTAGCACTCATGCCCTTAATCCTAGTACCATTGATCCCAGCATTGCACCATGATCCAGTTCCAGTGTCACACACTCTAGATACATCTACCACTGAAAAAGCCCCATCTGTGACTGTATGAGGCCTTGGGGGGCCTCTAAACACAAGCCATAACATGTAGAGATGCATAAATGATGTATATTGCAGCTTTGTATATCTTTTCTTCATCCCACACTAGATCCTCAGAGTGGCCATCTCTTGCCACTCTGGCCCTGCCTGAATGCATGACAGTGCCCATGAGGAAGGATGCTGAGTGCAAGAAGAGTAACTTTTCCTCAAAGCTTTCTACCTGCTAATCTTGCTGTTGGGTATATACTACTAAAGAAACAGACTGTGAGTGTCCACCACACGTCCATGGTGCCGTCTACATTTTGGAACATAAACTGTATTTACTTGAAATCTGTATGTGACTGAATTCTAACCAACTGCTTGGGAGGCCAAATGATATTAACTCACTTCCAGACCTAGTCCATACAGCAATATATTTCCAGCCTCTTCATTAAGGTGGCCTGGAAGGCCATGTGTTCCATAAAGCTCAACTTTAAGGTGAAAGCCGCTCACATCCCCAAGTTAATAGAGCTAGAGGAGATCCACTGGGCTTACTTTTAACTGTGACAGGATAGAAAAATGAGCATTTGTGATGAACACATTTGGTATTAAGTCACTGACAATTGGAGCTCAGATCAACACTGAGAAAATAGAGGAATTGGTACATCGATCTATAACTAACATTAAAAACCTGAAACATGGTTTTCTAGATGTTTGGTAGCAGGCAGAAAGGAAAGCTGACCTCTCAGGTTAAAAACAAAAAAGTAAATTCGTGTTACAAATATTAGAGTTGTCAGGTCCTGTCTGCTGAAACTGTAGCACTAAAGAGAAAATTTGAAAAATGCATATTACAAGCGTGATGATTTTTTCCACATTTTTCAAGATATTAATTCAAGAAAAATAACTCATCTGGGGATATAGCTCAGTGGCACAGTGCATGTCTGGTAATCATGAGGTCAGTACAAAGAAGAAGAAGAAGGAGGAGGAGAAGGAGGAGGAGGTGGAGAAGGAGGAAAGAGGAGGGGGAGGAGGAGGAAAAGAGGAAGAGGAGGAGGAGGAGGAGAAAAATAGCTCAAGAATTTTCTTTCTCTAAATAAAAACTTAGAGAATAAAATTCACAAATTTTAAAATTTAAACTGAAAAGCAATTTGTTTCTAATATTAAAAGAATTAAGAGAATATATTTCAGATTAAGAATTCAGATTTAAAAAATATATTTCAGAATTTAAAAGTTCAGTAATAAATATCTAGGAAAACTTAGTTGGATCAAGTGACACAGGGCAAAAAAATCAAAATGAAGGTACTGCATAGCCTTACCACTTCAAGTTCTCTCACTAATGAGAGGGAGTGGGGGGGCAGAAACATAATGTGAGAAGTATATCAAAACATTTGGACAGAAGCATACAGAATTGATTGAGTGCAAAGAGATGAGAAACCTCCTACAAGTATCACGGGAACTATACAACATTATCAATGAAACCATGGAAATAGCTTCAGTATTGTGTGCTTTGGTTTTCTACCTTTGTACTAAACCAGCAGGCCAATTACTCCAAAACAACTCTGAGATAGTCTAACAGTTATCAGTATTTCAAATTAAAAAAAAAAACTTAGATTTTTCTTTAAGGCAACCCTGGGAAGTCGATCTCTCTTTCATCAAGGATTTCAGAGAAGAAGAGATTTAATTTCTCTGTCTACATTTTCTAGTTTTTAAAATGGTTTTACGTAAGCCAGGTGTGGTGGCACGTGGCTGTAATCCTGTTCTTGGGAGGGTGAGGCAGAAGGATCACCACAAATTTGAGGCCAGCCTGAGCCACATATTGAATTAAAAACCAGTCTATCTTGCATAGGAAGGCCCTGTCTCAAGAATGAAATCAAAATGGACTTAATTAAAGGAAATTATTAGAGGAAAAAGAAAGAGGTGGGGGAGGAAGGGGGGAAATAACAGAAGTGCATAATCAAAGTATGTTATATACTTGTACAAACTGCTAAGATGAAGCTCGCTAATCTGTGTGGCTAAACACACACTAAGAAAATGCAGCTAATTATAATACCTATTTCCTGGGTTGGTTGGAAAGATTTTTTTTTTCAAGAGGGAAGCTCTATTTGGGGGTTGTGGGTTCAGCCTGGCTCTGCCTAGCCAGCAGATTAACTGAGCCAACCCATAAAATAAAACAATCACAGTGCCTTGCATAAACTGCAAACCAACAACTTGTTATTTGCTAACCACATTGTTAAGATGTTTATACCAATTTGGAGCAATTTTCCTTCAAAAGTGACAAGAAACTGCAGATAGGGTCTCTATGACCCTTGTGATGGAGAGGAGTTAGAACTTATTTGGTCCTGCTTTGCAAAGGAGAAAACAGAGGCAAGCCTTACCCATTTTATAATACAAGAAGTTAAGAGACATAGGCTGCAGGATTAGGTGTGACCACATCACGGAACTACTTTTGGAATTCTGTCTTTGATCCTCAAGCTATTACTGAGGAAAAGTTAAATAAACTATACCTTCATTTGCTCTCAGCTGACTTTTTAAAAATTTTATTTAATGAGGAAAAAAAAAAGCAAAACAGAAAAAAGGGTAACAACAGTACAGAATTCCAAAGGGGAAAAAAAAAACACTAAGAAATCATTACTAGATAAATTACACACTGTCATCTTGGAAATAGTTGTTCAAGTTACAAAATTAAAGCATACAAAGTAGACATTCAAACAGTGAGACTGCAAACAGTTCTGCTCAATGATCTAACTAAAACTTAGTAATATGGTTATCAGTCCTACACACTTAAACATACATGCAGTTCTATCTTTTAGAGCACTTTCTTTTCCTCTCTTTTTTACAATAGCAATTACACATTTTGGGTTTTATTACTCCTACAGTTCTTATTATTTTTTACACTAGAGACACAATGTGATATCTATAAATATGATTCTTATTTATTTATTTATTTATTTCACTATCAGCAAACTTTTAAAAAATGACTAAATTTGGAAGCCATGCAGTTGGGCAATACACTATTAGTCGCTCTACCTCTGCGTAACATCTCTGAGTAAATCCACCCAAACGGTTGAAAATTGTTCTCCAGTGAATGTTCTCATGCCCCATTTCCTCTGGGGAACACTAGCCTTTTATATAATTAAGCATTCCCGGGGAAGGGGCCTGAGTCATGAGATAGAAATTAGAAGGCCCAGTAATCTAGAGGTAACAGCAGACTGTGAATCAACAAAGATCATACAAATTTTGTGGCTACCCCTGGAATTTGGAACTACTCTGAATGCCTGCCTGCCTGATGCACTTCTGCTACAGTGTCCTTATAAAACTTGTGACTGCAAACTCTAAACTTGATGGCTTTTTTTGGTAGTAGCCTCCCTTGCCTTTTTTTTTTAATTGGTACCCGGGGTCGAACTCACAGCCAAGCGCTTGCAAGGCAGGTGCTTACGCCACTGAGCTAAATCCCCAGCCCTCCCTTGTCTTTGATTTGCTAGCTTTCAATCAGTATTTTTTCTTGCCCCAACAAATTGTCTTCAAGTCACTGAATTTTTCTAGTGGTAAGCAACGAACATGAGTTTGTAGTTACAATAAGCCTCTGCCTTTTATTCTTTTTTAAAAAAGAAAGTTGGTATAAAATAAATGTCTATGTCTCTTCCAAACCTGTCAATGACCTTGCCATAGTAAAGAAAATCTGGTGCAAGTGAAGTAAAGCAGGAAGCCCTGATTGCCGGGATCTTTCCCCTGCAAATCATTCACCATTCTTTGGATACACTGAAATCAACTTTTGTTTGATTGGTGGTGAACCCACTACCTATTCATCTGTCAGAGTTTTTTCTGAAGAAGGCACCCCCATTCATCAGAGGGCAAGAGACAAGCAAGTGGTGGATCCATTTTTGATCGTTGCTGGATAAGAAGTCTCCAAGGAAGACAGAAGAAAAAAAAGTCAGCGCCCCTGCCCCTACTTGCCAAGTAGATGGGTAGAACATCTGCTGATAATATCTCAAGATTTATTTTACTTAATCTCCCTGAAGTTTCTAGAGAACACATAAAACTCCAAAGATCAGGGAAAAAAGCAAAAAAAAAAAAATTTAAAGTCACTTGCTGATAAAGCCTTGAAAACTCTCGGTTAAGTAATAGAATTATTCTTGCTAAGATGCATGATCTCTTACTAACGTTAGCCAAGTACCTATGAGGTCAGGAACACTTCAGACTTTTTATATTAAGAAATTTCTAAGAAATTCCAATCCTCACATGCATAACTGAAGCATAACTGGAAGCCAAGATCTGTTTTTACTTGGAAGCAGTGGAAAATTTGGAAAAACAGATTAAAAAAAAGTATCTGTGCAGATTCTCAGCCTCTTTCTAACATCTCCTGACCCACAAACTTTGTCCTACTCTTAATAATAAAATCTATTAACACTTAACTGCCTAGCACCAAAAGATTCAGCCACTCTTCTGACATATCTGTATATAAACTAATTTAACTCACATGTGAGTCCCCCGAGGTGAGTGTGATTGTCATCCCCATCCTAATCCAGCAAGTTGTGCTTAGGGATGTTGTCAACAGTATCAATTTTGCCCTGGCAGAAACATTATCTTAACTCAGGCATCCTGGATCCACTCTCCCCTAGTGGGGAGACTTTCTCACCTGGGACTGAACAGCAAAGACCATGGAAGACCAGGGGTTTTCAGGTCAGTTATTCTAGATAAGTATATGGAGACTGTAAACCAGTAAGGGCATTCTCTAATCCTGTGCTCATTACAGACATCGCCAACCAACTGCAGTAAACTCTTCTACCAACCCGAGGAAAAGTCTGAGTCCTCCTTGACATACCTGTCTAAGCAACCTTATGAATCAATCAGTTTGATGTGGGCATGTGCACTAAAACCCAAGAAACAGTTGTGAAGTGCCTCTAAGATAATATCTAGGGCCATAATGTGTGTTAAAAATGTTTTTTCCCTTTGCATCCTTTTCTACACAAAGGGGATATGTCACTTGTCTGTTTGATGTTTTAAAGCCATAGATAACTTGTCCATAATATGTGCTTAAGTGATGAGGATAAACTAGAAGGCTAGTTTTTCAAATGTGTCCTTGAATTCTTGACATATAAGGGCGTGGGGCAGGGGAGCACTTACTCTGCTACAAACAGATCAATTCTGCTCCAGTATTATTTAATGTCTAGCAGCACATTTTGTTTAACTTACAAAAGAATTTTAGTCTCTGATCAGATAGTTTTAAAATGCACAAGAATTCAGGAATGGTGAGGCTACAATGCCATAATCATTTGATTAGTTTACAGAGCCAGGGGTCTCCTGCGCTATCCTTCCTAAATCACAGGGACCTATCAGAGTTTAGGCTGCTGAGCAATCTCTCCATGTGGATAGGAAGCTAGCTGAAGTTTTAGACCCTCTTTTTGGCCTCAAAACCCTGAAAGGCACCATGTGTTCACAAAGACCAAAGGTTCTCCCCTGTCCCCTCAGGTTCTTTATTTCTTTGTCTCATGTCAGAAACTCCATTGCATTTTTTAGTTACACATTCGGTTGCTCTCTGCTCTGCTCTGCATCCTACAATAAATGAGGCAATTGCCAAGTCCTGCGCATGAGTTTTTTCTCTCTCCTCTCCTTCCAAGAGCTAGAATGTGGTCAGAGTCTCAGATTTCCTCTTCATAATGAGTTGATATTGACTTTGCTTAGAATAAGACTTCCCTGGAAACTCCCACCCACTCTGCTCTCTATAAAGGCAGGGCAGAACAGTGAGAGTAGCAGGGACTCCGAGAACAACCCAGAAGCTACCGTCACACCGCAACCCATCTGCACCCTCCACCATGAAAGCCTCCACAGCATTTCTGTGCCTGTTGCTCGCCGTCTGTGCTTTCAGCTCCCAGGTGCTTGCACATCCAGGTAAGCTCCTCCTTCCCCAAGGAAAACCGCTCATCTCCAGAGCCATCTCATCAGCATGAATATTCAGAGCAAATTTTGCATTTAAAAGATTGGAAAAGTGGTCTCTGACCAGGTAAGAATCTCCACTTTCAAATCCAGGCAGACAGTTGGACATGATGTGGCAGACAGTTTTGACAGTGGTGAAGGGAGAAAATCTGTTGATTGGACATCCCAAAATTTTGCTAAATTCCAAGATAGCTTTCAGTGCAGCAATTAGGAGAATGGAATAGGGTCCAAGGGCATTGTCTCCAGGGAACTCGTTTATTGTGGAGCATATTTGATGGTGCAGTAACTTACTTTCCCATGCTCTGATGACTTAATATTTACTGAGTGTATCAGTCCCTATAAGCTAAAGCATACTACAGCAGTGATCCTAATTATCAACTGCCTACCATAATTAAATTAATTAAGGGACATTTTCTTGCATACACCTAATTTCTGTAATGCATGGGCTCAAGCTTCTGCACTTACGTACTCAGGATCAGAGACTCACTACTGTTGAGGGGCATAAGTAACACATTCAGGGTCAGAAATGACACTTGCCACCTCATCTTCTCTCTTAGTGGTCAAAACTAGTAAAGGACTCTTACCAATCAAAAATGATCAAAAAGTGTCAGCCTACCTTGTATCCAGAAAGTAGAGAAGGAATAGTATTCGGTGAACAGTATTGTAACCAACACAGAACCATGTAGCCCCTCATAATCACAGAGTGGGATTGTATAACATTGATCAAAATTTTTCCTGTACCCTTGTTAGAGGCAATGGATTTCCACTGTACAGGTAGATACCATGGTAAAGGCAGAGACATAAAAGGGCTTTGTGATAGTTAAGTTCCTTTTCTACCTTCTACATCTCCTCACCTTCTCCTAACTTCCTTCTTGCTATATAAAGTCTTGCTTGAGAACATCTACGCATCATGAGTGGCTCTTTCTAATCACTTTTCCTCCTAATTTCAGCTATCCCAAACACCTGCTGCTTTGATGTGAGCAATAAGAAGATCTCCATTCGGAGACTGAAGAGCTACAAAGTAATCACCAGCAGCAAATGTCCCCAGGCAGCCATTGTGTAAGTAAACAAAGCTCTTCCTCTCTGGTGACCAAAAACTCATCTCTAGAATGGATTCAGAGTCACTTACAGTTATATGCTCAGACAGTTTGACCTCTATAATCCTATGCATGGGTTTGCACAGCAGAAATTGTTCATACAGTTTTTTTGAATGAAGAAAAAAATAATGGCTTTACAGGGCCATTAAGAGCAACAGCCAATCCTAGAGTCCCATCCTTCCTCTGCCCCATTTTTCTCCCATAACAACCTCATTACCTCATGGCAAATGATCTGACAGTATTTAGAGTTGAATAGGCAGAATTTTTAAAAAGAGTCTTTCTAATTGATTTCTTTCATTGCACAGCTTCGAGACCATACTGGACAAAAAGATATGTGCTGATCCCAAGAAGAAGTGGGTTCAGGACTCCATGAAGTACCTGGACCAAATATCCCAAACTACAAAGCATTAATCACCTTTCTTGAGATGACAAACCAGAGCCTTGAGAAATGCTTGATTTATTTTTCCTTCCTAAAATGTATTCTGAAATAATATCATTCCCCAAAGGGATGGCTTTTATTTAATAATTTTAAAAAGCAAATCACATTTAAGTTATCAGAGTCTTTAAACATATCTTTTATGTATATCATTCATGTTTAAAATGTAATTTTTTTAAAGAATCACTTGGTTTCTGTGATCTCTCATCTGGTACCCTACAGTTGCTGGAAACTCTTTTTCCTACCTCCCTGGACTTTTGTAAGGATTTAACAAAGACCACTGGTGTGAAATTGCCTTTTAATTTTCGGAGGACATTGTTCTTGTGAACCCAGAATGTGATTCACAATGTTGAAAGAAAGCAAATGTGTTTTCACAATACATGAAATATATGCATATTTTATTACTATTGTCAGTTGTAATTTTTGTGTGGAATTCACATGGAACTGGGAGAGACGTAAAGAGGGGTGAGTGGTCTGGTCTGGCAGAATCTGAGTCCTTGGCAGGTGACTCTTTGGCGTGGCTGATCTTCACTGAGATTCAGGGTAAAACTAACAAGACCAAAAAGTGTATTTCAGCACTTAGATCCCGCTCCCATCTGTGGTTTCCCAGATGGCAAGTTTTCAGCCACATGCTGTGTGGAAGCCTCCCCACCATTCCCTCCCTTGCCTGCTTCATGCTTTCCTAAGACTTTTAGGTCACCTATTGCAACAGTCCGTGATATTCTCCCCTACACAGCTTTATTGCACTGTCTAGATATAAACTCACAGTGCCCTGGGGGGAAATGGAGCATTTAGTCACCCTAGTAATAACAGGCATTGAAAGTTTGACTTAGTGGAGTACAAAGGCCATGATAAAAACTTCAGGATGAGTAGGGGCTACGGACTATATTGGGAATGGGTATAGGTAGTGATTACCCCCTATCACGTAGAGGTTGGATTGTTTTCAGCTGGGAATCAAACTCAGGACCTCACTTTTGCCAGATAGGCACCATGCCACTGAGGTATATCTTTGACCAATTGAAAAACTAGTTCAGTATGTAGCAAAAAGTAGTGGCAGATGGAATTTAAGGAATGATACATGGGAGGCAAAAGGGTAATAGCAGGAGGAATGGGCCAAGCCAGGTTGAAGTGCTGAGTGATCTGGATGGGGAGATGGAACCTGTATCATGGAGACTTTCAAACTCTGTAGTTAAAGGGTAGCTTTTTAGGCTCAGAAAACTAACTTCCCCTAACACTCCTTCCTTTACCTTAACTTTATAAACTTGAGAGCTTCCAATCAAGTGGAAAGGACTTCTTTTTCTGTACTAACAACTCCAGTTAGGATTCCCCATTGGTATATCAAATCAACCAGTCTTTCTGTCAGTCATATGCCTGGATACAGGGACAAAGCATGCCCCTAAAAGTAGAAAAGGGTCGTGGCTATCCTTCTGTGATAATCATGTATGGTCTGAGGCTTCTAATCCTGAGGAGGCAGATAAACTGCCATGCTATGCTCTGTCCATCAGGGTCACAGTATTGTGTAGTTTCATGGGGTACCATTCACATCAAACTCTCCTGAGACCATGGTGGCCTTGGCCTGTGGCCATAAAAATGCAGTATGAGGTGCCAGGAAAGATACTGATCTGTGAGGGAAGTAACCTTGGCTTTACCCCCAGAATTAATCTCTTTCCCTTGGTTACCCCAATCGTGAGAAGAAGATGGTAGTATCTTTTAGTGAGGAAAGTAAAAGACTGACCAATGATTCTATAAGAACTTATATTCTGAAAGTATTATTCCTTGGAAAAGGTCACCATCTCCATCCACGGAAGCAAAGAAAGTTATCAGAGTGGACTACACTCTCATTTGAAGGTAGACAGGGGCTGAAGTAACTGGCACACCAACTCTATCTCACACTGAGCCTTTCTCCAAGGCTCTTCTGACAGCCTCAAATAGAATCAAGGACCCCAGAAAGCTTTTAGTGGCTACCACATAATGGTACACATTCATAGTATCATTGGTCCTTACTCCAAGTGCAATGCAAATCTCTGCCTCTTCTATAGCCTGGTAGACTTTGGCCCTAAAAACCAACTAGAGATGGGTATACTTCCACATCAAAGAGGCATGCACCAGGAGTAGAATGGCCATAGAATAGCTTGCTAGGATCAACAGACCCTCTGGTAACCACACGAATCTTGAAGTGGGCATCAAGGGAGAAGAAGGGGAAAGGTTTCCTCCACTTAGGAAGGATCGAACCGGATTTGCTTATATCCTCTATGCCAAACTTTCTCTCTACTCTTTTAAGGAATCCTGGACCTAATTCATCCCCAGCTTAGAATAATATTATCTGTCCCATGAAGATAAATTGTAAAGTTCAAAGCTTTGGAATTATTTAAGTCTTCTGGCAATACACAGACTCCAGCGGGAGTCAAGGATGTCACCAGCTGGTCTCTGCTAGATACTAGTTCCTAGATGCAAATCTTCATACAGAGTATCCTGGAGGGTACGGAAGGCCGGACTGGACAGAGAGAATTTATACTGTGATATTGTGACAGGCCAGATCTCAGCCAAGTCCACAGATTGCTCTAGAACTGGGATAACCCATATGGGTGTTAGGCTGATATCCTCTATCATAACCATTCATGGCTACAAGCTGTTCTTGGTGCATGACATGAGACCAAGGGGTTAAACAAGAGAGTGCAGGTTCCATGACGTAAACTCGGCTTAGAAGTGCTGGCAGTCAGCATTTGCAGCAACTGGGGAAGGAGTTATTAGCCCTAGCAAAATCTAGGCAGCATGCCACAAACTCCACAACACCCTGCTCTTGCTTAGCTTTAATCGCTTTGCTTACACAATAAGGCCTAGAAAAAAACCATTAAGCTTATTTTGCTCAGAAAACATGCAAGAGTAAGTGGAGCAGGGTGGAATCAAGCCCGTCACAACTGCTGCAGCTGATCTTGTGGGCATCACTGATGGTTTTCCACTTTAATGCTCACTCTAGTTCTCTCTCACCCTAAGCCAGCAGAGCAGCTGGTCTAGGTTGTTGTCTTCAGGACTGAATTAGACCCTTCTCCCTGACAGTTGAGATGCTGGCCACCATGCTTTTCTGAAAATCGGGCTGTGGCTGCTGTTCTTGTACAGATGCTGTCAAAAGTGGGAGGGGGAATATCAAGAGACAAACAAATAGGTCACCAAGGTGCCAAATGTACTCACTGAATAAGAGAAGCTCCATTTCCACTTGATAATCAGGGTCTGGGTCTCCTGCCCAGGTGGTGACTTCTCTTTGACTGTGGGTTGCTTGGCTTGCAAAATCTCAAGAGACAGAGTGCAACTACAGCTTGAGGTTGAACAAGACTCTCTGGAAGCCAAGGTAGAAACATTCTTCCTCTCGAAAACAAGACTTCTAAACTCACAGTCTTGCTTTGCAGAGAGAAGAAACACACATTGCTCCAAGTGTGTCACTAGAACTGATAGTCAGTGGGGATAATCTTATTTCTACCTTTGATACCTAGATTCAAGGATTTTATCTATTGGGAATATGGCATCATCTATTATTTAACTTAGGGTATATACCTTGAATCCTACAGAATGGTATTTCATCCCTAAATGATATTCTTTCCAAAGCAGTGCTTCCAGCAGGTCATTCATTAGTTCATCATTCCAGAAGCTTCTAGAAAATGTAGGTACACAATAGGATCAGTGTGCTCCATAGGCATATATTTGGTGACACACCTAATTTTGGTAGTATGTTTATGAGTCTGTAGTGATGTTATGTAGGAAGATGTGCTAATAGACAAATATGCCATAAGCTCTCAGATAGTGGTTTTCACTAAAGTACTGGATACAGAAACTCAGACCTGGAAACTGTGTCTATTCCAGTTAAGATGAGACATTGCCATTTTAGGGTTAAAGTGGTACAAAATAATCAAATACATACTTTCCATGATATAGTTGGTCAGTCTCGATGAGAGATGAGACCACAGCAGGGGCTCAGTGCTGATCTTTTTTACTATCAAACCAGAGCGGAGACTACATCAATCTCGGTGAGCAGCAGCCCTTGCCATAATACAGACCCCTGCATCCATGACGACTTTGTCCATGTCCTCATTGTCCCAGCACTGTGGTAGCTGATCTGAGAAGCTGGTCAGTATCAAGTAGCCAAATCATTCTGTTCAGTTGGTCAGTCAGTGCCTCTCAACCAGACTCCCTAGTGAACATCAATACCATATCTTTCTTCATATGCTATGTCTTATCTCAGAGTATATCCTGCATGTCTCTCACTCAAACTCTCTTTCTTCAAAAGTTTTGTCTTTTTCAAGGTCCCTCACTAACGATCCAGACACTTCACAGTTATCTGTAGTCCATGTACACAGTGACATGCTCCATAATGACATTTCTTTCAATGACAGACCCCACCCATGATGGTGGTCCCATGAGGTTATATAGAGCTGATAAATTCTTTTGCTTCAATTTGTCATGGTTTCTTGACATGGAGTCTCCTCCTGGTTAAGACATTGTGAATACTGTAGAAATGATAACAATGAATTTGAATATTACATAAACTTAGTTGAAAAAGCAGCAGGGTTTGAGAGGACTGAGCCTAATTTTGAAAGACATTTTATCGGAGTAAAATACTATTAAATGTCAATGCATGCTCCACAGAAATCTTTCATGAGAGGAAAAGTCAGTCCATGCTGCAAATTTCACTGAAGTCTCTTTCAGAAAATTGCTACAACCACCCCAGCCTTTGGTCACAACCAGGCAGCAGCCATCAATCCCCTGGCAAGAACTTCCACCAGTGAAAAGATTAAGACTCTCTTAAGACTCTAATAATTCTTAGCACTTTTTAGCAGTGAAGTATTACAATAAAGACTACACATGAGTTTAAACACAATTTTTTTTGAAACTTGGTCTCACTATGCAGTTTAGGCTGGTCTTGATCTCACTTTGTAACCCAGGCTGGTCTCAAACTTGCAGTGATCCCTCTGCCTCTTCCTCCCGAGTGCTGGAATTACAGGCATGCATCACCACAACCAGTTTAAACACAGTTGCTTTGTACCTTTAGTAGGTCACAATAGAATGTAATCAAAACTTTCATGTCTTCTAGGAAATTAAAAAAATTTATGTGAAATATTCACTTTATTTCTGAGGTTTGGAACCAGACCTGCAATACCTGAGATACACCTGGATATACAGGATCTAATGCTTGGTAATCATAAGAAACCACAGTTTACTAGCTTCTGTATTTATTATGCTATACTTTTTATCATTTTAGGCTATAGTTCTACTTACATAAAAAAAAAACACATTTATTTTAAAACAGTGACACCAGCAGTAGCCTTACAGATCTCACGTTTGCTGCATTTCTTTGTTGCATTATTTCTGGGGTCGTGTTCATTATGGTTTCTAAGCATACAAAATCTATTCCTAACAGTGCCAGGAAAAGGGCACAAGTAACTGCCTGGAAACAGAATCAAAAGTGATTAAGGAATAAAGAGATGGAAAACAAATGTTGGTTATTGCTCACCAGTCAGGTACATCCTATTCCACCACGGCTATGACCCTGAAGATCAAGAACAAAGTGACAAGAGCTGTTGAAGTGACTACTTCCTTCAAGGCAACAAGATTAGCACCAAACTGAGGATGGCCCATGTCAGATGTAGACAAATGGTAAGTAAGGTCCTGCAGTGGAGACCAAGCAGAAACATATCCCTCTTTGCAACAGTATGATCCCAACCAAAGCAAAAAGTTTGCTGTGTGCAAGTTTTGGGCTCATAGCTCAGTGGTAGAGCACTTGGCTGGCACACACAAGTCCCTGGGTGTGATCTCTAGCACTGCTAAACATAGCAGAAAAAAAACTCAGCAAAGCTGAAATAAAGGTCTGGATCCAGCCACAGTGTTGAATTTATTCCTTGAGGTGGTTTAAAGCATCTGAGAGTCATTATCCATTAAATAATGTAAAAGTGCTGATGGGAAGGCACTGGGAGGGTTTTTGGAAATTTTCCATAAGCTGATGGTAGAAAAAAAATTACTCGGCAGAGCAAATCTAACCAAAGCAAATGTGGCCGAACTGTAGGCCACACCACAGAAATTCAAAGCTGTCTAGGTCTGTGCCCAGACACTGTGATTCCTCACAATGACAAAATCTAATGATACATTTCTCAGAACGTTATCTCTAGCCACAAATGACAGACAGCTGACCGTATTCCTCTCCTTCAACAAAAGCAGACAACTTGGGACACTGCCCAAACTCTGTTCATTGGGAGGGTTTCCCCTCACTTCTGTCTTTAAAGGCTGCTACTGAGTTTGGCACTAGAACAACTGCCACCAGTTTGGCTTATGTCCCCAATGAGCTGAACCATCTGGGAACCACACTCAGCCCTTTTTTGTCTCCATCACTTGTCATAAGTGAACCATGGAATAAACAGAGCAAGTGACACTATGCCGGGATTGACATGGGGTCCTAAGGCACCTGCTTAGACTTATCACATCTTGGCCATCCCTCATCCCAGTGGCCTGCTTGATCTGGCCATGGATTATCGCTGAGCCCACCTGGTACTGTGACTTAGACTTTTCCAAACCTACTCATGAGAGGTGGTTCTGGCTGCAGTTATTTGATTTCCCATGGCCTGGCCATCTGTCTTAGCTAGAGTTCAGCAGTACACTGGGAGTGTTTTTGTAAAAGATGTCTGTTCCCTTTCAAAGGCCTAACCTTGCACCACAACCCCAGATTTTTCTACTGAACCAGAGACTACACAGTCCACAGGAGCCTTCTCCTGCTGTCACAGCTATTGCTAACACAGTAACATCTACCCAGCGCTGTGGTTCAAGCTGCAAGATCATTTGCACCACAACCGGCCTTGTCTCAGAGCACATCCTTGCTACCACCCCAATCACAGAGGCAGCCTTTTGGGTGTGCAGGTGACAGTAAGCCTCCCAAGGACAGGTAAGCTGTCTACCAGACATCGCACCTCTTATTTAATGTCAGAAAGAGTGAAAGGCAATAATTAGTCTCGTACTTAGAAGGGAATGTCCCAATGTGTCCTGGGACTAATCCTACAGGTGGGTACTTTGCAGTTCAAACAACCATTTGGAATTGTCCAAAATTAGTAGGAGATTAGTCTTTTCCATGACTGTATCATTGGATGTGGGCTTTCCCCATATAGGGAGTGTGACCTTGAAGAAAGCAACTTTCTACCGCCAAGGCCAATTCACACACACACAAAATGGCATTGGAAATTATTACCCGCCAATGTCTGCAAAGTTACAGGAATGACTACCTTGACCCTGACAGGTGAATGGGGTGCTACATGGAGCAACGTGGCATCCACAAGGTCAGGGTCTGGACCTGAGACTGCTCTGCAGCTTCACATTTTCCCACTGGGTTTTATTTTACCCAAACATAAAATGTGTTCTTAAGCTAGATAGACAGCTTATGATCAGCTGTGCATTAAAATTACCAGGGAGTTATCTAAAAGCACAGGTTCTAAATTATTTTCCCCAATGATTTTAGTTCAAAGGATCAGAGTCAGAGTGGAACCAGGGAACTCTACTCCACCTCCTGGACTTGGCTGCAGCTCTGATTTGTTCCCCAAATCACTTAATCTCACTGGAAAGGTACAGATAAAGATGCTTATCACTCAAGAATGGTAAATTATAGGCAAAAATAACAATGCAGAGCCAAGAATATGAGGGTGTAGGCCCAGCATAAGTAAAGGGCACATTCACAGGCTTTGACTCCTGTGAGGAGGCACTTAGCTTTGCTAAGCCTTAGTACAGGTTCCATTATTAAGCCCTTTAAAAGCAGTGTTTCTCTCAGTGCTTGGTCATGAGAACTAAATTAGCCAGACTACATAAACTCTGTAGTCCCTGGTATGGAGAACACATTTGACAAAAGTAGTCATCCTTATTGATTGTGCGTCGGTTGCAGTGCTGAACTCCGTATGAAAATGGGTTTGTAGAATGCTTCTTCTAGGGAGTTCCAAGCAACACTGAGAGAGGCTGGTAGAAAACCCCCTTTACATGAGGGAGAACAGGGACTGAGGCATGAAAGCACTGAGCACTGAGACACAGGTCTCCAGTAGGAGCATTTTGCTATTTCTTTGGCCCTCAAGTTTTCTAACCAAGAAAGAGGACAGTACAAGACAGTCAGGCCTCAAGTTCAGTTCAGTTCTTCTCTAATTTTGTGGTCTTGAAGCAAACTTAAGGCAGAGCTGTAGGAACAAAGCTGGGAGTCACATTTCCAAATCTCCCCTCAGCTAATGGTCCGTACTCTTTGGAGATCATGTAGGATGCCAAGGGATCTCTTTGTCCAACAGAGGACTCACTTTGAAAACCCAGCAAAGTTATTTATGACCACAGGCATTCCATTCTCCAGCAATGGAGAATGTGACTTGAATCTAGTTTAAATGACTGCTACAAGGAATTCACTGAGAAAAAGAATCAAAAAAAGACAAGAAACCACATTCTTCTCTGCAGAGAGCAGGTAAGCTAAGCAGAAGAACTTCCTAAACTAATGGTCTGAAATGTTGGCTTCACGTTTTACAACAAAGAGTACAATGTGAAGCCAAAGTTGGGGGAAAGAACCTACAAAATGAAAACAACAGCCTGATTTCCTGCAATTATCAAATGCTTGTGCGGATAGACTTTGATATCACTTGGAGCTGTTGTCATATCAGTTCCATTCCCCTGAGGCCCACATTGTTGCAAACATCTGATCCTGCCAAGAGGTCTAGGTCTCTTCCCTTCTAGATGACACTCTTTGTCATTTTTTCTGTCATATGAGGCATTCCTTGGAAAACCAGGCCCACAGAAACATGTCCCAGTGTAGAAGCATGAGTCAGGGTTTGAGAGAAATTGTGACAATGTGACATTATTACACTCTGAATGCCTTCTAGCATCTCACACTTCTTCTGAAGTTCCTAAAAACAGTGACTATTAAATTTGTCAAGAACTTACTATGCACTGATTACTGTTCAAAGAAATTTTCATGTGTTTACTCATTTAACTGTTATAATGGTCTTGTCTTTCTAGTTCCAGAAATGACATGGTCAGAGACAAAGTCCTAAGCCCTTAAATTGTTAATTAGGGCCATGATTTGTGTTTTTTTCTACGACAGACTTAAGAGCAGTTTTTGCTAAAAGCCGCAGCTTTTCACTTGGACTTACAGGTGCTCAATAGGTAACTAAAAGCAAAACACAAAGCTTAGTTTCCATTTTGTGTGTTTTATTATCTTAAAACTTTAGAATAAGACATGTTAATGCTTTAGGAAAAGTTGGTAAGACCAGGTTTATTAGGCCTAAATTTAGTAGCTTGTCTGATCCCTTTCAAGACTAAAGACACCAAGATAAAAGTAACTAAAATAATTTCCAGAACTTTCTGGAATATTGGGTTAGCAACTTTTATAGCATGGACTTCCTGGCCTTCTTCCTGCAACAATGCCTAGAAGGCTCCAGGTATTGTCCTAAACCTGTAGTCATCTGGGTTCCAAAAACACAGAGCCTCACAAACTTCTCTCCAGCAAAGCACCCTCTCAAGCAGAAGCAGTTGTCTCCTGAAAACTGAATTTCCCCCTCAAGTCATGTGGATTCCTCTGGAGCTATGGAAGACAGAACTGAGATAAAGATGAACTGGACCTAACCCACCTCAGTGAATCTTTAAAGGCTGACCTTTTTTTATGAGGACAATCTGATCCTTTTCATCAGAGTGTCCCCTCCTGGTATTCAAACTGAAGTATTTTCCCTATCTTCTCTTACTTTTGTTAAGGGACAAGCTTGGCCTAAAGCTATAGTCCTTTACCATTGTCTCATATTTTTATTAAAGATTTTGCCTGTAAAGCTATACTGTTTGTTTAGGATTAATTTCCATAACCACCAAAGGAAGGATCTGTGCTAACTTGTCTACGTTTCATGATACATGAGCACAGGGCCTCTATCTCACAGACACAAGTGAAAATTTTCTCGGATCTCAGAACAGAGATACCCTAATGCCTGACCTTGAGGAAGTTCATTTGAAGGTCTTATCCCTGGGCTTGTTGATCTTACACCCAAAAAGATGTACCCAGTCCCCTTTGGAAAGAGTTCCTCTGCTTTCGGCCATGGCCATATGTCACTCACAGGTTTTCAATGCAGATTGTCTGTTGGTCCATAGCAAACCCCCTAATCATTAGAAAAGAAGATATGGGCTTAGGATGGCAGATTTACTGTCAAATGAAAGAAATACACAGCTCGGGCAGTAGAAGGCTTATTGTCGAGCATAAAATCTGAGCAGTCTTGGGAATCTGCATGGAGGTGGGAGGGTGGAAGTAAAGATAGAAATTGGAATAATGGAGAAAATAAGGCAAGCATTCAGGAATCTCACAGCCAAAACCAGAAATAAAGAAAAAGAAAGTAGAAGAGGAATGGAAGCAGAGTGTAGATGTAGCTGGGAAAATGTTCCTAAAATTCTCCCAAATTGGTATTTGAGGCAGTTTTGTTTAAACACCTAACACTTCAGAATTTCCAACCCTGCATGGACTCTCCACTGCAGAGGGCAAGTCTGCAGCAAGTAGGAGCCTCATGTACTTCATACCTCCTTCATGCTACCTGAGACAGATGGTCTTGGTGTACATGTCGGAGGGAACGAGTTTTATTGGGTCGCTGCATTAAACTACATTGCACCCTGGAGCTTAGAATAAAGAACAGATATCTCCAACTACTGCATCCCAAGGACCGCTTCACTTGCCAGCTGATATATTAGGAAAACACTGATAACTAAATAGAGGCTTGGAAATCACAGCACATCGCCATCTTCTTGTGCCACCCAGCTTTCTTATCCTCTGAGCTAAGACCCCTGATAGTTCTTCATTCAGTCAAAATTCTAACTTAATACCATGCTGTCTTCTAAAAAAGAAATAACAAGATTTAGAAATGTACTGGTTTTTCAATTTCTGATTGGAACTCCAGCCAGTTTCAATGCATGATGAAATGCTGCTTGGGATTTTGAATGTACTCATCGTTGGGCTGATGACAGCTTCCTCTCTCTCTCCCTTTTATGCAGAAGGCATTTCAGTGTAGGGGAGGAGGTTCCCATACGGTGATCTAACTCGGAGCACTTCCTGTTCTTAGACAGAGCATCACTGCACTTTCCCTTCCCCCATTTAACTGGGAAATGAATGGAAAATGTATCCATTCCTGACCCATTGGTTTCCTTTTTCGCTTCTTGGAAATCTTTCTAGGATCTAGTTCCTTCTCTGCAAATTTTGCAACAAATTCATTCATTTTCTTGACCATGATTTTGCCAAGAAATTCCTCTGCCAAAGTCTCCCTCCTATAAAACAACAAGTCATGATGCTATAAAAAAAATCAGGCAAAACAGCCATAGTTACAGATCAGCCAAGAAAAACCTAGACACCATCAACTCTCACCCTCTGCTGTAAAGGTCCCCACAGTCTTTCCATGCCAGCTGCTCATAGTGGCTGCTCCCAGGTGCTCCACTGGCCAGGTGAGAACTCTCCTTCCCTGAGTGAATGTCTACCACCTGGGTGAAAAGCCTATCAGTAAGGGTCCTCAAAATTGTATACAAACTCTGCATTTTAAAAAATAGGGATATGCTTAAGAAGAATGAGAAATGGGTTTGCTATCCATGGCACAAGGGAGGACTGGAAGTCCAGGCCACCTAAGCCACTCTGAATTTCTACCTGGATGCCAGCTTTATTAGATAAATAATTTATTGTGATATAAAGTATATTATATTAATTATTAAGAATTCATCACATTATATAAATCTGAACTCTGTCCCACTGAAGGATGCCTCCAAGTCCACCACTGCAATAATCTCCATAATATTTCCCCTATCTCTAGTCATTCCCATTTAGTCTATCTTCAACCTCAAAGAAGTGCTTATGTATATGAATTGAGACCTCACAGGAAGAGAAGTGACAATAAATTTGCTGGTCATGTTGCAGTTTTCAATGAAGAAGACGTGTAAAGAGTAGAGTGAGATCAAAGGAGAGGTCCATGGAGCTGATCCAGGGTGGATGGGAGAACAGGCAAGAAGCAGAAATCTCACCTGCCTGAATTTTCACCCAGGAATGGGAAAAAAGTTTAGAAATTTCAGATTAAAAATTTAGAGCCATATTCTGGATGAATTTGAATATCAAGATATACAGTTTAAGTTCTATTTTGAAGGTGACAGGGAGTCAGTGAGAGTGTTTGAACTAACAGGGAAGGGAAATGGTCTAGTTAGAAATTTTTTCTTGGAAGTATTCTTAAAGAGGGAGTGGGTGGCTACAGCAGGATGGGATGTGTCTCCAGAGACAATTTTTTTGCAGTGATCCAGGTGAGAAGCAACAGGAAGAATGGAGGAGACACAGCAGCTTATAGGAAAAAAAAAAGTAAGTACACTGGGACTCACTAAAGATATTCAGTCCTAAAGACAAAGGGGGAAAGCCAGGGACTCAGGTCCTAGCAGCAGCTCCCTAAACGTCACAGGATTTTACCCTGAAGCTCCAGTACAGAGGTTTGGGATCATGCACTCAGAGACAGAACCTATACTTCCTGGACAGCATTCTGCAGTTTCACTGCATTAGCTGAGCTCATCTAGCTCCTTTTTCCAAAATGGGACACACTAATAAGGACATTGACCTCCTATCAGGAGTAAACATCAACTAGCAGGGCCCATGGCTACAACTCTTGGGGAGAGAGACATGGCTTCTGAAGATGGTAATAAATTCAAAAGGACAGAGAGTGGGCGAGTCCTTTCCTAGGAAGCAGCAGACATTGGTACCAACTCCAGAAGTGCCAATGACCCCTGAGCACTGAAGGATACCAAGTTCTCCTCCCATGCCTCGGTTTTCTTCATTAATAAATGGGGATGATGATGTGTTGCTAGCAGAAAGTGGGAGAATCTGACAGTTAGGCTACAAATTCCCTCAGTTCTAGGAGCTGTTTCTCTTAGCAAGCAGTATAATGTGCACGGGCTAGGGAAGAGTTGGAAGGAAAAGTACTTAACATCAGGTCTTGTGGTTCAGCCTATGACCTGGATAACCAGGAATCCATACTCAGTTCAGGTATTGGATCTAAGACAGAGATATTTTTTACTAAAGTTTCTTAAAATGTAGCCAAAGTCCTGGGAGCAATTAGAAATCAAAGAACTCGATTCTTCCTACTGTTCTAGCCAATAGTTCTTTTCTCCTGCCACCAAGATTTCATCTCCACATACCAATCAAAACACAATCCTAAAACTCCAGTCAGGTGTAAGAGCACAGAGTAAAGTTGGAATAAAAATGATTAATGTGTCACAATATACACTGATTATTCAGAAAACCCTCTAGCAGTAGGCAACTCTTGGGCGGAAGGTGGAGAATGTTAGTAGGCAGTGAATAGCGAAGCCCATCTTGAGATAGAACTTGTCCGTGCTCTCTTTGCAGTGTTACATCTCTTTAGTTTGCAGAGGTCCTTGTCTGTGTCTGCAATTCCTTAGTACAAACCTTCAAACTCAAAGCATTAGAGGTGTCGGGACCTTCTTTGATGGAAGAGAGTTCCCAGCAGGGACCAGAGACCAACTATGATGACTTTCACATCACTGAGCACACCAACCTCAACCTTTCCTCCGGGCCGTGTCTCTACGTTACACAGTACGTGCGGACTATTTTCTTTCTACATGACTCAGCTCACCTATGCAACGTTATACTTTTGTGTAATCTGAAAGTCTTCAAATTGGCTATGAACCAAAATAACCAGGACTATTTCTGAAAACAAAGATTTCCGTCTTCTCACAAGGTTCTGAGTCAAAGCGTTGGGCTCTGGGGAAGTGCCCCCTCGGGGTTTTAATCAGTTTTCTCAGGAATCCTAAAGTATGGTTCAATCTGACCAAAATAAAACGCTGGATGCTCTCTGAGATTTCTTTGTACTTTCATGTTTGAGCTCTGCTCTCTACAGCCTTGAAGTCGCAGGTGGTCTTTGAAAGACATTTTCAAGACCTACCTTTGCAACTGCTCATTTTCCTGTCATCTCATTGTGAAACAGCTATGTTTCTTTTTTCAATGTTTGCCGTATAATAACTGTGTAATCTTTGAACATATCTGGAACAAAGGTGAAGAATGTAACGAGCACTAGAAATTCCCAAGACATTCTTCTACCTGAACTTCACACATTTCTTCGGAATCATTGAACAGAGAAACCCAGATTCCATACCAAGAAACTCATTTCTTTTCCAATGCTAATTTATTTCTGTCCACCATTAACTCATGGTTCAGACAACAGACCCATTATTCACCAGCTCAAAAACTATAAGCACGTTGCCTGATCTGCTTCAGATAGCTGGTAACTAAGAAGCCACCAAGGAAGAAAGAGGGAGAAGGCAGAATGACCACTTCCCCACAGAACATAGCCTGAAACTGACCACAACAGTTTCAGCACTTAGGCAGTCTAAAGTTTCATTATAGCTTTGTACTTTAAGGTTCCTCAAATCCAGATTAAGACCAAAACCAAAAGAAGGGAAGTTGCAAAGTTAAAGGGATTTTCTAAGTATGATCTTTGAATTTCCTGCAAAGACTGGACATGGTGGATCTCATACCTGTGATCTTTCTCCTGATTCTGCCAGGACCCAGAGCATCCTGCATCACTGGTTGGTGTAAGGATGCTGGGACTTTGTGATTCCTTATTTCCAGAAGACAGTTTTATTCCCTTAGTTAGTAAAGAATTCCTGAAACCCATATCTACCACATGTCTCCTTGAGGAAACATGAAGGCAGTTAATTGAATTCTGCTGCCTAGTGGGTCACCTCCTGGACCCTGTCCTCTGCCTAGTGGGTCACCTCCTGGACCCTGTCCTCTGCCTAGTGGGTCACCTCCTGGACCCCGTCCTACATCACCAGATCTCTACACTTTACTCATTATCAATCTGTAATAGCTATCCCTTTAAATACTTATTATTTCTTTATATCAACACATTTAACTAACACCCATTTTGCTGATATGAAAACTGAGGTTTGGAGTTCCAAAATAAGCATCCAAAGCATCCAAGAACCCAGATCCTGGCAGTCTGCTCCATAGTTCATGATTTTAGCAACTCTTCTGCCTTTCCCAGGGTTAAGCAGCAAAGAGCTATTCTTTGCCCTCTTCTCTAGTTTTTTTTTCCCCTAAATGTACAGGTCTCAGATTAAATAAACATACAAGAAAACAATCAATAATGAGAGAATGAAACAGGGAGTACAAATATTCCCTGGCTCAGAAACAGCCAACATGTCCTAGAACTATATTCATCTCTTATCTTATGCCCATGGAGGATATCAGCAAAAATCATTTCATTATTTCCTGTAGATCATATAAGGCTTCACTATCTTTTCCTAAAAAGTTCTTGAGTTTATCCTTGGATTGAAATGAGTCACCCCTGATCATGTGTATCCCTATATATAATATACGAAGCAAGTGGACTTAATGGTGTCTACTCACCACGCACCAACTTAGCAGGCAAGCAGGAATTTTGTTTAGCTGCTTTAAATAAATTTCATTCCTTCTTACTAATTCATAGATAAACTTTAATACTGTTTCTATTTCTGAGCTCCAAAAATAATTTTCATATCAAAACACATTAGGAGAATAGAAATATCTGGGGTTTATTCTGTGGGACCCTACCATTGAATATACACTGGAGATTTCTATAGACTTACTTCCCAAACCAAACTAATTATTTGAGTCAGTGATACATGATGCAACAGGCAGGGGACTGTCCCAAAAACTTTCAAAAAGGTTTTGGTTTCTTCAGGCAAGAGGAAATCCTGAGGTCAGGGATGTGTTTCAAGTTCTGTCACTTCTATGTTGTTTAAAGTTAACACACAGTGTTACCAAAACTCTGGAATAAACAATGAATAGAAGTTCTAAAGTGTTTATAAATAAATAAAAATAATTGAACTCCTGATCTAAGAAGACTACTACAAGCAAAATTCACAAGATAAAAACATGCATTTAAAATTACTAACCAGTACATAAAAATAAAATTTAAGCTGACACTAAAATGACTTCTCAAATTTACTTTTTAATTTGGCTAGTACTTGCCTAGAACAATGTTTGATGAAGTTAAATCAGTACTGCATAAGTATATCCCACTAACCACCAGATCAACACCTGTAGAGCATTTCTAAGGCCTCCAAATTCTCCCTCATGCTTCATGTTAGTTAATACCCCCAAAATGGAATCTGAGTCTCTATGCAACCATTAGAAATTAATTGTGCCTATACACAAGATAACACTTTTATTAACAAAGTGTCCTACATTTTGAAATAGTAATCCACTCATTTTCTATTACTGTCATAATAAATTGCAGGTTCAATATCCCTGTCTAAATTGCCTGGGACCAGAAGTATTTTAGATTTCAAAGTCTGTCACGTTTTTAATACTTGCATATTCTTTACCGGTGAAATCTCTAATCTGAAAATCCAAAGTCTAAAATGCTCCAAAATTCCAAACTTTTGAGCATCTATATATCATGTCAAAAGTTTGGGATTCTGGAGCATTTCAGATTTTTACATTGGGAATGTTTAGAGTTAGACATGGGTCTCACCAGACTGAAGTCAAAGCCATGGAGGACTGTGCTCCTTTCCAGAACATGAAGGTTAGTTTTCCTGATTTTGTCTAGTGTGGGCAGAGTTCTATTCTTTAGGTTATTAGAGCAAGATCCTTGTTTCTTGATGACCATCAGTCAAGGACCTTTCTTAGCTTTCAAAAGTTTCTGTATTCACCAACCCATCGGCCCTTACTCCATCCTCAAAGCCAATAACAACAGGCCAAGTCCCTCTCACACTTTGAATCTCTTCTTCCTACATCTCTTTTCACGGATGCAGTAGAAACAGTCTCCACATTTTAGGACTTGTTTGCTTAAATGGGACCCACCTGGGTGATCCAGGGCACACTGCTCATCTCCAGGTGAGGACACTACAAAGACTCCCTGATCATGGAAGATGACAGACTCATAGTTCCCAGGCAACAGAGAGTGGACATTCAGACTGCTCACCACAAATGAGTATTACTCAGGGTAAAGCTTTCTAAAAAGCAGCGTGGTGACATGTATTAAAACTTTACCTATTATACACTGTGATATATTCATTTCAAATCGACAGAAATGAAGATAGGGTGAAGGTTTTTAAACTTTGTTTTTCATCATGTGAATTAAAATTATTTTTGAAGTGAAAATAAAAAGAATATATATGTTCAACTATGGTGAAATGGTATATTGTGTAATGAACCACCATGAAGCTTTTAAAATTCAAGTCATTAAAAAATATTTAATGACTTGGATGAGCATACACTCAATAATAAGTGAAAAAAAACTGCAAATACAATCATATATGCATTGTGACACACACATAAACACACGGAGAGTGGGGTGGAGAGAGAAGAAAGTACACAGACATGGCCCAGCTTGAATTTGGGGTTTAAAACATAGTGCCATGATTTTCCCAAGGGAGAGGTGTTTTCAACATTCTGGATTTTCCATGCTAAAATCAAAGAAATCCAGAGCAACAAGATGAGTTAGTTACCTTAAACACAGACAAATTCTGTCCTTTTTTTACTTGTAGGCATTTCTGTGTGTATTTTATATGTTCCACAGAGATCATACAACCATTTAGGAATCATTAAATGTCTTTCGACCGTCTTATTTTCAGTCAGGGCTTCAGAAACATTTCAGAAGCTATTCTTAGAAATACTGGAAACCCTCAAAATACTTACAAGATAAGTGACAGTTTAACATCTTCCACCAGTAAATGAGTAACCACCTCTGACTTCGGAAGGCAGATCCCTGAAGAGGCAGTTTTTTCATGGATCACAGCTGCCACAGGTCACCAAAGAATCCTGCCTCTCTTTCGATTACGTATTATTTGAGAAATCTTTTAGAATGGGAAAAGCAGTCAAATTAAATACCAACCACAAAGCTAAAGCTAAGTTACTGGGAACTGTAAATTGCAATAGCAGTGTCTTATTAAAGAATCTTCCTGAGGGCATGGACCTTGAAATTGTGATTTAGGTCACATGAGAGAACACATCAGCGTTTGCAGGTTTCTCGAGAGACATAATTTCCTAAGTAGTTCAGGTAATACTCTTACCAGGTTTGGGACCAGAACCAGACCAGGTAGAAGACACAGCACCAGATGAACTTTGGAAGGCATACAGCTTTTTTATCCTAGTGGGATAAAGAGAATCTCAGTTCCAAATCATCAGCACTGAGTCAGTTTTGGGTTTTATTCATATAGGTTCGCAAGCAGGTAGTACGTAAGGTAGATAACATAATATCCTATGGTTGGTTGCAAGAGTCTTTATCATTAATTGCTAGGCAGCATTCACTCTTACAGAAACAGCAACTATTTGAGGTCACTATCGTACAACACAGGGGAAGAATTCATCATTGTCTGAGACCTGGCAAAGGTGTCCCTAAATGATAACTTTCTGGGACTTGGAAGTAAGTGAACCATTTCTTCCTGGCTGAGCTACACTTATCTTGCAGTTGGCACATGGAGTGTTAAGGCTCATTAAGTTTTTAGCTCTCTAACCATGAAAACAGGCTGTATCTTTCAGTATCATCCTTGAATAGTATTAGAAATATGCTTAGTATTAGAAATACAAGTTGTAAAATTTTCTTACATTAAAATAGCTTCTGTATTTTCCCCCTTTTGTTTTTACGTGAAAACTCATTTTCTTCAGTTTCGAGAAGCTGATAGGAAGAAGTTGCCTGTAAGAGGAGTTGCTGATGTAAGAGGAGTTGCTTGTTCAAACAAAAACCGAGTCAGGAACTGAATCAGACACTGGCCTATAAACATAATTATCAAGATGGCCACCACTGGCCCAAACAGTGCTTCTGGCCAAGAAGAAAGAAAATCCAGGGACCCCCCACCAGGAAGAAACTCCTTTCCCATTTGCAGATTTCTGCTCCAGATGTTTTCAACACTAATGTGAGTTTTCTCTCACTATCCCTGCTTGTTGGCATAGTTATAGCCTTTCTCAAAGAAAACACAAGCGCCTTCATGTTGGGCTGTCAGGAAATCCAAAGCTTTTCTATTCTGGAGGACGACTACAGCCAACAAATCTATATGGTCTTGCAGTGTGTCTATAGAAGCTTGTATGTTAGCAAAATCTCCTGTTATCTGAGCACTTAACTGTGAGTATTGCTGTTGGCCTGTACCCATGGCTGTGGCAGTAAGGGTTAAGTTCCCTGTTACTTCTAGAATAGTCAGGGTCACACTTCTGATGTGACTGGTGAGTGTGTGTAAGGCCTTGCTAGCCTGAGTAAACAGAGAGTTCAGGAAACAGAAAAGCAAGTGCGCTAAGGTTCATGGTAGCACTATTAAACATTTGATGTACTCCATCAGAACAAACAAAGAAACTCCCATGGAGGGCCACTTGAGACCCTGAAGTGCCATCCAACACATCTTCACAGTCAGCAGAAACATTTCAGCCTTTGGAGGAACCCAGGAAACAGGAAATACTTTCCCACACCACTGTGCGATAAGACTGAAGTAAGTAATCAGAGGGACTTGTAGAATTGAGTTCAGAGCCACTTTGTGTTAAGTAAGGTTCACAAAGAAAGGACTGAAAGAGGTATACGAGCCAGTAACCAACTCCCAAATCCCAACTCCAGATTTTTGAGGAACTAGAGGGTGCTATTAACCAGGCACAAGAATATCAGGAGTTGGAGATCCTGTATGACTAGCAACAGATACAGGAGCTGATGGGAAGGAACTCCAATGCGAGATGGAGGTACTCAAATCTTTGTGAATTTTATTCCTTGAATTTCTTTTTCTTTTCTTTCTTTTTTTTTTTTTTTTTTTTGTACTGGCAATCAAACTCAGGACCTTGTGCTTGCCAGGTAGTTGCTTATGCCACTGAGTTATATTCCTGGCACCTTTATGATTTTTAAAACAAGCCATGAGCCTTGTCCCTGTCCATCTATCTGGACTTTCATCTGGTGAACTGATGACCAGTCTCAAAGGGAGGGATCTAAACTAGTGTACTGCAAAGGGTTACAAGTTTCCCATCAGCAGGTGGACTGGCGCTACATTATAAAACTGTCTTTACTTCTGCCCCCTTCTATGACATAGTCTCACTTTAGACAGAATTCAGATGAAAAAGAGGGTTTATAGTACTTTTTGGTTTGTCACCATTCTGGACAGACATACTTATTATTGGAGTGATATTTTTGTTCCCAATCTAATTCTCCACATCCTGATGCATAGCAATGGTTTTTCCAATTTGGGGTTTCAGCCTGGGCTGGGCATGCATAAAAATAAAGCTTCACTTTAGGTTGGCAGGAGTTCCATCTGGTCTGATTAAGAATCATCACAGGACTTAAAACCATAAATTTTAATTTGGAATTCCCAGTGCCCTGAATTATCATATATTCCCTGTATGTTTAGGTATATTATCCACAGGAAAATCACTTGAAACAATTATGAGTACTTAGTCCAATAACTACAACAAGGTAGAAAAAAGCAAAAGCAACCTTTTCCAGAACTCTCCAAACCTCTGAGGACCCAGTCCCAAATGCAACAGCAAACACAATACTCATGAGAAGAAAAAAAGACCAAGAATTCAATAGAATAGCAATACATCAAGGCTACAGATAGTCCAGTGTACGTTGTCCATTCAATCGTCAGCAGTGTATTGACTGGTTAGGTTCTGGGATGATGAGGGCAGGGCTTTGAGTGCGTTGTCTCTTCAGGGTAAGTTTCAGAGGACTGCACTCATCAGGACAGGCCTTCCAACTATCATCATGATGAGCCTGCTTGATGCTGAAGTGAATCCAGGACTGGATCTCTGTCAATTTTTGGTGTGCCTTCTGTTGTCCTTGAGCTGCCCAAGTGGCAGCCAGAGTGGCAGCCTCCCTAAAGGCAGTCCAGCTGTCCATGCACACATGCAGGAGGCCTTTTTTTCCCCCATTCATCTCAAGCAATCACATTGTGTGCAGTTTTGTCCATTGGCTTGACTTACCCAGTATTTCCATACTGGGTTGGACAACAACTGCTTCACTTGTAGGGCTGGGTCACAGCTAGACCCATCAGTATATCCAGCATCAGCCAGAAATCCCTCTTTTTAGTTTTTTTTATTCTGTAGAGACTAGGGTTCAAGTCCTGTAGTTTGTTTTTCTGAAAAGACTCTTGGGCCATGTACATCATGGGTCCCAAAACCATTATCAGTTTGGCTGCCAACAGGCAAGCTGAGAAAGAGGCTGCTGTTGGAGGTCTGACCCCCAAAGTGTAGTGGAGACCTGTGTCATTTTACTTTTGCCGTGGGCTGTTTATATTCATATGAGCCCCCTGTCTGTCCCGCGATTCCTCACAGGCATATAGAGCAGCATACAATGCTGCTGTTTCTCAATCAGGGACTATCGGCTCTTGGATGCCTTCCACAACTGTGATTAAAACCCACCAGGGTGCTTTTGGTTTTCCCATTCTTGTCATAGGTCCCAACTAAATCCATTGTCATTCACATTGGGGTCAGTGACTCATAGGGCTTGTACCTGGGCAATAGCCCTCTTTGAGTCCTGAAAAGCAGCTTCTGCTGCATCTGTTTAACACCATGTTATGCCCTTGTTTGTCATCTTGTATGAAGGGCACAGCAGGGTAGCTAGGTGTGATTCACCTATCAGAAACCTAGCAAAACCATATGCATTTGTAACTGGCGTACTGTCATGGGTCTGGTTTTACCCAACCATATAATACCCAAGAACTTGACAGACAAGCCACCTCCCTGAACCTTGTCTTCATTTGCTGACCCTCATGTCAGCAAAGCTTTCTGCAAAGTGTGTACAGTGGCTTTTAAATCTGTAAGACAATCAGGTTAACATAAAATTATCAATATAAAACAGTGACACAGAGTGTGGTTTTGCCCAGGTAACCAAGTCTTGGGCCAACAGGCCATGACACAAAATTGGCATGCAAATAGCCTCATGTTAACATCTGGAAGGCCCATTGTCTCCATCCCACCCCCCACAGCAAAGTAAAGGCAAATTTTGCCTGACTGCTAGCCACAGGGTGAGACTTTACAGTCATTCCCAAGACCCATCTTGTTTCTGCACAGGCCATACAGAAGGGCTCTGAACAGAGTGCATCACCCCTACTTTTTAAATTTCAGGACGGTTCATCCCATTTTCTCGTAGTCTCCAGACAGCTGGTACTGGTTCGTGCATGCAACCTGTGTGACTTGTGGGAGAGTCAGTGGTGCGTGGTGTGGATGGCCACAGACTATGGTTTTTTATCCCATGAATTTATCAATCAAATTTTTCCTGCATGGTGTCAAGCACCAGTCAGTATGTCCATTCTCAACAAGAATTCAGCAACCAAGGAAACAAACACCATACAGGCGTGGGGGCAAGAGCCTGATATTCAAAGTCACCTGGGTCTTCTAGATCCTGATGCAGTGATCTCCATACACTTTTATGTGTGCAGTAGGTCCTGTAAAATGGCCTGAGTTGCCGTAAATTAGTATTGACTCAACTCTGATATTCATCAATGCTAGTACATGCTGCACATCTTTGGGGACCAGTAAACAATGTCACATGTAGCCTCCAGTCTCCTGGAGACGGGGTAGCAATAGCTGGGTAGTATGGCCTGCCTCCTAATCATGGTAAAAGAAGGCCAGTGTTACTTTTTCCAACTCTATGGGGGCTTTTTTGGCTTTCTGGCCCTGGTTCAGTGGCCAGTACTGCTGCTCAGGGCATGACTGCCTCCACAGAGTCAGCAACACATCCAAAGGCTGCCTGCCTAATATTTTGTGACTTGAGGTTCGCAGCAGCTAGCCATTACTCACGGTCCTCCTCTATCTGTTTCAGCTGGTTATTTGCCAGACAAGACTATTTATATCTTGATTTGTGCAGCACAGTGTGAAAATCAGCCAAGCCACCCACTCCATTGTTTTATGGTGAAGTGGAGGAGTTTTTCTATTGCTTTTTTTTTTTAAAGAGAATAAAACAAAACAATAAAACATAACAAAACAATACGAATGATATTGGATTTCAAAAGCAAGACATTAGGAAACCAACCATAGTTACTTTATTACACAATGTTATCCTCTAGAAAGTTGCTCAGACTACCAGATATAGGTATACAAAGTTAATTGAACAATATGAACACTAAGTTGTTTCTTTATTTCAGAAATTTCAGGTATGCAACTTCTAATTTATTTTGTGTCTATGTCTCCTGGATTTGTTCTGGGTGGCCTGGAGATGTGAGATTTACCTTGCTCCTTCGTCTTGCCAATTTCCCATGTTCCTCTGAACCAGCTAGTTGCTGAGTTCCAGGTGCTTCCTGCACTGGCTGCCAGTTTGATAGTGTAGCAGATTGGGCTAGGCACCTGGGTTCCTTTGATTCCAAGTTCCCAGGGTTGTGGAGAGGTGCAAGGTGGTGGCTGGCTCATTTTTGCTTCCCTGATGGTGGTGGGATCTCAAGGCATGACTTCTTCTCTTCCCAGTCCATGGCAATAGGCTCACCAAGGGGTGAGTCTTCTCCTTTCTATTGCTTTTAAAGCTTACTAGACATCTTCAGGCTCCAAATAGACTATTTCCCAGTCCTTTGGGACCTTATGTCAAGAAGGTGACTACAGGTAGCCATGACAAGGCTATGGTTGCTTATCAGTCATTCCCTGGCATTTTCCCTCACCTTTGGGCACTGTTTTCAAAGTCACCATGGGACCATTTATTTCAGTGTCTCAAAGTCAATTTGTTTGTCTCCTTGATTAAAAGATCAGTAGTAAATAGTGCCCACAAACAGGGAAGCCATTCTTTTAAAATTTAAACTCCCCAGGGGAGGTGCTTTTGTGTGGACCACAGAGAGAATGACCATATCCATTGGAGATACTCATTCAATCATTCAGCAGACATTCAGAGTTTCATACATTTCTGTCCCCAAACCCTGAGAAAGATGAATCCAAGACAGAATCCCACTCAACCTAGATGAATCCAAGACAGAATCTGACTGTTTTGTCTAACACAAGCCTCTAACTCAGGCTGCTAGTCCAGACTCCAAAGGTTGATCCAATCCTTGCTTCACCCTACAGGGGACAGAAACAGAGAGGACTTTGTAGTGTTCTGTGTCTTCTTAGGGTCCTATGATGTCACTGCTGCTTCACAGGGGCTCCTACTCCTGAACAGCTGAGGAGACTCTAAGGAAAGAATCAGAGGGTACATATTCTCATTTACAGTCCAAGCTCAAGCCCCTGAAGGTCAGCAGGCCCCCACCAATGACAGTGGTCAGTATGGTGTATCCTGGATGAGCCCCCAGAAATGTTACAGCATTCAAGATTAGACCAGAAGGAAGACACAACACCAGAGGAACTTTGGAAGGCATACAGCTTTATTTATCCTCATGTGATGAAAGGAATCTCAGTTCCAAATTATCAGCCCTGAGTCAGCTTTGGATTTTATTCATATAGGTTGGCAAGCAGGAAGTACATAAGGTAGATAACATCATATCTTACTGTTGGTTACATGCGTCTTAATCATTAATTGCTAGGCAGAATTCACTCTTACAGAAACAGCAACAATATGAGATTAAAATCATACAACATAAGGGAAGAATTTGCCATTGTCTGAGATCCAACAGAGAAGTCCCTGAAGTGATAATGTTCTAGGACTTGGAAGTAAAAAAAACATTTCTTCCCGGCTGAGCTACACTTATCTTGCAGCAACCTCAAGTGACAAGGCTCATTAAGTTTGTAGCATTCTAACCATGGGAACAGGCTGAGTCTTCCAGTCTCATCCTTAAACAGCATTAAAAATACATTTAGCATTAGAAATACAAGTTTTAAAATTTTCTCTACATTAAAATAGCTTCTGCAATACAAAACAGTAACATTGCTGTTCATTGTATTAACCTAAAGTTTCTACAACTGACCTAACATACTACTTTCTTATTTTTAAGAATGCACAATAAAATGAACTGTTATTATTGACACTAAGATAATAAAGTGTTTAGTTCAGAATATTATGTATCAGGGCCAGGGATTATAGCTCAGCAGCACAGTGCCTGCGTGGCAAGCCCAAGGTTCCTGACTTCAATTCCCGGTACCAAATCCAAAATAAATAGATAAATAAATAATAACATGAAATATCACCTAACGTACCAGTTACCACCAGTGTCCATTAAAGGCTTTAAACTAATTCCCCACCTTACTACTGATGTGAGTAACTTCATGCGGCAATCATTAGCACTGCTCTCTCACATTTATATAAAATTCAGTTGCAAGTTTGTGGAGTTTACTCCTTTTTTTGATAGTAAAATATTATTTTGAAAGATTTTGGAGATGACTAAGCATTAGAAACTCATTTAGACCCACCACTATGCCTCAAAAAAATATTTTTTAAAAGGGTGAAACGTTTGGAATTGGTGAAATTTTGTAATATCTAGTGATACCACATAGTACATTTCTTTGCAATGCTTGGTAGTCACTAGACCAACATGGCCAACATGTGGCATGTGGTAGTGATTAGAGATGACTATTGATATTTTTAATTCTTGTTCTGAGCACATGGCTTCAACACCATCTTGAAGAAAAAACAAGGGCCATGTGATTCACTTTGGTCAATAAAGTATCGGCAGTATTGACATTCCAAGAAGAGGGTTTTTAGAACTAAGACAAAAATTTCTGTGTCCCCTTACCCTTGGTATCACAACAGGGATAGTCCCAATGCTAAAGATTCTAGCAGTCCAACCAATAGGACAGAAGAACAGAGCCTACTCTGTCACTGGTGAGGAGACTCAGAATCTAGGCTAGAGGTGCCCTATAAATACTATGGCACAGCATATGACACTGCTCAGTGTGTTGCGGTTGATACCAGAGGCTCTGGGCTAAACCTGGCCTGGACAACCAGGGACATGGTTGCTCTGCTACGTGACGTCCAGAACACATCAGTTCTTTGCCTTTTTCCTTAACTGCTCCGTCAATAAACTTACAATAATGATATGTGCATTCAGGAGGCAAGGTGATTCAACAGACAAATTTCCATTTCACCTCTTAAATCCTCATATCTCAGATCATATCAACTTGGTAGTCACCAGCGATGACAGACCAGGGTAAAGCAGTGCCCAGAGCCTATACTAGCAAGCCAAGAAGGCAAAATAATGGTAAATATCCCCCAAATAACCATCAGAGCATTCCAGGGAGACTCATGAAATAACCCTGCCTGCATCTCCTCACAACCAGCCCTACCCCAAAACACTATTTATCAGTATATCAAATATTCCAATAGATTCCTTAGAATTGTCAAAGACAAGAATAGACATCTCCATATAACTTATTGATCTCAAAAGGCTCCCCATGTTGTGCAAATTAGACATTGAGTGGAGAGCAGTGATGCAAAGACTACTGGGTAAGGTACATGTAACCAGATTCAGACAGAATCTGTTCTTTCTCCATTTTAAAGACATGTCAGGCCATTATCCTTGAAGTCACATACTCCAACAGGACACAGAATTGCTTGGTCCTATGATACGAACTGACAAACACAAACCTGAAGATTCTGGGGCCTCCATAAAAATGAAGACTTTACCAGAGACCAAACAAGAGGCCCAGTGCATAGTTACACATTAGTGACTGCATTTCTGAGCTCTGGTTTTGGCTTTTTACTAAATTGTCGAGTGACTTTGAAGGAATTATTTCCCCATCTTATGCCTCAACTTATATGAAAATGAGGCACTTGAAGTAGATTCATGGATCCCAGACTGGCCTTGATTAAAACCCATTTAGTCACTTAGAGCTCTTTACAAGAAGAATTTAAAGTATCTTCTCTAAAGACCCTTACTGTACCTTTTGAACTGGATGAAGTAATCCCTTTCACATTATCACTAATTGGCCAAGGCACCCTCACTGCAGGCAGGGCTGAGCCCGCTGCATTATCTTGTCTCAGAGGTTAGGCACTTCATTGTATTCTTCAGAGCGGTTCTTGTTCTCTAATCAGAATTGCACCATGGCTCTCATTCCGAAATGACCAATTGCCAGTTCAAGCTTGTCAAGGAGCAGCTGTATACACTATGACAAATCACTTTACCCCTGTAATTATTTCTTTTATTTGTAAAAGTAAAAGGATGAAAAATTACATGCAGATGCCTCTTTTAACTCCTTCTGTGATACTGTGACCCTAAGTCAGCTTAGAACTGAGCTGGAAAATGAAAATCTTAATTCACAGGCAAGCACTCAGATTGTATCACCTTGTTAAGAACCAGGTAAGAATCCAGAAGATCAGTTTATATTTCCTGCACATCATTCATAGATAGCTTTTTCTGATCTCAAAATCTCCTTCCTGGACCACTGAGCCATCAACATGTTTTCAGATCTGTTTTTTTAAAAAATTCTAACTGGAAAGCCACCAAAAAAAAAAAAGACAACAGGCAAAATGACCACTTCCCCAAACAATACGGCCACATGTTTAGACAGAACAGCTGTCAAATTAATGACCAAAAGTTTCATTTTAGCCTTTTAAATTCCTTGAATTCAGTTTCAAAATGAAGAAAGAAATTGCAAAACCAAAATGTCTTGCTAACTGTCACCTCCAAACTCCCTGTAAGCTAGGATCCAGGCGTCCTGTGATGTTTGTCAGCCATGGGATCAGATCCCCATCCTGTCTGAGGCTCCAAGACATTCTACTCTTCTGGTTTATGGCAGAATTCGAGGCCCTCCCTCTTCCCTTGTTTCTGAGACACAATTTACCTTTGTGAATTCATAGCACAGGCCTCCCTGGGGCCCACCGTCCAACATATCTGATCCACTTATTTTCTAGACTCTACACCTTATTTGACTATTGATTACAGCTAGTTTATTGATCACTCACTAGGTGCTACTCATGTTCAAAGCAATTTTGGGGTGTCAGAAAATTTAATATTCACCAAAGTAACATTTCCATACAAGCAAATTAAATAGTCCCATCTGTCATCCTTGCTATTCTGTCCTGGGGTATTCAGGTCCTATTTATGATGTCTTTTCCTGTGTCTATGTCTTCAAGTGTTTCCCCTATGGTTTCTTCTAGCAGTTTCAAAATTTCAGGTATTATGTCCAGGTCTTGGATCCATTTTGAATCGATTTTGTCTAGAGTGAGAGATAAGGATCTGGTTTCAACCTACAAGTGGGTGTACATTTTCCCAGCACCACTTGTAAAAGAATCTGTCTTTTTCACCAAAATACAATTTTGGCTCCTTTGTCAAGAATCAGTTGCTGTACGTGCTTGGGATTTTTTTGTAGGGGAAGGGTGCCGGGGATCGAACTCACAACCTCATGCTTGCCAGGTAGGTGCTTATGCCACTAAGCTAAATCCCCGGCCCAATTTTTTTCTTTTTTGCACCTTGTATGCTGTTTCACTGGTCTATGTGTCTATCCCCATGGTGCCAGTACCGAGCTGGCATCATTACAGCTTTGTAACATAATTTGAAATTGGGTATTGTGATACCTCTAGGTTTATTCTTGTTGCTTAGAATTGTTTTGGCTATTCTGGGTCTTTTGGATGTCCATACAAATTTTAGGATTGTTATCTCTGATTCTGTGAAGTGTGTCACTGGAATTTTGAGGGAGATTGCATTGAATCTATACATATCTTTGTTTCTTGCAGCACAATTCACAATAGCCAACATACAGAACCACCCTGGTCTCCCATCAATGAATGAATGGATAAAGACAATGTGGTATGTTTATATAATGGTGCATTATTCAGCCATAAAGAAAAATGAAATTTCATCATTTGCAGGACAGTGGATGGATCTGGAGATCATCATGTTGAGTAAAAGAAGCCAAACTCAGAAAGACAAATATTCCATATTCTCCCCAATGTGTAGAATTCATTTAAAAAAAATGATAAGAAAGTGGAAAAGAGACTATCATTTGACAGAGAAAGGGAATAATGGGGAGAATACAAAGAGGGGCCTGAAGGAGATAGATATGATCAAAATGTACTGTAGACACTGAAACTCCCCCAAAAACAGGAAACATAGGGGTAGCACATGGCAAGGAGGAGGTGGCAGTGACAATGGTCAAATAGGTTACAAGCATGTATGAATCCACCAAAATAAAAACTATTAATCTGTATCACCAATTTAAAAAAATGGTGAAAGAAAAACATCCCCCCAATATATGAATATAGGAGATCGTATTATCTTCTAGAGTCTTCTTCAATTTCTTGCTCAAGAGTTCTGTAACTTTCATTTTAGGGCTTTTTCCCTCCTAGGTTATGTTGATCCTAAGTTTCTTTTATGCTACTGTGAATTGAATTATTTTCCTGATTTCTTTCTCAGCTAGTTAAGCATTGGTATATAGAAAATCGATTAACTTTTAATGCCGCTTTTGTGTTCTACTGGTTTGCTCAATTTGTTTATTAGTTTGAAAAGTCTTTTGATGGAATCTTCAGGATCTTTGGCTAGTAAGTCTAATGATAATTTTATTCTTCCTTTCCTATTTGTGTACCTTTTGTTTGTTTCTCTTCCCTAATTGATCTGGCTAAAATTTTCAAGTACTATATTAAAGAGGAACCCTGGGAGTGAATATCCTTCCTTGGATAGGAAGTGCTTTCAGTTTTTTTCATTTAGAATGATGTTGGCTGTGGGTTTGTTGGAAACCTCCTTTGTTATATTGAGGTATAGTCCTGCAATGCCTAATTTCCTCAGGGCTTTTATCATGAAGGGCTGTTGAATTTTGTCCAAGGTTTATTTCTGTATCAATTGAAATGATTATGTGAGTTTTATCCTTGAATCTGTGTTGCATTCATTGATTTGCATGTGTTGAAACATCTTTGAATCCATGAGATGAAATGAATTTGATCATGGTGTTGATCTTTTAATTATGTCATTGAATTTGGTTTGCAAATATTTTATTAAAGATTTTTGCAACTTTGTATAAACAAATTCAGCAAAGTAAAAGGACATAAAATCAACATTAAAAAATCAGTAGCTTTTCTATGACCAACAATGGGCTGGCTGAGAAAGAAATCAGGAAAACAATTCAATTCACAACAGTTTTTAAAAAATAAAATACTCAAAGTTCAATCTAACCCAGGAAGTAAAACACCTCTGCAGTGCAAAAGTCAGAACACTGAAGAAACTGAAGAAGATATTAGTAGATGGGAAGACTTCTCATGTTTATGAATTGGAAGAATTGAGATTGTTAAAAATCTATACAGCCAAAAGCAATCTATGGAGTCAGTGCAATCTCCATTAAAGTGCTAATGATATTCTTTGCAAAACTAAAAAAGAATCACAAAATGTATATGGAAACCCAAAAGACCCAAGATAGGCAAAGCAATCCTAAGCAATAATAACAAGGTTGGAGGCATCACAATATCCAATTTCAAATTATGTTACAGAGCCATAGTGACAAAAACAGCATGATCCTGGCACAAAAATATACATGTAAACCAATGAAATAGAATAAAACCCCACACAGCTACAACCATGACTTTAAACAAAGGTGCCAAAAATGTACATTAGAGATAAGACAGTATCTTTATTAAATTGTGCTGGAAAAGTTAGATATCTACTTGTAGATGACTGAAGCTGGATTCCTATTTCATACCGAAAGCAAAAATTTCAATTCAAAATGGACCAAAGACCTTATATTTTATTAGAGATTTTTGCATCTTTGTAGAAACAAATTCAGCAAAGTAAAAGGATTGAAAAATCAACATTAAAAGATACAAGATATGATATAAGATATGAAACTTTGAAATTATTAGAAGAAGACATAGGGGAAAGACTTGAAGCCAAAGGCATAGGCAAAGACATCCTAAATAGGACTATTAGAGTTGATATGTTGTGTCAACTTGAGAAGTTTAGAAATTTAACTAAGACTCAGCAGGGAGCTTGGAGTCTTACTTTGTAAGTCCCCTCAGGTGGTGCAAGAGGGCACAGAGGTGGTGTGAGTGCTACACCCACTCTGGGGTTGGGTTGAGGTAGTCTACTGACAATGTAAGGGAGGAGAAGAGGCTTGTTCTCCCCTCCTTTTGCTCTGACTGTTTTTGCTGTTTGTTGCTTTTTGTTGCCCTGGTGCCACACCCCCCTGCCTTGGAGCCAATTGATTAAGGACTAAATCCTCCACAAACAGTGAGATGCAAAAACTATACTTCATTTTGGGTGTCAGGTATTTTGTCCCAGCAACAAGAGAAAAGTAACCAAGACAAAGACTCAAATAATGCAAGTAAAAATAGATTCAATAAAAGGGACAAAGTTTCTACACAAGAGGGAAAGTCCAGAATGAAGGAGCAGACTATAGAAAAATATTTACCAAGTACTCTTCTGGCAGAGGACTAACATCTAAAGTATATAAAGAGCTCAAAAAATTTAACATGAAAAAAAAAAAACCAAATAGGCCCATCGATAAATGGGCAAAAGAACAGATGTTTCTACAAAGAAGAAGTGCAACTGTGAAATAAGTATACAAAAATGTCTCACATCTTTAGCCATTAAGAAAATATAAATCAAAACTTCACTCAATTCCATGTTGCCCCAGTTAGAATGGCTATCAAAAATACAAAAATAATAAATGCTGGCAAGGATAGGGAAGAGCTCTCTACACTGCTGGTGGGAATGTAAATTAGTACATCCATCAGAAATCAGTATTTTATATGCGAATATGACTAGATTACATAACTTGTGCCTTCTCCAAGACAGATATTAACTAGCTTTTTCCAGTATCCAAATTCAGACTGTTCTCACTACTCTATTCAATATCTCCTAAAGGCTGACAACAACAAGAAGAAAAAATGCTTTTCTTGCCATTTTCTAGCGTTTCAGCCACTGCACTTTCTGATTTGATCCTTCATAGATAATAATATATGAGCTAATTGAGAGAGATTAATTACTATTTAATGCATGCATAGTAACTGCTGCACAAGTAGTTCCATTCCCTATTGCTGTGCCAATGGCAAATCTAACTAGTCAAGCAGCATCATATTCAATAAATTAAGGAAGATATTATTGTTTAGCTTGTGCGTTTTCAGCAAAAATTGCTGCTCCTCTGCCACCAGTCTAGAAAGTTCATATATAATTGAAAACTCGTCAACACTGCACTTGTTAAATTCCCATGCTTTACATCAAAGTCAAGAACACTTACCATAGTCACATTGGCTAATGTTATTAGCCATAGTCATTGGCCAAATCATGACTATTTCCAAGTTGCTTAACTCTTGATTCCCTTTTCATTTTTACTACCCATTTTTGTTTCCCAGTAGCTATGCTTTTTGAAGCTATTTCTATTACATGCTTATGAATGCACTTTGCCCATAAAGTCAGTGCAGAGGAGAAATTAAAGGGTCCTGAGGCTATTATGCAAAGCAGTGATTTTATTTCTAAGCCAATATAGCCCCACAGAGGTCAGTGCTACAGGACAAATGTGGCATAGGCCCATCTCCAGAGAGACTGGAAAGCACACATCCTAGGGCACCCATATTCCTTCACAGCCGGGGGACATCCTGATGACACTTGCATTCCATTTACTGCAGATTTTTTAATATTAAAATTTGTAATGCAAAATAGATGAGAGGCATGTTTAAGCATTTCTTCTGAATCAATAAAATTAAAAGTCACCCGATTAAATAGGGACATATCAATCACAAGAAAAAAAATAAAGCAGTGAACATTTTCAAAGCAAACGAAATATAAGCAAAATAATTCAGTGCTTTTTTTTGTTATTTACTTTATGCTGAAGTATCATCTATAAGCAATAAGATACACATCTTTTAAGTATACAGGTCCAGGAATTTTACAGATGCATACAGTCATTTAACCACAACTTTGATCAAAATATAGAGCGTTCCTCCCTCCTACAAAAGTTCCCTCAGGATATCAGTACCCACAAAGGAAATCACTATTCTGCCCTCTCTTACCATAGGTTAGTTTTGTCATTTAACAAGATAAATATCTTCTTGTTAACAATTTTTCAGATGTTTTTAAGACTAATGGGTTCACATTTCTGGGAATGTGCAAATTTTACAGCACTGTGATAATTCAAATAAGAAGCTTAATGATGTCCACAGATTTTGATTTATTAATCTCTTAACTAGGGGATTATATGAAGACATTAATAATATTATATCAGTGTTTTTGCAAGTATTGTTTATAACTGTAAAAAATTAAAATTATATAATTCCCAACTACACAAAATATTAAATGAATTTTGGTCCATTCATATATATAGACCTGTATGACATCTTTAAAGTTTAAGATTATTGAAGACTATTAATGAATTATGAGAAGTCTAGACATGTTCATTGAGAAGGCGGTATGAGTCCTTGCGTTAGTGATGAGATTTTAGATACAATGCAAAAAATAAAATCCATGACAGGAAAACTTCATAAATTGATGTTATCAAAATCAAGGTTTCTGCCCTATGAAAAATACTGTTGAAAGCACAAGCCACAGTGTGGGAGAAAATATTTGCAACGTATTTTTTGAGAAAGGAATCATATCCAAAATATACAAAATATACTTAAACTCGGTAGTAAGAAAACCACCAAATTTTCAAATGGCCAAAATATCTGAAAAGACACCTCACCAACAAACATATAGAAAAGGCCAGTAAGCATATAAAAAGATGTTCAATCACTTCTGTTTTCTTACTGTGACCTGGAAAGAGAGTGGAAGTCTTCACTCCTGCCCTCAAAAGAAAAATATGCTGAACATGCTGAGACTCAACAAGTCTTTTTAGATGTATCAGAGAAATGAATTCATATTATGGCAAACTACTGACTCTGATTTGGAGAGAAAGGTTCTGAGCACCAGAGCTTGCCAGGAACAGACGCCAATGAAGCACGTAACTGTAGCAAAATTTGCACTGTAATTGGTAACCTAACAGCCAAAAACCTCTGGGGGCCCAGTCTTAGGAGGACCCCATATTTGGGTATAATTTACTTCCAGAAACTCCACCAGTTCTCATGGTAAAGATCAAAAAATATCAAGAAACTGTCTTGGGTTTTCCAGCAGGGAAAAGGTACCACTCTGAAATCATTTCATAGGGAAGACAGCCACTTTGAAAAATGCTCAAAGCCTCCTGTTTACTATCTGTCCCAAAGGAAAACTCCTTTACTGGAGCCTCACTCACACTGGGAAAGGGAAATTTCAGCTCAGCTTCTCCCTGCCTCCCACTCCCACTGCCTTTTTAATAGTAGTAAAGGAGATTGAAATGCAATTATAAAATCCACAATTAAGGGACAAAGGTGCACAAAAGCTTGAGACTTCAACGTAGGATTATAGAAACCGGCCAGATATTTAGCTCAGTGGCATAAGCACCTGCCTGGCAGGCTCAAGGTCGTGAGTTCGAACTTCGGTACAAAAAAAAAAAAAGAATTATGGAAAACTTCTCTTCCCAGGGATCTGCTATCACAGCTACATGGAACACAGAAGGTTACAGCCACAAAACTGCAATGCCCAGACTCTACTTATAAGTTTGTAAACCTAACTCTTAACCATATAAGTCCTGATACTAAAGACCTATTTTTCTAAATTCCTATTACCAGTGCACAATATGCCTAGCTTTCAAAAAACATTAAAAGGCATGTTTTACCATGATTAGTCAAGCAATAGAACTTGATTAAGATGTAGCAGAGATTTTGGACTTATTAGACTGAAAACTTCAAATAACTTTAATTAATACTATATCAGCTCTAATGGAAAAAAAGGACAAAGTATAAGTACAGATGAGTAATGGAAGAACAGAAATTGAAACTTTAATAAAGAATCAAAAGGAAATCCAGGAGATCAAAATCACCATGACAGAAATAACATCTTTCATACAGAAAGAACATAGCATACCAGCTTGAAGATACGTCAGTACAAGCTTCTCAAATTGAAACAAAAGGGGACATAAAATGGAAAAAAGATGGAACAGAATGTTCAAGAATGATAGGAAAAAATTCAAAATACGTAACAGATAAGGATAGGATTATCAGAAAAGAGAAAATACTTAAAAATACTTTAAGCACTAGCAAGTAAGAATTTTTAAAATTAATTGACATTCATAGAATGTTTTATCCAATTAAAGCATAGTATATATTCTTCTTAAGTTCCAATGTAACATTCACAAAAGATGAATCACATGATTTGTTACAAACAAATTTTTAAGATACAAATTACACAAAGTATTCTTTCAGTCCCCAGTAGAATTAAACTAAAAATGAATTAATGAAAGATAGCTGGAAAATCCCCCAAATACTTGGAGATTAAACTACATACTTCTAAATAACACAAGTTAGAAACAAAGTCTCAAGAGAAATTTTAAAGTAGCTTGAACTAAATAAAATTTAAAATAAAATACAGCTTACCAAAATTTGTTGGGTGAAGCAGACCAGTGCTTAGAAAAACAAACATAATATTGACATAAATATTAGAAAATGATAATGATCTAAAATTAGTAATCTAACAAACCATTCTACAAAATTAGAAAAAGAAAAGCAATATAAATCTACAGCAGGCAGAAATTAGAGCAGAAAAGGAGAAAGCAATAAAGAAGATTAATGAAACCAAAGTTGGTCCCTTGACAAGAGCAAGAGATAAATTTTTAACTAGAAAAACCAAGAAAAAATAGTGAAAACACAAATTACTAATATCAGAAATTAAAGGAGGACCGTTTTTACTAAAGCTATGACACTTTAACAATAGAAATATATTATGAAGAACTCTACACCTACATGTTTATTAACTTTAAAAAAGACATATTCTTTGAAAGACACACCCTGCCAAAACTTACACAAGGAAAAATAGCCTGAATATGTCCAGATCTATTTAAAAATAGCATAAATAATAATCTTCCAAAAAAGAAAAGCACCAGGCTCACTCAGATGGTTTCACTAGTAAATTCCACTAAACACTTAAGCTTCAAATGACACCAATTTCTATAATTTGCTCCAGAATATAGAAGCAGAGGGAACACTTCCAAATTTAAACTCATCCAAATAAAAAGAGAAGAAGTACATTATCTCTGGTCTCAGGTGACATAATACTGGATGGAGATAACTCTAAGAATCCTACAGAAGGGCTGGGGTTTAGCTCAGCAGCAGAAGTGCCTGCCTGACAAGCACTGTCATGAGTTCAATCCCGGTACAAAACAAAAAAAAAAAAAAAAGAATTCTACCTAAAGCAACTGTTAGAATTAATAAATGAATTCAGCAAAGTAGTAGGATATCAAATCAACACACATCAGTTGCTTTTTTGTACATTAACAATAGAAAATCTGAAAAGGAAACAATAATAAATCCATGTAAAAGCATCAGAAAGAATAAAATAGGAATTAAGCAAGAAGGCAAAAGAGTCATACAATAAATGCTATAAAACAATGCTAAAAAGAAATGAAGGAAGGTATAAATAAATGAAAATACATTCTATGTTTGTGGACTTGAAGTCTTAGTTTTGTTAAGATGTAAATACTATCCAAACCAACCAATGGATTCAAATTCCTGTTTAGCAGAAACAGAAAATCCCATTCTAAAGTTCGCATAAAATATTAAGGAACTCAGAAAAGTCCAAACAATCTTGTAAAATAATACAACTAGAGAAATAGTTCTCCCCAACTTCAAAAGTTCCTACAGTTTTATAGTGAATAAAGCAGTGCTATACTGGTAAAAAGATAGACATAGAGACCAATGGAATAGAACAGAAATATACCTTCACATATAAGGGCAAACGTCTTTTCACAAAAATAGCAACAGTAGTCACAGGATTCTCCGTGAACACTAAAAAATATTCATATGTAAAAGAACAAACTTAATCTCTTACCTAACACCACACATAAAAATCAATTAAAAACCAATCAAAGACCAAAATTTAAAGCTTAAAATTACAAAAACTCTTAGAAGACAACATAGGACAAAAACTTCATGGCATTAGATTTGGCAGTTACTTCTTAGATATGGCACCAAAAGCACAAATGGTGAAAAAAGACTGACAAATCAGACTTCATAGCAATTTTTAAAAATTGTGCATCAAAGGATGCTATGGACAAAGTAAAAAAAAAACATGTAGAATGAGAGGATACATTCATAAATTATGTATCTGATTATTCATATTCAGAATAGGAAACTCTAAAACAAAATAACAAAAGTAAATAATTTTATTCAAAAATTGCCAAATGTCTTAAACATTTTTAAAGATATGCAAATAGGTAATAACCACATGAAAAGATGCACACAACATCACTAATAAAGAAAGAAAGAAAAAGTCAAAATTATGGTAAGATATTGCTTCATATCTGTTAAGATGGTTACTGTCAAAAAGATGAGAAATATCAAGTGTTGACAAGGATACAAGAGGAAGGACCTGTAGGCATTTTTGGGAATATAAAATGATGTGGGAATTCCTTTAAAAATTAAATATGCAATTATACACTGCAGCAATTCCATTCCTAGCCCTAAGGAATTTAGAACAGGTACTGAAGATGTATTTATTTAAACATGTTCCCTTCATTATCAACAACTAAAATGCTAGGGTTATCCAAGTGTCTATCATAAGATGGATGAATGGATCAGATGGATGAATAGGCCAAATATGGTTTATCTATACCATGAAATATTAATCAGCTTTAAAAAGTAAAAAGAGTCTGATACAGAATAGGTAACCCTTGAGGGCAATATGCTAGGGAAATAAACCAGTCCCAAAAGGTGAAACACTTTATGATTTTGTTTACATGAGGTAATCATCAAAGTCAAAACCATAGGGATGTTAAGTACAGTGATGGCTAGCAGAATCTGGGGGCTGGGTATTGAGGGAATCTGAGTGTAATGGTGTAGAGTTTCTGTTTACAGAATGACAAGAGTTATAGAGATTGATTACACAACAGTATGAAGGTACCCAGTGCCTTGGAACTGTACACTTAATGGTAGGGGGCTTGATTTAATGGTATATGTATTTGACCAAGATAACAAGAATATAATTAATTTATAGAAAAAAAGAAATGAGCAATGAAAGCATAAAAAGACACAGGGCACCCTAAACGCTTAGTGAGAAGAACCAGGCTGAAAGACTATGTACTATATAATACCAAAATAGAATATTTAGAAAAAGATAAACATGTAGAGAGGAAAGATAAACATGCAGCCAGAGATTTGGTGGTAGAGGATAAGGGATGAAGAGGAGGAATGCAGGGAGCTCTTAGGCAGTAAGACTTCTGCACGGTATTGTAACGATGACTCCTGGAGGGAGAGGGTACACAAGGTCAGTGGTTTGCCCACCTGGCGCTTTGCCCCTTGTTTTGTGTGTGAGCCGAGGGAAGCCTTTTGCAATCGAATCCATTTTGTCTGAATCTGGATGAATGTTTTACTCAATTTATTCTACTTCTTTAATGATTTCACTTGGAAAGAAGCTATAGTTCCTAAATAAAGTGTTTGCGACTACATTGCTACAGGATCGTGATCAGTATGTTGTAGGCCTTCACTAAGAGCCCAGGTCATTCAGACTTGCAAATCCCTGGATTCCTTCATTCTGTCAGGGTTCTGCGGAGCCTGCTGGGTTTAGGTTTGCAGGGACCTGGGTGATGGGGAGCACAGGCAAGGCCCATCCCGGGCCTTCTTGTCCCCTGCCAAGGGAAAACTCACTCTTGGCTCTCTTGACTCAACGTGATGTCATTTTCTCTTTCCTACAGATCATTTTCCACTTCAAAGAAATCAGAGCTTCATAGTTACATGAGATCATTTCTTACACATTACTGGGCGAAACCACATAGCGCTGCGCCTCTGTTCCTCAAAGTCTGAGTACAAAACAGGAACTCACGGCTTCCTTCTCTTTATCTATAAATCACCCCAGGGTCTGATGCTTACTCAGCACATTCAGGGTATTACTACATCCTTCCTGGATCATGACACTGTCCAGGGGCTTTGCTCCATGTGAAAGGCAAAGCCACCAGAGGAGCAGAGAGGCTCGGCTCAACCCAGATACCTCCAGCCATCACACTGAAGCCCACCTCTTCACCCTCCATCCCGAAGGTCTCTGCAGTGCTTTTGTGCCTGCTGCTCACAACTGCTGCCATCAGCACCCACGTACTTGCTCAACCACGTAAGGTATCTTCTCCCCTCAAGGCAATATTTTAACCTCAGGTACCACCATCCCACCCTGAGTCATCCCAGACTTTCTGCATACTCTCTTCTTTGAAGTTGGAGAAAATGAGATGAAAAGAGGTACTGAGAAGAGCCATTATGCCCCAGTTAGTCGGAAACAAAACCAGAACTAAATGCCTAAGCCACGTAGGCTGGTCCCTATGATGTCTCCAGGTACTAGCTTTGGGAGGAGACCTTGAGTGCAGCTACTACATCAATTTGCTTCACATTGTTTGGGAAAATGGGGCCGAAAGAAGGACCATTTCTCACAATGAGTGAGAAGGACATTTCAGGAAGTAGAGGAAAGAAAGGAATATTGCTTCAAATTTCTGATTTCATGTCATGGTCTGGTGTAGCTTACAGAACAGTGGCGGCATAAGGATAAGAACTCAGAGGATTCTCAACATAGGATACAGGTTGGCTCAAAAGCCACGGGGACAAGTAGCTAGGAAGCAAGGTCTGGATTAGCACACAAGATGTATCCATGTGCAGTCAACAGTAAGGAGCCTACTGCTGTTGGCAGCCAATGAAAATGACTCATTAGTAATATTTTATTGCTGGGATCTGGAACTTAGGCACAGAACTTGGGAGAAGTGACTTCAAGGATTTCTTCAGCCTTCCGCTTGCCTCGTGAGTGCACATGACAATGTCTGCTGTCACTCTTTACCCAATTACCTGCATATTCAGTGTCCATTCCAGTCAAGTGCTGCTTTTCTATGCTCAAGAAAAGGATCTCCATCCAGAAGCTGATGAGCTACACAAGAATTACCAGCATCTGCTGTCCTCAGGAAGCTGTGATGTAAGTGGGTCATGCCTGGCACCCCTAGTCAAGTGCTCTATGTTAGTGACAAGGGAGAGAAGTCAGGATTTATGACCAAATGAGTCAGACAAGCACAGCATCTAATCCAAAGGGCCCCTTCACTTCGTAGGGAAGCTGAGCCCACTGGATGGTTATGGAGCCCATAACTATCCATACCTTGGTGAGATTATTCAAGGTCTTTTAGCATGAATGAACCATGAGGACTTCAGCTGAGCTAGCAAGAGCAGGGTTCCTCCTGAGGCCGCCTCCTTCCACCTTTCCCCATTCTTCTCTCCAGATGCAAATCTTTCACCTTTGCAGACTGGAGCAAGAGTTGATCAGGTATTGGAGCCAGCGGATTATGCTCTTGAGCATACGCCTCAGGGTTCTCCACCTCACCACGCCCTCTCTGTCTCACAGCTTCAGGACCAAACTGGATAAAGAAGTCTGTGCTGATCCCAAGGACAACTGGGTCAATGATCTCATCAAGCACCTGGACCAAATTTCCCAAACTTTGAAGCCTTGAACTTTCACTCCTGAACTGAGAGTTGGAGCCAGAGAAAACCTTATTTATTTTCTCCCAGTGTCTCATAATATCCAAAAAGAGGAACCTGTTTAATAATTTAAGACACAATATTTCTTAAATAATGTGCAATTATATTTAAATTTTTGGTATTTTACTTCATCAACCATATAATATGAATACAAAATACAACATCCTGTTAGTGTGTATTTTTTGACAATGGGCTCAACTGAACTGTTGGGAAAATGTCAGTTATATCCTTCCCATATTCCAGAGAAATTATGAGATCTACTCACAAAGTTTTCCGCATTTGTACAGAATGTGTGATCCTTCAAGCCAAGTGTTTGCTTGTACTGTCATGTTCAAATTAATGTCATTGCATAGCTAGGGAATTCTCAGAGAGTTATAAGAGCTATAACTCTTACTTTGCATGTGGTACACTTTAGCTTGGAGAGGGAACACAGCAGCTGTGGGTAGCAGTTTGAGATACATGGCCCAGTGAACAGCTTGAGCTCCTGCAGTTTGAACTGGATTGGACTCCACTGAGGTTCGGGAAGAACTTAGTAGGACCAACCAGGCCACTCAAGCCCTGACACCACCTTCCCTTATTCATTACGATCTCTAAGCCCATTTCTTTACTCACCACGGCTATCTTTACCGAAAATCTCTCTGATCTTTTGCAAAAATGCTTTTCCATAATCCCTAGCTGTCTCCACCTAATTAATTTGCAAAGGCAAAGTCATATCTAGGAGTGAAACAAGATAAACAAAGAAAGTGAATGTCTACATTCCACATTTATGTAGGGTTTTTCATGACTCTGACCCTTCAACACAACTGGTCCGGAAGGATGTGTGTGATTGACTGCAAATGGGTAGAGCTCTTCTGAGCTGGAACAGGATGGGGAGGAGGCCAAAGGGTCAGCAGGAAGAGCCCTAGTAGCTGGACTCTGTAAAGACAGGGGAATTTAGAGTTTTAGAAATAAAAGTCGGGAGCCTGATTTTAGGAGGTCTTGAACTTCAGACTGGGGAATCAGTGAGCCAGAGACTCACTAAAACTTCAGAAGTAGCAAAAGAGAAGAGTGACACATTCAGAAGCAACATGAGGAAGAGCAGCCTAGGGTCTGAGTGAGCACAGGATGGGGGAATGGAGGGAGAGGCGACTGGTGTGGTGCAGGAGTGACGGGGTGACAGTAGCTGTGGAGTGAGGGAGAATGGGCCAGACACAGTGATGGCATGTTAAACCTTGTAGGAAAACCGGGGATCTAGGACAGAAGCCCATGTCTTAAAACTCACAGAGACCTACTTAAAGGATTGGAAGCTCTGAGATTCAGAATTCATGTATTTTCTCTGTGACCTAAATATCTGCGCTCCTCCAAAATTCAACTTGAAATCTGATCCCCATTGTCTTAGTCCATTCATGCTGCCATTAAAAAAAAAAAAAGCTGGGCCCAGAAGTTGTGCCAAGCACCTGATAGTGTGCCAGTTGCCTGTGGTATCTGTGGTTTGAGCTGTCAGGCTGCCTGGCAAGAAGATCATTATGCCTTTGACCAGAGATTTATGACACTCTTCCTTGGAAGAAGAAAAAAAAAAAAAAAACATAAAAGAAATGACTAGCTCGAAGTCCAAATTCTTATTTTATGGTTGTAAAATGTCCAGATTGCTACAAAATTACCATGGTTTTCAGCCATGCTCAGACAGTGGTTCTTTGTGTAGGTTGTTCAACTATTTTGCGTCAAACTACAGAAGAAAAGACCAAACTCACAGGAGGTTGCTCATTGAGGAGAAAGCAACATAATGATCTATACAACTTCCTCAATTTGCTTTTTCACAGACGACCTTATCATAAGTTCAATAACTGCAATGAGTCTACCAAGATAATGTCATTGTGCTTGATTCTGCAAGATGCACAGCATCGATCTCCTGTATTGATGACAGTTTTTCATTAAAGTTTTGATTCTGGACCAAAAAGAAAAATAGCTGTTTTTGGGTATGATGTAAAGAAAATAGGTTTATTTGGTTCATCAATCTAGTAGCCAGAAAACCAAGACAGCATGAACACTTTGTTCGTGTCACAGCTTGGCAGAGAATTGGGAAATGAAGCAGCTGGGTGCAAAAGGAACCAAGCCAGGGGTGGGGGTGGGGGTGGGGGTGAGGTGGCCTTGCTTTATACAACCCACTGTCATGGGCACTCAATCCGGAATACCCAAACCCTTCCGAGACCAGAATTAATTCACTCATGAAGGTGGGGCCCCCATGACCTAATTGCCTTCTACCAGACCCCACTCTTAAACCTTCTGTTACCTCACCATCACTAGACTGAGGACCAAGCTTCTAGCACACAAACTCCTGGGGGATAGGTCATATGTGAATCCCAGAACTCCCTGCACTTGTATTAAAAGGTGGAAACTTTCGGAGGTGATTAAAGTCATTGGAAATGTTCCCTCATGAGTGAGGTTAGGGCTTTTATAAAAGAAGTTGGAGGGAGTTTGTTGTGTCCTTTTATCATGTGAAGTCACATAGAAGGGACAATCTATGAGGAACAAGGGCTCACCAGACACCACATCTTCTGGCACCTTCATCTTGTACTACTCAGCCCCCAGAACTGTAAGTAATCAACTTCTGCTATTTTTAAGTTATCTGGTGTAAAGTATTTTGATACAGAAGCTCAAATGGACTAAGGTAATCTCCATCACTATATCTCTAGCCTCAATGCTAAGAGCCAGTGAGCATTCGTTTAATGGAATGGGACCTCACTTTCTGGTAGCTTCTTAGGGTCCAAATTCCTCTGTGCTTTGTAAACTTAGAAAAAAACAGATAATAATCAGCCAGATAGGAGATAGGCTATACAAAACTCCTCTATCTAATTCCAATCTCTTTTTTCAAGGCCAAACTGGGATAGAGATGTGGGTCAAGGTAATGTGAGATCCTGAACCAGACTACGAGTCCCAAATTCCAAAGGCACAAAGATTCATGTTAACCAGACACTAGACAACAGCAAAAGATGGAACCCAAACTTAACCTAGTTCACTCTGGGATTGCATCATTTGATGTCAAATCAAAGCAAGTTTTGTGCAAACACATTAAGTATAATAGGATTTGATTAATATGTCACTTTAAGTATTGAATGTATTGTGTGCTCTTACTTAAATATTAATGTGTAAAAATCCTCACTCTTATGTACACTGGCTTGTATCTGTGAGCTCACTCCTTATTAACTGGAAACTACAGAGAAGGTCACTTGGAGTTAACACAATTCCCCTTGGGTTCACCTCCACTTCACCCTCTGCTCAGGCAGCTTGCTGTAGGCAGTGACTCACTTCAGTCCCTCAGCATCTGCTCTCATTTTTTGCTGTCTGCTCACAGGCTCCTTGTGGAACTGTGTGAGGTCAGTAACTGGCTTAGCCTGTACACTTGCCAGAGCAGTGGGCTTCTGAGCAGCAGCCTTCCACAATGCCAGTGAGCACAGATGTTTAAATGCCTTTCACTGGCTGATTCTATGAATCATTCTGTAGCCTTTTATACTATCTCAGGATAATCAATCCCAACCTTGGTTGTGTAATTTATATTGGCTTCTCCATTTCCATCTCATTCTGCCCCTCCTCCATCCTAATGCCTGAGGTCCCTTCTCAGATGAAACAGCTGCATGTAGGTTTCACTTCAGTTCCTGATTTTTTGATTCATTGTTTTATACAGTCAGTATTTATTCTCTTACTCCTTGGCCACAGGCTGGATCCCACCTAGCAAGCTTACCCTGGCCAAGGCAAGGGACTCATCGAGCCTCTTTTCAGCCAGAACAGTGTCCAAGTGGGCAACCAAACTTAGAACTGACAGGGATGGAACTAAGCTAGGATAACAGCAAAGTAGAGATCAACTAAATAAATAAGTAAATGTATAAAAGTAATGGAAACCGTTATTTCAGTTATTGCCTGCTAGGATACATGAGTTGGATTTAAACATGAGAAAACACCTGGCATATCAAGCCAAAGGAAATTCTCCTGAGTAACCGGCCTTTCTACTGAGGACATAAAAGACAAGGAGAAACTGAGGAAATGCTCATATTGATGGAGATTAAAGAGACATGAAAGTTAAATGCAACACATAACCTGGAGTGGATCCCAAATCCTTAAGGCTTTATTAGACAATGAGAAAAATTTGAATGAGAGATTTGGATCAAATGGAGTACTAGATTAATACCAATTTCCTGAGTTAATTTTAATATATTCAGTTTATCATCATGTTCTTTTATAGATAGTGCTTTTGTTTAAGAAAACTTTTCCTAAGCTAGTTTTTTGAGAGAATTAACAAAATTGACAAATCCCTAGCTAACCTTATCAAAAAAAAAGAAAGAAAAAACCCAAATTCATGCAATCAGAACTGAAAAGGGGGAAATTACTACAGATTCCATGGAAATTCAAAAAAACATGAATACCTACTTTGAAAATCTCTACACACATAGAGTGGAAAACACAGAGGAAATGGACAGATTTCTAGAAACTGATGAACTACCAAAGCTCAACCAGAAGATATAGCAATTTTGAGCAACCCAATATCAGCTATTGAAATTGAAAACATAATTGAAAACTTACCAACAAAGAAAAGCCCAGGTCCTGATGGATTCACAGCTGAATTGTACAAGAAATTTAGAGAAGATTTGATGCCAATACTCCTTAAACTCTTCAATGAAGTTGAGAAGAAAGCAATCCTCCCTAAATCATTGCTAGAGGCAACTATTACTCTGATACCAACACCAGAGAAAGATCCAACCAAAAAGGAGAACCATAGGCCAATCTCACTAATGAACATTGATGCAAAGATTCTCATTAAAATACTGGCAAATAGAATGCAGCAAATCATCAAGAAGATTATACATCATGGCATGGGGTTCATTTCAGGAATGCAGGGATGGTTTAACATACGTAAATCAATAAATGTCATACACCACATCAACAGAGTCAAAAACAAAAACCACATCGTCATCTCAATAGATGCACAAAAAGCTTTCGACAAAGTCCAACACATGTTCATGATAACAACCCTTCAGAAACTCGGAATACACGGTGTCTACCTCAACCTTATAAAGGCCATGTATGACAAACCAACAGCCAACATTATACTAAATGGACAAAAACTGAAAGCTTTCACTTTAAAATCAGGAACAAGACAAGGATTTCCACTATCACCACTCCTTTTCAATATAGTTCTGGAAACACTAGCCAGGGCAATCAGACAAGAGAGAGAAATAAAAGGAATAAAGTTAGGAAAGGAAGAAGTTAAATTATCACTATTTGCAGATGACATGACACTCTATATAGAAGACCCAAAAAACTCCATTAGAAGACTACTAGAGGTAATAAACAAATTCAGCAGTGTAGCTGGATACAAAGTCAGTGCTGAAAAATCAATAGCATTCCTATACACAAACAAAAAAATCACTGAGAGAGAAATTATGGAAATATCGCCCTTTACAATAACATGTAAAAAAATGAAATACTTAGGAATCAACCTAACTAAAAATGTAAAAGACCTATATGCTGAAAATTATACTATGCTGAAAAAGGGGATTGAAGAGGATATTACAAAATGGAAGGATATCCCTTGCTCTTGTCTAGGAAGAACCAACATTGTGAAAATGGCCAAATTCCCAAAACTGTTATACAGATTTAATGCAATCCCAATCAATATACCATTGACATACCTCACAGATTTAGAGAAAACACTCCTAAAACTCATTTGGAAACAGAAGAAACCTAGAATAGCAGAGGCAATTCTGGGCAACAAAAGCAAGGCAGGAGGCATCTCAATTCCTGACTTGAAACAGTACTATAAAGCCACAGTGATCAAATCAGCTTGGTACTGACAAAGAAATAGACCTGAGGATCAATGGAACAGATCAGAAGATGCAAGCACAACTACAAAGACACTCAGCCACCTGATATTTGACAAAGGGGCTAAATATGTCCACTGGAAGAAGGATAGTCTCTTTAATAAATGGTGTAGGAAAAATTGGCTCTTCACATGCCAAAGACTGAAACTAGATCCAAGCCTATCACCATGCACAAAACTAAAGTCCAAATGGATCAAAGACCTAAATATTAAAACAGAAACACTAAATCTACTGGAAGACAAGGTAGGTAGAAGTCTTGGAGACATAGGGGTAGGCAGAGAATTCATGAACAAAATGCAAACTGCACGGGAAACACTTCAAAGAATCAACAATTGGGATCTCATATTACTGAAAAGTTTCTGCACTTCAAAGGAAATCACCAACAGAGTGAAAAAAAAAAAGCAACAGAGTGGGAAAGAATTTTAGCCAGCAACCCCTCAGACAAAGGACTTATATCCAGAACATATAAAGAATTGAAAAACATAAAGCCCCCAAATTCAAAGACCCTCTCTAAATATGGGCATCTGAGATGAACACACAGTTCTCAGAGGAAGATATGCAAATGGAAAATAAATACATGAAGAAATGTTCACCATCACTGGTCATTTGAGAAATGCAAATTAAAACAACATTGAGATTCCACCTCACTCTGGAAAGAATAGCTGCCATCAAGAAATCAACTGATAACAAATGTTGGTGAGGCTGCAGAGAAAAGGGAACACTGCTCCACTGATGGTGGGAATGCAGACTGGTGCAACCATTATGGAAATCCATATGGAGAATTCTCAGAAGACTAGGATTGGAAGTTCCATTCAATCCAGCTATTCCCCTCCTGGATATTTTCCCAGAAGAACTGAAAAGTTCATATCACAGTGATATATGTGCACCCATGTTCATATTTTGTGATAGCTAAATCCTGGAAACAACCAAGATGCCCATCAACTGCAGAGTGGATGAAAGATATGACATTTTTATACAATGGAATATTACTCAGATATAAAAAAGAGTGATCTTGAGGCCTTCATAGGTAAATGGAGACAACTTGAGACTATCCTCATTAGTGAAATAAATAAGAATCATATTTATAAATATCTCATTGTGTCTCTAATGTACAAAGTAAATAAGAACTATAAGTGTAATAAAACCAAAATGTGTACTTGCTATTACAAAAAAGAGAGGAAAAGAAAGTGCTCTAAAGGTATATAACTGCATGTATGTTTGAGTGTGTAAAATAGATGACCATATTGCTCAAACTTTGTTGGATCTTTGAGCAGAACTGTTTGCAGTCTCACTGTTTGAATGTCTGCTATGTACCCTTTAACTTTGTAACTTGAACAACTACATCCAAGATGACAATATGTAATTTATCAACTAGTGATTTCTTAGTGGGTTTTTTCTTTTTCCTTTTTTTTCTTTCTTTCTTTTAGAATTATGTATTGTTTCTACCCTTTTTTCTGTTTTGCTTTTTTTCTTCTGTTTAAATAAAATTTTTAAAATGTGTAACTGCTATTGGAAAAAATAGGAAATAGGAAGTGCTATAAAAGATATAGCTGCATGTATGCTTAAGTGTGTAGGATTGATGACCATATTTCTAAGTTCTTGTTGGATTGTTGAACAGATCTGTTTGCACTCTCATGGCTTGAGTGTCCACTTTGTGTGCTTTAATTTTGTAACTTGAACAACTATTTCTACAAGAACAATATGTAATTTATCAACTAGTGATTTCTTACTGTTTATCTTTTGTTTGAAATTCTGTAATATTTCTATTTTTTTCTGTTTTTTTTCCTTTAAATAAAAAAAGAAAAAGAAAAAAAAGAAAACTTTTCCTAAGAGCGTGAATATATCCTCTTATGTCATCTTCAAGAAACACTAATTTTTGTTTACATTTAGGAGTACAAGTCACTTACAATTGACTTTTGTATATGTTGAAAGGTATGGATCAATGTTCTATTTTTTTCATTTATATTGATCCAGTATCAGTTATTCAAAAGGCCACTTTTTCCTAACTACTGTGGAGTGCAAACTTTGTTATAAACCTAGTGTGTATATGTTCATGGTATTTGCATTCTCTACTTGGAACAAGTTCCCTTGTTCCCTTACTCCCTGTCTCTTCTAGAAGCAATGGCATATTTTTAATGGCTTTTCTAAAAACTGTTAATATCTGAAAGTGTAAATTTTACAGCTGTGTGCCCTTTAAGATAGACCTGACTGTTTTTGGCTTTTTGTTTCATTATAAAGTTTAGAAAAAGCTTCTCAATATTCACAAAATACATGCTTTGATTCTAACTGAGGCATCACTGGATTGGGGGAGGGATTAACAACTTTATAATGTGAATACTTCTAATTCATGTCCCTGGTGGTACCCTACTCCTTACCTATTCCAGGCTCTTTCATTGATTTGTCTCATTAATAGTTTTCTATGTATTTTCTAAGTCTGGTCAGATTTGTTCCTGAGTATTTGAGGATTTTATAGGCTGTGGGAAATCATGTCACTAAACAAATTTCACTTCTTAATTTAGTTGCTTGTAAAAAGTAAAAATAAAGTCAATTTCTGCATTATTAGAGAGTATGCATGCTAAAGCTAAAGCTATTAATTGTATTAGCTTATCTGTAGACTCAGATTTTTTCATTAAAAATAATAAATGTTCCAAGTTTTAAAAAAATGACAACTTTATTTCTTTCTTTACAGCCACTATAACTTTATCTCGGGATCCTGCTCTGGCCCTGCCAGGCCCTCCAGCACCGCAGTGAGGAGAACTTTTAAAGGCAAGCTTGTGTGCTGCGCAAAAATATTTTATAAATGCTCTTTGTCAGTTCAGGGAAATTTCTTTTACTTGCTAGTTTGGTCAGAATTGGTTTTGTTTTGTTTTTTCTCTCCTTTTAACATGATGACTTTTGAAATTTAACCAAGTTTTAACTCAGATAGCCGTGGATCATTTTCCACCTCAGTCTGCAAGTGTGGTGAAACACAATCCTTGGTTTTCAAATTTTTAAAACACAACAATTTTTTAATTGAACAAACGCAGTTACAGAGTGTTCTTCTTTAGGTTATCCCTCGGTTCCACTGAGTACTGTTACATCTAGGATTACAAAAGATATTTAAGTTTAGACTTCTTTCTTGAAAATCCCTAAGCACTTAGCATTATCTTGATGCCATAAAATGAACTGGTCTGAGTTCTGTATTTCACTAGTCACTGAAAATATTTTTATGTTTTTACTTCCTTCAATGTCTAGAAATAAAGCACTCATGGAGTTGAATACAAAAAAGTTTTAATTTGAAGAATGAATTAATTAATAGATTTTGGAATATTCAAATGTGCTATTCAGCTTGGGTTAGTTTAATAAGTTGTGTTTTTCTCAAAATTTATCTACTTCATAAAATATGCAACTATGGTGATATTAATATCTTTCAGGTCTATAATATCCATAGTCTCTTTTCTCATCTCTGATTTTGGTAAATTGTGACTTCTTACTTTTTATTCTTTAGTCATCAGAGTTAAGAGGAAATTGATAATTTATGAATAAGAATATTAACATTTTATTAATCTTTCAAAGAACAGCCTTGTAACTTTGACATTTTTCATTGCATATTTACTTTTTGTTATTAATTTTTCCTTTATCCTCATTAATTATTTTCTTCTACTTTTTGAGTTTAATTATCTACCCTAGCCTCAAAATTAATATTTATATTATCAATTTTAATCTTTATTTTTGTTATGTGCATTTAAGTGTATGGATCCTTTAAACACAGCTTTCACTGCCTCAAAATTTTGATATTGCATGTCATTTTAAATTATTTCAAAATATATTTTACTTGCATTGTAACTTCATTAATCTATGTATTGTTTAGATGAAAATAGGTAAACTTTTATGCTTTGAAGTATTATGAAATGAAAGTATCTTCTTACTGCTTTTAATTTAATTTCACGATGGTTAAAAACATATGCTTCATATTTTCAAGGTTTTCATATGTGATGAGTCTTGCTTTGTAGTTCAGTCTATAACCAATTTGATGTGTTTCATGTGTATTTGAAAAAAATAATGTATATTCTGCAGTTGTCTGATCCAGATATGTCAACCAGTTAAATTTTGTTCAGAATGTTCATTTACCTACTACCTCATCCAGGTGTGATAGTGCACATATATAATCCCAGCACTCAGGAGACTGAGGCAGGAGGGGCTGCACAAGTTGTAGGCCAACTTGAGCTACATGGTGAGTTTAAGGCCAGCTTGGACAACGTAGTACAACCCTGTGTCAATGGAACAAAACAAAACAAAACTATACCACAACACTGCTTTAACCTAATGACTGTTTCAGGAAGAATGAAAGCTAAGCGACTTTGTTACCAGATAACAGCATTTCAACATAAGAAAATTCCAGAACCTATGGGAAATGATCCAAATGGAATCACAGATTTTGAGAAAGTCAGAAAAAGCATCGTGAAGGGTAGGAGCAAGATCAAAACTCTCAGCATCTCCCATTTCATTTCAACAAAGTCCTCAAACCTCTGGTCAAAGCAACAAAAAAGAAAACACAGAGACATAACAATTAGAAAGAAAGAATGTATAATGCCACTCATAGATGACATGGCTAAATGCATACAAAACACAAGGAAATCTACAAAAACTACTAGAATAAGTGAATTTTTCAAGATCACAAAAATTAAGCTCATGTACAAAAATTAGTATGATTTTAATACATTGATAATAAACAAATGTCATCTATTATATCACAAAAATATTAAATACAGAAGAATAGATTTTAAAAGATGTATAAGAACTTTGTCCTAAATATTACTGTACATGTTTAAGGGAAAAATAAAGAAGAATTTAAATAAATTGAAACATAGAGACCACATTTATAAAGCAGAAGACTCAGTAATATTAAAGTGTCCATTTGGTGTTAACTAAGAGTCAATGCAAGATATTTTCCAACTGCTTTTTGCCCTGCTTCTAATGATTGTGGGAACTCACCCTTCTGGCTGCCATCTGTAATGATTCAATACCTATATCTCAGCATAAACAATAAAATACAATGCCAATAAATCACTCACAGTATTTTTATGTAGAAACTTATGTGGACATGCAAAAGACCTTAAACAGCAAAAACAATCCTGAAATAGAACAAAGTTGAAAAACTTGCACTACCAAGTCTTAAGATGCACCTTGATAAAGCAGCAATAATTAATATAGTGTAACATTGTTAAGAATTGGCACACAGATCAATGGGAAAAAGTAGATCATTCAGAGATGCATGTGGAGAGATATATAGCTATATGTATCTAACTATTTATATAGTTATAACTAGATATGGCTGCATTAATCGGAGTCTGCAGAGAAATAGATCCAGTGGGAAAGAGATAGAAGATAGGTAGACACAGAGACAGAGAGGCAGAGGCAGAGACAGAGATATAGAGATAAGAGGAATTTGCTTAGACGACTGTAGACCCTAGCGTGTCCCAAAATCTCCAGGGTGGGTCAACAACCTAGGAACCCAAAAGAACCAATGGCATAGTTCCTGCTCAAGTTCTAAGGCTTAAGAACCGTGAGAGTTGACTGTGTACTTCTAGGTCAAAGCCAGCAAGCTGGAGTTTAGAAAGAACCTGTATTTCAGTTCCAGTTCATAAGCAGGAAAAAAGTCAATGCCTCAGTTCAAAGGTAACCAGGTGGAAAAATTCTCACGTATTCAAGGGAAAGTTAGCCCTGGTGTTTTGAAGATAACAACATGCAATATATTAACTAGCATTAATTTCCTATTATTTTGTTTTGAAATTCTGTATCATCATTTTTATTCTTTGTTATTATTGTTGTTTTAAAAAAGAAGAAGAAGAAGAAGCCCTGGTGCTTAAACAAGCCTTCAAATTACTCAGTGAGGTTCACCAGCATTAGGAAGAGCACATGCTTTACTCTGTCCACCTACTTGAATGTTAATCTCCTCGAAAACAGAATGATAGGAACACCCAAAATGGTAGGCCAAATGACTAGGTACTTCGTAGTCCAATCAAGTACATGCACACACATGTTGATTTGATTTTTGAGAAAACTGTCAGTGCAATGAGGAAAAAGAAAGCCTTTCAAACAAATAGTACTAGAGCTACCATATATTTACATGAAATAAAATAAACATCTCCCTTCTATCACACTAAAAAATTAATTTGAAATTAACCAGGGACCCAAGTATAAAATCTGAAGATAGAAAACACCAAGAAGAAAAGAGAATAAATTATATTTATGACTTGGAAAAGAAGATGATATTTTAAAGAACACAAACAAATCACCACCAAATATAAACATGTGTAAATTAGACATCCACAAAGTTGAAAGCAAGTACTCATTAGAAGATAGTATTAATAAAGTAAGAAGCAAGCCAAACACGGTAAGATTCTGCATTTTACATAGAAAACACTTTAAACCAGACTATGTAAAGAACTCTCAAACATTAATAAGAACAAAACAATTAGAAATGGGCCAAAATGTGAACATACATGTCACAAAACAAAATGTCTAAATAACTAATGAATATGTAAGAAAGAAGCTCAATGTCTCAAGTAATCATGCAAATGTAATTGAGGGCAAAGTGAAATATTACTGCAAATGCAGAAAAGGAAAGATAGATAATACTGAGCTCTGATGGAATAAAAGTCAGATGGAGCTCTTTTCCATAGCTACTGAAAGTTTGGGAAAGTATTTGGCAGTTTCTAATAGAATTAAGCATGTGCTTATTGAATAGCTCATAAATTTCACTTCTAAGTAAATATTTAAGATCTATCAGTCCCACCAATACACAAACACACTTAAAGAAAAATGTTCATGGCCACTTTAGTCAGAACAGCTCAAACTAAAACTGCCCTAAGTGTCTAGGAGAAGGGGTAAGCACACAGTTGGAATATTTACAAAATATAATGTTACTTAGCAAACATTTAGAAAAAAACATTGCATTGTGTACAAGAGTGTGAACCCAAATCATGTCATACGATTTCAGATGTATGAATTTCAAGAATAGGTGATTCATAGTCAGAAGTCGTAATAGGAACGGCCTCCAGAAGATGGCCTGGCGAGGGACTCAGAGATCTTCCACCACCGATGGAAATGTTAATCTGATGTGAGTGGTGGTTACCTGCTGTACCCAGAGATTAAAAAGTAAGCAAACGACAAAACATCCAGAAGAAGTACAGGAGAATATCTTTACAACTTGGGGTAGAAATGTATTCTCTTGTAAGATTTGTGAGTTTTAATATATGTATGCTGTACACATATATTTAAACAAACCTGATAACTGTCTTACTGCTATTAACTTACCAAGCCATCTCCATGACAGTGAAGCAAACTATGATGCTGATGAAGGTTTCTTTCACGAACCATACCATCCTCCAGAATCCCATCAAATCGACCAAATGCCAACGGCCCTATAAGGTCCAGATAAATTGTAGTTCTTCTACCCAGCAAATGACTATTCATCCATTAAGAAATTAGGTTATTAAAGATAAAATGTGGCTTTTGATAATGTTTTGTGACATGCATTAGCTAACAAAGTGATGGTAAATTCAAAAACCTTTTATGTGAAAATAAAAAAAACACCAGACTAAACAGAATTGTCCCTATCTCAATCCTGAAAGGACAGGTTGTATTTTCTAAAGCCTGTAAAAACCTAAATGGGCAATACTTGATGCTAGGTCTCCATTAGTTAGCAAGAAGGCACACTTCAGTTTGCCTGGAACAACCCCAGTTTATTCCTGTATGATGATCCTCCAATACACGAAGTTTCCCCAAAGTTTCTTCAACTCTGCTATAGTCCAGAAAATGTTCGGAAACATGACTCACTTTCTTAGAGCAGAAGCAGCAAGGCTTGTCCCTCACCAAGTCACCTGTCATTCATTTCTGAGGAAGTTTTTGTCCTTTATGAAATCTGTATAGCCTGGGAGGTCTTCATGAGTGGGACATGGGTTAAACCAGGTCTTAAATGATTCTTGTGTAGGTCAGGTAGAAAGAAGAATGGTTTAGGTAGATGGGACACTGAGGGGAAAGGCAGCCTTAAGAGAGAAGGTTTTAAGAAGTAAGAAGCAAGCCAGTAGTCTTGCCGTGTTTTCATGGATGAACTTTGCTCCTCCAAAATTCTAATTCCTTTCCTCTGCAGGTTTTCCTTTCTCCGGAAAGACCCAGTCTTGGGGCCTGAGAATGCTGATTAGGACTGGCTCCCTCCCCTCCAGCAGTCAGCCCTGTGTTGTATGAAGTGGAAACGTGGCACTTTCTCCTTCCTCTTTAGAGCCTGAAAGGGGGAGATGAGATAAAGAAGGAGAAGCAGAAAGACAAGTACCTTTAGTGGTCTCAGTGCTAACCCACCATGGATCAGGACTCTCTTGATAAGTTATTCCTTGATAATAGACTTAGCAGGTATGCAGGAAGAAAGATGGCAGAGCAAAAGCCAGCAGCAAATCATTGTCTCTCAGGCACCTGGAATCCAGAAACCTGGAAAGCAACACCTTAGGGAAGACAAAGAAAAGAGCTCCAAAATTTTTTTTAAGCTGCCAGAAAAGCTAGAAGTCACAGAAAAACTGGAGAAACTGAAGATTCCACAGAGAAAAGAACAAAGCAATCTGAAGCATTAGTCTCAGCTCCCAGGGTGGGGGACCTGTCTTTATAAACACAAGGGAAGCTGGGTGAGAATCAGCAGCCCCAGCCATAAACAACAGACCGACAGTACCAGCCCCAAGAAAAGCCTTGGCAAGCTGCAAATACAGTGTGGTTTTTACTCTGAAAGTGGCTCTTTCCACATGGCAGGCTAGAGTTGGAAAAGAAATCCAGTTCAACGCCTACTCTATTTGGGAAAACGTGTTAATATACACCCAGTGTAGTACTGCTCAGCCACAAGGGAAAGTAAATGTGAATCACTTGTAGAAAAATAGATGCACCTTGAGACCATGGTGCTAAGTGAAATAAATCAGATGCTGAAGGTTAAATGGCATATGATTTATTTTATACAAGAAATTCAAAGGATAAATCATTTCAATAGCAAAACAAAATATAGATGATAGGAAAGAGGGAGCTAGATTTTCTGGAGATGGGAAGTGGATCTGGGGAGGCTGAGAGATGAGAGAGAGATGAAAGAAAAGGAAGTAAAAAGGATTGAGATGCAATATGTGTATGTACCCATCACCCATGAGGAGTGTGTTTATTAAGTATTGCAAATATACCCGAACGAAAAATTAAAGTTAAAATACTACAATGAAAAATTTTAAAAATAGAGAGAAAATAGACTTAGCAGGTAAATGACCTTAGAAAACCACCAGACTATATAAATTATACAGCCAGTTCTACAATATCAATATAGCTATCTAAGATGGGGAGTGTAAAACCGCCCAGAAGAGGTGTAGGGAGAGGGCAGGCTGCGTGGATGCTAAGGGTCTAGGGCAATGAAGCAATCCCAGAGTCTCATGGCTCTAAGAAACTTGCATTACATGATGATTATTGTGCTGAAAGCAACTAGCTGACCTGCTGGATGGAGTGCTAAAACTGGTCCTGGGCCATCCAAACACTCTGATTTATACTCAAGACCTGTGATCTCTGGGATACCTTGTCTCTATGTTTGTTAAGCACTTTCACCTGCCTTTTGCCACACTGTGGCCCCATTCCTCCCTTGGGAGTAGCGAATTCTGTTCCACTATGACTGTGGTTCTCCAAGAGTTGTCCTCAGCCGAGCAATAGCAGGGTCACTTGAGAACATGTTAGAAATGCAGATTGTTGATACGCCCTTTTCCTGATTTATCGTATTGACTCTTCCACCATCACAGTAAGATAGTGATTAGCAAAGGGTGTCCTCTTGGAGACTCATAAAGGTAAACAATTGGCTGTGCTTCACGCTGCCAATAAATGGTGAGGACTAGACATAAACCAGTGGCTGAGTGATTTCAGATCTCCATCTCTAACCACCCTATTAAATTCAGGTTCCCCCTCTAACTACCCTATTAAATTCTGAGCCAGAGGAAAGGACAGACGTTAATTTTCACACCTGCCAGGAGTTAAGCATACTCTAGCCCACTCAGCTTCCATGAAAGTTGGTGTTGTATGTGCGGGTGTGCATTTAAAGGGTGTTAGAGGAGAATAATATGTGAGACTCATTGGGCCAAATTTAGGGTTTAATGAGTCCCAAGCACCGGGGTGTGGTGTTAATGGTTAGCTAGAATGGTTAAGTGAAGTGTAAATTTTAACAAGAAGCCTGAAGTCAATGAAGGGGAAAGTCAGAGCCTCCCTGGGATGCTGGGAAGGGGTGCAGGGGCTGAGGAAAGTGTTTCTTCTGGGATGGATCCATCTGGCACAAGCTAATCAGCCACCTCCTCACTGTGCTGTACTGGGGGAGCCCTTCTCCACCCAGGCATTCAGAGATGCCTTGATGAGAACTTGGCAGAAGAATGTCCTTCTTAAGAACTTTATCAGGGCTGCTCTGTATGGATACATGTTGGCAGTGGAGTTTTTTACTATAGTTTATGGTTCCCAAACTTTCACACACTTCAGGAGCCCCTGAAGTGAAACTCAGCATGCCGGGTTACTGCTGGTGATCATTTAAACCACTGAGATACCAACAGATGCTGTCACTATTGACCTTTTCCACTGTGCTCCCAAAACATATAAACAGCCCCATCCCAGACCCCCATCTGAAAGGTCCGTTTCTTGGGATCCTTTCTGACTCCCCAACCCTTTGTTAGTCAAACCTCGGCAAGAAATAGATGGCCCTTAATTGGGAAGAACTGGAGAGTGGTTTGATAAAGAAGCTACCTTCTGAGGCTGGAACAGCATGGTTACAAGCCCGCTCTCTGAAGAGGCGTGAGGAGGAGGTGACTTGTCACACCTGCATGCAGGGAGACAGCTGAAACCATTGGTTCAAGGCTACACTCCCGTGGAGACACAGAGGGAAACAGCAAGGGAAAAATTCCCTCAACTAGTTCTCCTCCTCCAAAGGCCAGGGGGCCTCCCCAGTGCCTGCTGCCCTCTGAGAGGAAAGCACCACAAATCCTCTTCACACAACGCACACAGATCGGCTGCCCGGGTAGAGATCGAGGTGGGAAAGAAGAGAATATTTTCTGAAGGGGAAAACGCGTGATCTGCTTTTCTCACAAGGTTCTTGACAAGTGTTTATTGTTGAAGTTACATAAGATTCATAAAATAACGACTTGAGCAGCACACACTCCTGAAATTCTCGGGAAGTGCTTGCATAAGATTGGAATCATCAGCGCTGGTGGGAATGGACTGTTAAAGCTGTCTGAGCCCAGCGGGTGTTTTGTGAAAAGACCTTCAATTACTGCTTCAATTTCTTTGATAGTTTAGAAATTCTTTTGTTTTCATTTCCTCCCACAATCTGGTAAGTTATGTTTTTTGGAAAGTCACTCATTTCTTCTAATTATTTATTGTCCTAGGTTTTTGGTGTCTGCAGAGTCTACAATTTTTTAACTCCTACTGTTGTCTGTTTGTCTTGTTGTCTCTTTTCTCCTGGTCAACCTCAGGGGAATTTCTGCTTCATGAGGAGCTTATTAAAGGACCCATCTGTCCTTTCTGGTATTTGTTACTTTTTCTTCTCTAAACTTAGTTTTGGTTTTTTTTGTTTGTTTGTTTTTTAATTTCTTTCTCTTTGTTTTCATTGTGTATGCTCTGCTACCATGGAAAGGCCCCTTTTGTAAGGGTGAAAGCACAGAGGAGGGGGTCACAGGAAAGGACAGAACATAAGCGACACTTGGAGCTGTGCCCAGGCAGACAGCCTCACCCAGCCGTCCCCTGCCCCCGCCAGGCCTCGCCGCTGTAGCACCTCCCTCCCCTGCTCCAGGCTCAGCTCCAAAATCCTTGCAGGAGGAAACCAGGATCAGGAGCAAAACACAACTGCACCCCTTCCCTCAGCAGGGGCACTCAGCCCCTCCCCCAATCCCCCTGGACCTAAGTTGTGGATCAGTGTGTGATGTCAGGAGCCCCTGACTCCATCTGTCCAGGTGTTGGACATTCACATTAAACCTGCTTTGGGAAAAGACTCCTGAAGCTAAATGAAAGTTTGAAGTTTCCCTGGTGATGAGGTGAACACACACCAGCTTTCTCTTCCAGCTTTGCTACTTATTTTCCTTGAGGTTGGAGATGGTAATTTCATCTCTCACACCTCAGTTTCCTCATCTATGAAATGGTATGATAGCAATGGCGCATGTCTCCTGTATAACATGTGCAAAGCACTCTGCCTTTACAGGGTTTTTTTTTCCCCATGTTTTCTCCTTCATGTCGGGAAAGGCAGGCACAGAATCACTCTCTGCTTTAAGTGACTTTAGTTTACCTGCACTCTCCTCCCACCCTGGTTCCGCGTGCCCAAGCAGCCAAGAAGAGACAGGCAGCCCAGGCTGCCCAGCCCAGAACTTCCCCTCATTTTCTAGAATGTTCTGTGCCAACCAGATCCAGCTCAACTGGTCCAGTGCCCCGGTACCTCACAAGATGGCATGACAGAGCCTGTGAGAAGGTCTTCTGGGAACTCCAACCTGCTCTGCTTCTTATAAAAGGGAGGCAGAAGAGCCAGAGTGACACAAGCTGAGACCAACCCCGAAGCTGAAGCCTCACCCTTGCTCTCCACCGTGCAGGTCTCAGCATCGCTTCTGTGCCTGCTGCTAACAGCCGCAGCCATCAGCACCCAGGCACTGGCTCAGGCAGGTAAAGCCATCCTCCCTCTCTCCTCCCTCTCTCTCTTTCTCTCTCTGTCTTTCTGCCTTGCCTTCTGGGAAGCCGAAAGCCAAAGTGCCTAACTTCTAGACCCATTCGAACAGCCAGGTCCCCCGGGGTTTCACTTCAGCATTGAATGTTCAAGTTAGAAAGCTGAAGCCCAAGTTGGAGACAGAAGGTACCTACCCACTCTGGGCCACCCCAGAGCAACAGCAAAACTCAAGCGGCTGACACTAAATCCAGGTCTTTTATTAACAGCCACTGACCATTACATACCCTACACAGCTGGAGCTATACCAACACCTGTCCACTAGCTACGCCCCTGGTCTCCCTAGATAGCAGTGACATGTCCCAAACCAGCAGTCCAGAACAGAGTTTGAGATCTCAGCCCAAAGTTATAGGTCCAACCCAGCCGCAGGCCGGGGGGACTTGAAGGGAGGTCTGATTTGCTTTTACCTCTTTACCCCACTTTCTGCTTTGCCCGAGCCCTGAAGTGCTAGGCATGCTCCTGAAGGTGTTTTCTTGGTGTTTTGTGTCTAGATACGAAAGACACCAAAGAGACCCCTCTTGCTTGCTGTTTGAAGTTAACTCACCACAAGATCCCCTTGAATAATCCGGGAAGCTACCAGCTCACCAATGACAAGTGTCCCCTGAAGGCCGTCATGTGAGTAGCAAAGACCTGCCCAATGCCTTCTATCCCCTGTGTGCGCCACAGAACGGAGATGCCAGGCTGACATTCAGAGGCTAAGAATGAATCCTCCTGTGATGACAATAGAAGCATACCCAGAGAGGGCTGCTACCTCTCCGCTGCGCCCTGTTCCCTTCTGGGTACCAGGCCTCACCCATGTGGCTGCTTTAGCAGACACGAGGATGGTTTCACTGAGGCCAGCAAGAGCAGCAGCTATCGCTGGAGGGTCCTTGCTTCCACATGGTCCTTCCATCTGTTCCAGGAAGGGCCTTGACCACTAGAAAAGAGGCATGGGGTTATACACCAGCGAATCACTCCCTTGGCAGGGAGCACTCCCAGTAGGTCCCAGTACATAATACCTTTCTCCTTTTTCTGCAATTTCACAGCCAGGACAAGTAGACAGGTCTGTGCTGACCCCATGAAGAAGTGGGTTCAGAATGCCATAGTTTACCTGAACTATCTGAAGACTTGAGCTCTCCACTCACCCAGACCCAACCTGAGGGTGAGAAGGGATGGCTCAGTTCTGCCCCCACCTAACCGTCTGTACTCTGGAATAACTTTACCACAATTTTCAAATAGAAATTTTCTGGGTTTTGATGCCAAATGTACTGTATCTCCATGACTGTTTGTTACTCTTTGAGTTGTTACTGTTTTAGATTTCATTTTGAGTGTTGATCTGGTGTGTGTGTGTGTGTGTGTGTGTGTGTGTGTGTTCATTTGCAGTGATGGGGGACTCATGAATAATAGACAAAAGTTTACCACTGAGCTACCCCCCAGCCCAGTGATCCTCTGTCAAAGCAAGCTTTGAGGAGCTTACAGGCCCCCAGCCCCTTGTCCTATAACCTGGGCATGTTTCTCTCTGGCTTTCAAAGATGAAGCATGTGATTGCAGAGACTGTATGAAAAGACACTGTAATGTAGGGAGCAGATTTGCCTCGTGAATGTGACATTTGCTAAGTGTGTAGTATAGAAAAATGAATGCAACGGAAAGACCCTTGAATGTTTGCAGGAAATCCATTTTATTTAGAAACTGTAACAATGATGCTTTCTTTGGGGAAAACTCCCCTACAATAGGGGGCACTCTGAGCTGAGCACCCCGGTGGAGCATGCTAGGGGAATGCAGTGGTTATGTGGCTAACCTGGGTTCCTGAGTGTTGGCTGCTGAATTTATTCCAAAACAATGGCTCTGGTCTCCAGCATGTGCTTCTGTGGCTTGCACCCCATCAATCCCATACCTGGTTCATACCCCACTGCTGTTGCTTTCCTTTAAGACCCCCCCATTGCTTCCCAAAGGCTCTACTGCAAATGTCTTTCAACTGGCCTCCTGTCTCCTTCCTCTCGGTGCCTGCTCTTCCAAGCCTCCCCCCAGCCTGGGGTGAGTAACGTACCCTGCATGTATAGCTGCCCCCAGATGGAGACCACATGGTCACATCCCACTGAGCGTCGGGCTTGACACAGAAAAGGGACTTAAGCAGAATGGACCTGTGAGGATGGGGTATCATGGTCATAGCAAAGATCCTTCTAAAGGTGGTGGAAGATGGAAAAGAGAAAAAAGGGAGCCTGGAAGGACTACTTCCATAAGGTCAGAGTTTAGGTTCCAGAATGTAAGAGATGGAAACTTCTAGAAAAAAAAAAAGATTAGGGAGTTAGAGTCAATTCTGAAGGCAGGAGGAAGAAACAAAGACTTTGTGCCCACTCAAAGGGATTAGGGGTGGGGAGACGCCAGGAAAGTTAACCTGTGGCTGTGGGTGAGTTAGGAGCAGATGACCTAGAACAGCCTGCAGAAGAAGCCAGGTAAGAGGAAAAAGGGAACCAAGGAGGGCAGCTGTAGAGGTGGAGAGGAAGAAGCAGATTAAGAAAATTGAGCCAAATGTGGGATAGGTTGAATGGTAGGGGGAAAAAACACAGGACAAAGGACCACCTCCCTGAAGCCACCAAGATAGCCTGTAAAGGGTGTCAATTCTGAGAGCCAGAATTCATTCTCCTTCCTCACTTTTCTCAAATCATACATTACACAAGTGGGACTTTGTGACTGTCCCCTTCTAAAGTGATAGGATCTCTTGTCCCTCTATGTCCACATAGGCTCCTCTGCTCTTCCAGAGGCTGCCTCACCTCTGCAAGCAAGATGGAGTGCATCCCTGTCAGACATAGGCTACCTCTGCCTGGACACACACCCCGACTGCCCCCAAAGAGAGAAGGGCTCTAAGAACAGCCTGCAGGGCCCGCGTCTGGGATCTCAAAGAGAGAAGCTCCGTGTCTTGCTGTGTCAGGTCCCAGCTTGCTGCTCCACTGTGTCTCCCTCAGCTGCTAGACCCAGAGGCAGAGAAGCCAGGCTTGGCCTGAGTCAAAGCTCACCCAAGGACAAGGTAGAGGTGGGAGGCAGAGAGCATGCAGCATTCGGTACCCCTGGTACCAGGTCAGCCTTTCTCTCTTACCCTCCAGCCCTCTAGCCCTCTTCAGCCCCAGTGCCAATCAAGTGCATGCCCCGAAATCCCTGCAGAATCCAAGAAACACAAGGGAGCGGGAGTTGGAGATTCTATATTTAAGTATATAAAGTGTTGCAACATAGCTTATCAAGACACATGCAGTCCTCTAAGACTCCAAGAGGATGGGCAGAAGAAAAGGTATCGTGCTGGAAGTTGGGGACAAGTGGAGCTCTGGGGTCTCCAGAGGCCAGGATGGGAAGAAATTCCTTATTTTCCCTTCAGCCTGAGGTGCTTCAGCTTTTTCAAGTAATCTTGAACCCAGTCAAGTGTATTCAAGGCACAGATTTCTCTGCCACCCTTAAGCTTGAATCTGTGAACAGAAAACACAGGACAGGGATAAGTGACCGGTCACTGGGTACCACACGGAAGTCCTGTCTCTACTTCCATGTACCTGGAGTCCCTGTGTTTCCTCCCTGGGTCTCATTTTCCCTCTCTGTAAATGATGTCACTACATAAGATCTGTAACTTCCATACTGGGTGGGATATGGGGGGACATCCATTAATGTAAGCATCAGAAATTTATTAATTGAGGTCCCTGACCAGTCCCCTGGAGATTCCAACTCCAGGTATCAACTCCAAGTATCAGGGTGGAGCAGACTACTTTGTAAGCAGCTTGATGATTATCTAAGTTGAAGAAGTTCCTGCCTTAAAATATCTCTCTGCTACAACTTCTAATATTTCTGTTTACCTGGTATATCTGATACCTAACTGGTCTGGAGTCACTGGGTGTGTGTGTGTGTGTGTGTGTGTGTGTGTGTGTGTGTGTGTGTGTGTTGCTTTTCTAATCTGACTGCTTTCTAATTGTCTAGTCCATTGTCTAATTAACTATCGTCTGACCCACTGTCTAACCCCGCCTTTCACAGGCTGGGTGAGCTTAGACACTTATTTCTGCGCCCCTGAACCTGAGTTTTCCTGGTTATAAACAGGCCAGTCGAGGTGGTGTATATGCCAGTGCCTTAGCATGCTGAGGGCTGCGTGCGAATGACCTCTGTTAAGTTCGCCCTGACCCTGTGAGGCAGGCATCCCGCTATCTAGCTCACAGATAAGGGACACGGAGGGGTGGTGCTAAGGAACTTCCCTGCCCAATGTCACCTGGACCACAGGTCGACAAACAAGCAGAGGCAAGGACTAATCCTGACAATCTCCCTGTTTCCACTACATGATAATGTCTGGTGCGTTTGTTAAGTGGCTCCTTCCTCCAGGGTATAATTCTGGGGTACAGTAATTGGCACAGGGGGTTTTCCAAAACACAAGTCACTGCAGGAGAACAGATGGTGTTTCCGGGCCTCCGCTAGGAAGCTCGGGGCTCCCCCTAGCCTCCAAATGCGGCTCTGCAGCCTGGTTTTGGTGGCTTTGCAGGCTGCGTTCAGAAACCTTATCCTAGTGACACAGCACCATCTAGTGTCTGCTAGTCTTATTTCCGGCCGCGTGTCCCCTCCCCGGGGGTGTGGCAGGTGACTACTCACATCACAGCTTTGTAAGGGCAGGAGGAGCTGGTGCCTTTGTAACTCTGGATTCTCTGCAAGGAGATTCTTCTGCCCACAAATGTGTAGCAGCACTGGGAGGAGGACACGTGCACTAGAAATCAAGCACAGAAGGGCGCTCACCCATTGCTCACGTTCTTACAGAGCCCCGTGAATCCCCACCCTGGGACTAAGTCCAGGGCATCGGGCACAGCTCTTCCTCAGCAGCCATGCAGGTCTGGGGTTAGCTAGGGAAAGAGTCAGAAGACTGGGGTTCGGCTCTCTGTTCCCCAAGACCAGCTGGCAGTTGTGATGCTAAACCTGTCCTATGACCAGAATTCCCCATCCTCAGAACAAGACTGTTCATACCCTGATTCCTGAAAGTGGGTCCAGTTCTCCTCTCATACCACGAGAGTAAGATTTTGTCCCAGCTGTCAGGTCCAAGGGCTCTGGACCCCGCTTCCTAGGGGACCAACCTGAAGCACATCAGACACTGTGGTCCACAGACCCGGGGCCAATGAGGAGCTACACAACGAGCTCAGAATACCAGAGTAAGTGGTCCCAGGTAGTAGTCTGCGCCCCAGTCAATCTCTTGTGTTCCCTCCTCCCTGGCTCCAGGCTTCAGGCTCCAGCCTCGAGCTGGAAGCTCCTGCCACCCCTACCCTAAAAGCCTTGCCTTTCAACTTGACCACCTTCCCTCTGGTTTACTTTCACGTCTGTTGCTAGGCCAGTACTCTCTCAACAGCCTTGGCAGGGAGTTCCATTGACTTACCCAAGGTCCTCCAGCTATCAGAGCTTCCCAATCCTGCCTTCAGATGCTACTGTTATCTGTCACACTATACAGGAAAGACCCAGACCATCCTCCTGGCCTCAGGGTTTCCAGTTTGACCTAAACCAGCTCACAATCCCCTCCGTCAGCTTGCAGGGTCTGACCAGACAGAGCCTCCTCAGGCTGAGCTCCATGTTTGCTCAGTTCATGGTTTTCCTACTGGTCCTGGGCCTCCAGCCCTGCCTAGCCCCCCAATCCCCCTCACAGGTGGGAAGAAGGGAGGTAGACTCAGTGAATTCAAGATGAGTCCTCCTGGGTTCCAGAGCAGCTGCGTGTCTGTGCTCCTCAGGGGGAAGTGACAGGGCTCAGGGATACTCACAGCTCATACTGTCCACATCCTGCACCCACACCGCAGCCAACAGCAGGCACACCAGGGCCACTGTAGCAAGCTTCATCCCAGATGTCTGATTCTGGCCTCTCTGGAACAGTCTTGGTGTGTCCATGAAGTCAGGTCTCTCCCTTGTGCCATCCTGTAGCGCTCAGAGCTTTTATCAGAAGGCCTGATAGGAGGGATTTCCCAGGGGAAGGGGTGGGAGTCCCAGGGAAAAGGGACACTTACTCACCCACAGTGACCACATGGAAAACTCCTCTTCTCACCTCTCTCGTGATATTCAAGGTACATTTGGGTATAAGTGACCTCCAGAACTTCCCCCCCAAGTTCAGGAGCAGATTAAGATCATGCAGAAATACGTAGGAGTTGTCCTGGCTGGGTGGGAAGTCAAGATAGGTGAACGGGAGGAAGTGGCCTGTGTGTGGCTCATGTAAACCCACACTGTTCCATGCAAGCAGGCAGCTACTGTCCCTAGAGCATCGCGGAGGCGAGTCCTGGACTTTCACTGAGACATGCTTTCATTTGAGTCCTAGCTCTGCAAACTCAATTGTGTAAACTTACCCAAGTTGCATATCCATGCAAAATGGAAATAGGAATCCATATTTCAAAGGTGGGTGAAAATAATTCAATAAACTCTTCCATGTCAAATGCCTGGCCCATATATTTGCTCGCTCTTCCTTCCTTTCTTTCTTTCTTTCTTTCTTTCTTTCTTTCTTTCTTTCTTTCTTTCTTTTCAGTCCTCAACACTTCAGCAGCTTACTCTGTTCCAGGTCTTTTGTTAGCCTTAGAGAAGATAGTTACCGATGAGATTCAGAGCCTAGCCTGATCCATTTCATTTCAGCTCCCACAAAAACAGAAGAAGTGTAAAGTCAGCAATGCATGTATCACATCCAAAACGCAGAGGAGGGATGGGAACCTCCCACTGGCACTGGCATGTGAGCCCTCTCGGGGGATGCTCTTGTGGAGGGTCTCCTGCAAGGTCATGTGAAGAGGGACTTGTTAAGCAGAGGAAAGGGCTCCAGTAAGGACCCAAGGTATAAAAGAGATGTATTCAGGGGTTCCAAGAAGAATAGCTACATACGGGACATAGAATTTATAATATTATTGTATGATGGTCACCTGGGGTTAAATACAAGAAAGTACAGGAAATCTGTCCATAGCACTAAAGACCTAGAATATTCAGCCAAGGGCCTGGATCCCACAGCAATGTCCTGCATGAGTCCAGCTGAAGACCTAGAGCCCATGACAATGCCCCTCTCTCCATGAGTTCAACTGGAGGTCGAGAGCCCAAAACAAGAACTCACGCAGTCTGTTTTATGGCTCTGTGCCGGGAAGGTCCAAAGGTCAGCGGTGGGAGCTAGAAAGTCCATGCCAGTGGGGTGAAGGATCTGAGCCCGTAGGTTGAGGGTTCTATACTGAAGCCACTAGGTAATGCTCAAAATAAGGACCAGGGCTTCCCTGAAAACTACCTCAGCCAACCTCAGCAAAATGAGGTCCTGAGCTCCTCCAATGATGAGAACAGTCAAGTACCTTCCAGGAAGCCAGTGTCACAAGTTTTTAGAGATTAAACAGCACACATCTTCCCCTCCAGAGCCAGGAAGCAATGCTCAGTGCAAGCACCAGAGCTCCCCCAAAGTGAATCACAGCCACTCTCAGCGACAAGGTCCGGAGCCCCTCCAATGATAATGTCCTAATTCATATCAGGGAAGCCAACATGACAAGCTCCTCCAGAACCAGAGGCTCCAAACAGCAGCACTAAGGAGAACCCACAAAGCCCAACTCTTGCCCTCCATGTCTCCTTTTATGCTGGCTACCTTCCTCAGGTGGGCCATCTATACCCAGACCAGCCAATCTAATTCAGTTGGTATTAAGCTGACCACCTGTTTTTTAACCCATAACAGGAGACAACTTCATTCCAAGTTGTTAAGCGAGGCTCAAACATGCAATATAAAAAGAATGACAAGACCAGGAAGTGGCCGGAAGCCATTGTAGCTGTACGGCTTCAGAGGTGGCCAGGACTTTCTGTACAGTGCTTACAATAAGCACCTCACATTAGGTAGGGAAAGTGACTCTCAGAAAATGAAGTCACTTCCTCAAAGCCAAATTGAGCATGGATTGCAGGGACGAGGTGAAAAACTTGAGACCTGATCCTCTGAGCTTTGAGTGTCACTGTGTCTGAGAACACACCCCTGCTCCAGGGGACCAGAGGCTAGTCAGCCCCCCAACTGCTCCCCCACCAGAAGATAGTCCAAGCAGTTGAAATCAGTAGCCCACTGTTGTCTCCTCGTCCCTTGGTCCTTGGAGACCGATGGGTGTTTGTTCCCTTCCCTGGGGACTTATGAGAGAGAAGAGGGTGTACAGGGGTGTATGGTCACTAGACCAAATATAACCGCAGGTTCTTTAGGGAAATGGAGAGAGGACAACATGGCCACTTAGGAAATTCGTCATTTGTGCCCTCCTCCTGGGGCTGTCCCTCCAATAGTTCACTTCCTCGCCTCCCCCTCGCCGTGGCCACAGCCAGCCCCACACAGGAAAAGAAGGACCAGCGAGGCTTAGTCACGCCATCCCTTTCCAGGCTCCCCGGCACCTTGAAGGAACTGGCCGTGGGCTCTTATCACACAGCGGCCAATGTTCCGAGGAGGCATCTCCCCCACGCCCATGTGGCTGTCAGGGAGCAATTTCTTTCCCCTGCCCCAGCACAAACGCCAAGACAAGTGTTAGGAAGACAGCCGTGGAGTGGGGTGGAATGCACTGGGTGGAGAGAATGGCTTAGGAGGGATCCTTGTATAATGAATGCTTTTAGGAGAAACAATGTTATTCACAGGAACAAACCTTTTCCTGGATAGATGTTTGGAAACCAGGAAGTACCTGTAGATAGTTTTTGTTTTGTTTTTACATGATCTTGTAGGAAACAGGTACAACTTACTAAGGAGAGAGAGAAAACAGACAGACTTCAGCCTGTGTGGATTCATCCATGCCATGCCTTGGGTGTCCCTGCCCCTTGCCTGTCCCCTGCTGGCTGGGTGAGTTGGAGCCTGGCTTCCCTGTTTGCTTTTCAACTCCTGTTCATCTGGTCCTTAAGGACCAGGACTCAAGAGTAAAAGACATGTGCCCAGAGTCCCAGAGCTTTAGAAAGGTTGCCCAGTTTGGTTCATCTTTGAGGCAAGTCTTCTGAGTTCCTCCGCTTAAGAAGGACACATGCTAAGGGGAAGAGCTAGGCCTTTGGAGTCAGATCTCAATGCCAACACTCACCCTTGGGCAAGTGACTTAAGCCTTGGGAATAGAGGTCCCTCTTACAAGCTCTGTTGGTAACTGGACTTACTGTCCTCCAGATAAACCCCCAGATCTCCACCTAATGTGGGATGATTTGAAGGGTTAAGTGACATACAAAAGGGAAAGAGAGAGGAAACGCAAAAGTAGGATCACTGGAAATGGTAGTGAAGCACCTTACTTCACTACTTGGATGGGGCATGGAGGGTAGATGAGGGAGAGGCCGGCACAGGCCCTGCCCTTGGGGAGCTCCCAGCTTACTCAGGAGGGGAGTCCTGGGGATGTTGAGGGTGAGACAGAGCACAGAGAGTGTCCTGGAAGCTGCACAGAGAACTCACCCCTAAAGCCAGGTCCCCTCAACCCCACTGTCCTGAACCATGCATGAATTCAGGCCATGCTACCACCTCCCTCACTGCAGGACATCTCCCTGGTCTCTTTTCCCTCCACTCTGGTGCTTCTGACACCCGGCCAAACTGTGTGTCACTGTTAACATGAGCACGGTGCCCTCTCAAGGTCTGGCATCTGCCCTAGGACTTCTGCCCCCTGCAAACACAAGTCCAGGCCCTACAAGGACACCCAGCACCCATGTACCCAGAATGCAATGCCCTGTCTCCTGTGGTCCCTTTTCCCCTGTTTTGTTCAACACTTTTGTCTTTTCAAGAGGCCTTTCCTGTCCACTAATCGACCACAACAAGAAAGCAGCACTGTGACTCTCTGATAGCAAAGGCATCCTGGGGGTGCCAAAGGGTGGTGCAGCAGTGGCCATGCCAGCCTCTTTATGAGGTTATCCTGACAGCGGGGCCTGCTGTGCTCAGGGTAAAGCACAGGAGTTGGTTCTGCTCACAATGTGCTACACAGCATGGCCCCAGTTCCCCACTGTGCCATGTATCCCCAAAGCTCTGCTGGCCCTTCTACCCAGAGCCAGCTCTGCCTGGATGTTACACACTCCATGCAAGGCAAACACCTGGAGCTCCCAGAGGGTGTCCATCACTGCTCTCCCCAAGCACCTTACACTGCTGCTTCTGTCTCCCTGTCTGTCAGGCAGCTCCCAGAGAGCAGAAGTCCCTCTGTGGTGGTCAGCAGTTTTTATTGTGGTACCTGGGATGGTGCAGGTATGCAGGGAAAAGAAAGAAGTCCAGCCCCAGTTCCTGTCCACACTATTTGTGTGACTTCTTTGAGTCTCTGAGCCTCATCTCCAACTAGGAATAATAATGGTCACACAGATTTAGCTCCAAGTGACACACCCACCTTCACTCACACCCTTCCCCGATTCCCTTCCCCTGGCAGAGGCAAAGGTCCAAGCTGCCACCTCCCAGCCAGACCCAAGAGAACAGAAAAGGGATGTGGAGAACAAATGGCAGGTAGGATCAACACAGCACTGTTCATTCTGCTGATCAGGGCTCCACCCTTGAAGTCACTCATCCCTAACGAAGTTACAGCTGCCCTCTGCTGACTGCTTCTGTGTCTTCAGAACTTCCCTGAGCATTTACCACGTGCCAACCTGCCTAATCTTCCAAATGACCCTGAAAGTGGTGTCATTCTTAGGTCCCATTTTGCAGATGAGAAAACTGAGGCACAGAATGTCTGGCCAAGGCTATAGAGCCAGGCACTAGGGAGGTGAATTCAAATGCAAGCTGCCTTCAGACCCCAAGGCCTGAAGCAATTCTCTGCACGGTCTCTAGCAGAGACTTCTGACTGTTGCCCAGGTATCCAAGGTTATCTGGCAATGATCCTGTGGTTTTCTCACAAAGAAATACAATCTTTACCAGGGTGAGCTGGCAGCTCCTTATCAAAATCACCTCCTCGCTGAAGCCTTCTCCACTTCCTGTCAACCTCCTCTCTTCTTCAGATGACAGGCGCTTCTATTTAAAGACGTGTACTTTGCAGGCCATTTGACCTTTCTGTTGCCCACCTTCTTGACTCAACTCAGACTGGACAATGCGTGGACATAATCGGTCCTCGCTGGGGCTGTGTCCGTTTTGTAAATGAACAGCTGGGCTGCCATGTGCAAAAAGAACCTGAGCTCTCCACTTGTCCACCTTGTGTGTTAAAAAACAACTAAATCACCAGAGCCTTCCTACTCGTGCACACACCCATGTACACACACTTGTGGGAGCCCTCACTGCTCCCCGCTCAGGTCGTTCCCCACATCTGCACAATCTTCCTGGCTCTGGTATCTTCCTGGCCTTTCCCACAGCAGTCCATTCTGCCTCAGAGAGGACTGAGCTTTCCTAATACTCATAATATTCAGGTCATTTGTGCGGCCTGAATCACGACTCCACCACAGTTGTGACCCATGTCCCAAAACTGGCACCAAGCAAGAAGCAGTGGCCTCCAGCTTTGAAAATAGTTCTTTATATGTTCACGGTGGTTTGTGGCTTCCTCTACCCCTTATGGTCATTGATAGTTTTAAGCCTTTACAAATGAGGAAATTAAGACTCCTTGACATTAATAATGCACACACATGTACACATGCACAAACAGACAAGCATCCATCCAAATACCCTGAGCAGTGTTGGGGTCCAGCTGAGAACAATAACAAGCAGTTAGTTGGTGATGACTCTCTGGGGCTTCTTGTCTTCTTTCCCCAGCAGGTTAAAAATGCCCTGGCAGAAAGCCCATCAGATCAGACACCACTTGGTTACCATGTGGACTTCCCTGCCCCTGCCATGGTGGAGCAGATTCATGAACATGGGGTGAGACATGGCCACATCATAAGCTGAGTTTTAACTTCTACTTTGGTACTTTACTAAGGCACTCCTGCCAACATCTCACCCATGTAAATACATAAGCAGGTACATGCAGGCTGAATTTCCTAGTTCAAGCATGTTAACAAAAGGCAAGTTGAATTTAAGACTGTTATTAAACAAATGCATTTCCTTTACTTTAAACCATAAATAATTCGTTTTAACAGTATTATCGGTTGAAGGTACTTAGAAGATATGCTTTAATGGAGAGTTTATCAGGATCTGTAATTAGCAGAGCAATTGTAAGCACTTTAAAGTACTTGGAAGCAGATTAAACCCACTAAAGAGAATCAGCCACTCAAAAACACAACAGCAGCCCCCATTTACATACCAGCAATTGCTGTGTGATTAGAGGTGCATAGACTCCCACGGCCACTAGGAATCTTATTCCTCATGCGTATCCAGCACCTCTGTCAGCAAGAAACATGCACTAATGAAGTCAGCAGCTACTTAAAGGACACCTACTACGTGCTGGGAGCCTGGCACTTCTCAGGGTAGAGCCAACAACTTGTGGGACAGATAGAATTTTCAACAAGCTAATCGAAAAACAAGATGATTTTAAATTAGATCATTCAGTGGGAGAAACATAACAAAAGCATATGACCAGAGGGGGAATTAAAGAGTTTGCATTTGAGCTAAGACCTGTAGGATGAGAAGCTCTGGAAATGGAAGATGCCATTTATTTTTAGTTCAGGCAGCGAGAACAACAAACACAAAAGCCGGGGGCACCTTAGCTCATACTTCCACCTGAATAAAACACAGAGACAAAGATTTAAGTAAAAGCAGTTTGTTTAAGAGTGTAAGAAGCAGGAGTGAGGGAGTGAGACAAGCAGGGGAAGCGCTCAGTAAAGGACCTTTTGCCAAGCCAGCCCTGCTCCTGGGCAGACCAGCTGTTGATGGCTATGACCAGTCACTGTGTGCTGAAATGAAAGGCGTGGCTAGGGTGTGAGCTAGAGACCCGCAGCATCTGCTACCCACAGAGGGCAGCCTGGAAGGTTCCAGAAGAAAGGCCCGTGTGCAAAAACTGGTGAGGAGGAAATGGCAGGGAGTGAAATCTGACGGAAGAACGGGGATCGGCTCACATGAAGACCTGTCGTAGGCTGTGATGAGAGGCCTCAGTTTTATTCTGTGTGTGTTGGAAAGTTGGTTGTGAAAGTTCATCAGAAACATAAAGTGATTTCACTGTTTGTTATGACTACTCTGTCCGTGATGTGGAAAAGAAAGAAGATAGGAGAAGCAGCTAGGAGACAACAGCGGGAGTCCAGGCCAGAGATGCCTATGACTTCAACCAGCAGAGGGACAGGACAGAGGGCGATGCAAGTGTGTTGCAGCTGGCAGACTGCATGTGGGGATCGAAGCTGGGCTTGCATGTGGCAGCGCTGGGCTGGGAAGACTGCACCAGGAGCCAGCTGGATGCACGGTGCAGGACGTATCTTCCTCGCTGACTTGGTCACTCACTCACTCAGTCTGGCCTCTGTTTTCTCCAGTGGAAAATTAGGGAGTGGAACAAACTAACTTCTATGGATCTTTTTATATCTAACATTCTATGACATCAAAAAACAAGATCTCTTTTGAAAGTTTTATTTACTTTCATAATACCAAAAAAAAAATCTATGTGAACCAGCACTTTAAAAAAAAAAAGAAAGGTAAGACCTTGACCAGACCCAATAACCAACCATATTTTCCCTTTATTTTCCCTAACTCAAGGTAACAAATATCCAAAATTCCCTTGCTTTCTCTTTAAATTGCACTATCACGTGTCTCTAAAATATACAATTGTCCCACCACAGTGGCTCCGGGACAGCTGTGGTTACCAAAATGTGAGGCTGCTCAAGTCCCTTTGATACCATGGCAGTTGCTTGTGATCACACATATCCTTTTTACATACTTCAGGTCATCTCTACATAATTTATAATACATAATACCACATCAGTGATGCAAGCAGATGTTACACTGTATTGTTTAGGGGATCACGATCAGAAAAAATGTTTGTACCTGTTCAGTACAGATGCAGTTGTTCACATATATTTTCAATCCATGGTTGTTTGAATGCATGGATGCTGAATCTGTAGATGTGGAAGACTAACTATATATTTTTACTTTATAAGAGGGTACCCCACTGTTTATGACCACAGGGAACTTCTTTTTTTGAGTAGTTTTTGTTGATACACATTCATATTTTTGAGCATTACTGAGTTCATTTTTTTAAAATACTGTTTAGTATTTTACTGATTATATGGTTGTTTTGTTAATCTCTCTTTCTTCTTGGGTAGTTGATCCTTTTCCAGATTTTTGCCCTTGGAAACAGCACTAAAAATTCTTATATGTGATGTTCTTATACACACAAGACTTTAATTAGGTTTCCATGAAAAAGGGGGCACAGTGGTGCACCTGTAATCCCAGAACTTTGGGAGGCTGAGGCACAAGGAGCGTAAATTTGAGTCCTGCTTAGACAATTTAGCAAGACTTTATCTCAAAATAATTTTTAGAAAAAAAGAAAAGAAAATGAGCTGGGGATGTGTCTCAGTGTAGAGGTCCTGGGCTCAATCTCCAGTAACAAAAAAGAAAAAGAAAAAAAAATGGGAGGTTTGTTGGGTGAGGATGTTTGCTATTAGGTGTTCGTCGGCTCTGCCCACCACAAGGGTTTCCTCTTCTGTGGATGTCTGCTTTTGCTTCTTGTCTGTTTCTCTTGAGTATTTCTGTTTTCTTTATCAACATCAGCCTGCTTTCTGCCCATGGCGGGCAGGGGTCAAGGTCATTTGACAGACTAGAAAATTAGTCTGACTCAATTTAGACAGGCAACACTTCCAGTAATTCTCTCAGAAGATAAATCTCTCAGCTCTTTTTTTAGGTGCAAGTAGTCATACCTACAATTCCCCCTCCTCTTTCTAGATGTGACCCCAAGAACTTGGATATCATTGGGCATAAGGAGATACTACATTCAAAGAGTATGGGCCAGAGATATTCCACGAGTCACTTCATCCAACCAAGGGGATACCCTGGAAATTCTCTTTTTCTTATCAGAGACCTAAACAAAGAAATGAAAAGGTTGTAGCCTGAATTTGGTCCTGGCCACCAGGCTAAGCATAAGGGGTCATGACTCTGATTAAACCTGTGCCCTAAAGCTATGCCCCATTTTGATATTTTATGAGCTGCAAAATTTGAAAGGAGAAATGATTGCATGTTTCAACCCTCTAGTCCTGGAATTTACTGGAATTTCCTATAATCCCTTTCAATTCCACTAGCAAATGAGCCAGTTCTTTGCTGATATCACCTCTTTCTTATAGTATTTCACACAATGAGAATATATTGTAACAACTAACAAACCCTAAACCCTCTCTCAAACCTTCTTCTCCAAAAAGCCACAAGTTCAGCTGATTTATTTTCTGCTTTCCAAGTTTTAAACGTAATGACTTTACCAAATGTTTCACTGCAGTTGACATTTTTCTTCTAAAAAAATTACCTTGCTCCCTCCTGCTGCTCAGCCCCAAAGCCCAAACCATGTATTTCCCTTGGTTAGAACAATACTCACATCTACACACTAATTTCTGTATTAGTCCATCGTGTTGGAGTAACAAGCAACCCTAAATGATCGACAGTTTAAAGTAAGAGTTATTTTGGGTTTTGTTACTCTTGTTACTGTTTTGGGGGGTGTTTCTTCCTGCTTTGAGTAGGCTGTATTCTTGTTTAAGTTTGTTCGGAATATTGTTCTGACTCTCAAATTGGAAAGCCAGTTGCCTCTGCGCTCCTAACTCTGGATCAGGTCAGGTCTTTGCTAGCTGTTTTTCCAATTCCTGGGCCCAGGCTAAAAGATCAACTTGTGCCTTAAGGACGTGGCATTCTTCTATCAGTGGATCCATGAGAAAGAATATTGGGAGAAACTTGCAATGCTTTTAAAGCTTCTGCCAAGATACAGCACACGGCATAGCATTCAGGAGCTCCAGAAAGTACCACTGCTAAACCCAAAGTCAGGGGTGTGGAAAAAGATATTCCGAACAAACTTAAACAAGAATACAGCCTACTCAAAGCAGGAAGAAATTGTTGATGTATTTTTATATTAACCTTGCTAGCATATGTATTACAATATATTCTCTGATGTGTGGCTTGTTTTTGGTTTGTCTTTAGAGAAAGATTACTCGTAATTTTAACACAAATTTATCAGTACTTAAGAGTCCAGAGCTGTGTGGACAATAAGACATGAGGCAAAGAATGTTCTTTGATGTTTAAAATGTTTCTGTTAAAATGTTCTAAGATTTTCTGTTGTTTTTTAAGGACTTTTAACAATTAACCATTTAGATTTGATTGTTACATGCTGAGTCATATAAAGACCCAGTATGATCTTTTTCCTGTACAGAGAGAGCGTCATTTTCCAGGTTTGATTTTTGAATAGCCCCTCCTTTCTCCACTGCTCCGATGTACAAACCCATCTCACACCCTGCAGTTCTGCGCACAGGCGGCCCTGCTCCTAGACTTTCGCTTTTTGTGTCATTCCACTGATCAACTTGTCTGATGCTGCACTGACCTATGACTTGTCCTGACACCTGGTGATGTAAATCCCCCTCTGTGATTGCTTTTTAATCAGAACTATCCTGGCCATTATCTTCCTTTCACTCCACCATAAAAATCTTTGAGCCACCCTATCTAGATGCAGGGAAACCCATTGGGCACCAAGCTGTGTTCTAAACACACACAACTCACCGAACCCTGGAGGCCAGTGAATGAAGATCAGGACTGTTCTCCCCATAGTACAGATGAAGAAACAGGTGATGCATACAGAGGGCTGCCTGGCCAACGCCTTCAAGGTCTAATCTGACTGCAGAGCCCCTGGGGTGCCCACATCACACAGTTAGGGTTACCAGGAGATCACGGGGAGATGCTGAGTCAAACCTGCCCTCTGGACCCAGAAGAAAGGGAAGATTGTCAGAGACCTCAGCCTACAGGGCACTTCCTCCCACTCTTCCGCAGGCCTTCTAGCACCTAGCTCAGCCCTTCTTGCCTTTGATTGGAGTGATAAGGCTGAGACCACAACACCTGGAGTATCTCTACCTGCAGAGCCACTAGCAGTGCATATCTGCCACTTTGCTGTAGCCACCATCCAGCTCTCCAGTTAAAATCATTGTAGGTTGAGTCCAGGAGGTTCACAGGCTCAAGAGCACACATCCGTCTGTACACCTGGAGGGTGAAGTCTCCGGACCCATAAGTGAAGCAAATACATACTGCGCTGAGCAAGTATGTAGTATAGCGTGGATTTCACTTATATATTAGGTTTCAGGATTGAAAATCATGATAACATTAAGGAAAATGCAAAAGCAAACCAGTAGTCATATCACCTTTAAAGAGCTGTTTGCTTCTCACTTAAATTATTTATTTGTCTGTAGATAAACCTCCATACTATCTCAGTCACCTTAGAAACCAAATGTTGTGTTCTTGTTCACTAACTATATTGTAAACATTGGTTGTGATGATCCTTAACTTTCATAATTGCCATGGTGATGACTGGAAGATGTCAAGCTAAGGTGACATAATCTACTTATAGATATTGAGCTGGTTATTGAGGTACTAAGTATTATATATTTATTTACCTAATTATAGACATTTAGTGTTTATTTCTACTTTTCCTTAAGTCTCATTTTTTTTCTACTTGCAATGGTTTTCTTTAGATTAGTACCCTAGAAGAGGAATTACAGGAAAGGGGGACACTAGAACACACAGGATTAAACATTTTCAAAAACATGTAGTGGTTAGCTCTGCTGGCAGTAGTATAAATATGCCCAAGTTACAACATCAGGTCTCTGGCTCTGACATCATTACTCCTCTTCCTTATCTTGTTTTTACAACTTAACAAGAATGCAATTGGATTTTATTACCAGTTTAATGCTTCTTTCTGTAAATTTCAGACCCATTCTTTTTTGTCCAAAGATAGAGCTGATCAAAATGGGCCACAAAGATTGCATTTTATTTAGTTTATCCCCTAAAGAGTCACGTATTGGTTCCCAGAGAAGTGCTACTGGGAGGTGGTGGAACCTTTAAAATGTGGTGCCTCATGGGAGGTCTTTAGATCATTGGGATTTGTCTTTGGTTTCTCTCCCTCCTCCCTCCTCCCTCCTCCCTCCTCCCTCTTCCCTCCTTCCCCCTTCCTCTTCTCTCCTCCCTCTTCCCTCTCTTTGTTCTTCTTCTTCATCTTCATCTTCTTCTCCTCCTCCTTCCTCCTTCTTTCCTTCTCTCTCTCTTTCTCTCTCTCTCTCTCTCTTCCTGACCTTGAGCTCCGTGATTTTACTTTACACATGCACTTTCCATGATATGATGCCTCACATAAAGCAAAGAAGACAACCAATTCTACACTGTAGCTTCTAAAACTGTAAACCAAAATAAACCTCCCCTCTTTATAAGTTTCTGTCTCAGGTATTTGTTACAGTTCAGAAAGCTGACTGACACAATCAGTATGTACTCATGTGCATCTGCATATGTGCATATGTGTGTATCTATGACTGCATTGTCTAGGTACATATGTGTCTGTGTATGTGATGATAAGCACTTGCTTTCATGTGTTTGCCTCAAAGTGCACACAGGATGCAGAGCCTATTTATCTAAAGCTCTGCTGAACATGCTGTTTCAGGGCATGTATTGCTTTGAATTAATTTATGTGTATGTGAGAGTATATACAACCAGACAATATTATGGAGGCAAAATAACTAAATCAAACATACTACTTGCCAGTTGTTAAAAAGTAAACTAAGGCACAGCAAAATTTAAAAGAATTATTAGACTAAAAAGTAATCCATGATGCAGGAAATACCAGACCAAGATGCATTTAATGTTTCAGTAAAAATATCAGTGGCAGGCACTGACGACAAACATGCAGGGCAAAATTAAAACATTATTTAATAAACTGTGATTTCAAAATTCCCTGTTTTGTTTACATTATTAGAAGTCCTGAATCACATAGTCTTAAGTTCATTGACTGCCAGTGATTGGCTGAGGTTAAGTTTTGTTTCTGTCTAGCAGAAATATTTACCAGAAATGACTCGGGCTAATTTTTGCTTATATTTGCAAATCAAGCAAGGTCAAGATCACTTAGCAGCCTAACTGGTTTCATCTGTTCAGTGATTCTTCAAGTCTGGTCTTCATTTTAATTTATTTCAACAATTCATTTTTGTTCATCCTCTCTGCAAGCTTAGTGACTGTCACTGACAAAGTTCCTGCAAGAAGAGTCATGTAGATGGTGGCTTCATTAACCCTTGTGTTGTCTGAAAAGAGTTCAAGATATCATCCCATGAAAACAAAAAGAAAATCAAAAGTTAACATTTGGAGCAAATTATCATGGTGACCTTTTAGAGTCTGGAGGGCAGCTAGTCGAGATATATATATATCTATATATAGATATAGATATAGATATTTGGGGGGGTATCAGGGGTTGAATTCGTGATTTTGTGCTTGCCAGGCAGGCACTTATGCCACTGAGCTAAATCCTTCTAGATGTGAATTTGAAGCATCTTTAGATAGGGGACAAGGATAGTAGATGAGTGTTATCACTGGTTATCAGGAGGAGTCCTGACGAGCTCTTGAGTGACCCCAGGAGCAGCAGGCACAAAGACTGTACTTACACAATCTGTTGTACTGACTTTTCTGAGGCTTAAGGTCATCTGGCTGCAGCTTGTAGGGATTGGAAGGAACTGTTTAGGATTTAGTAAAATCAGAAAAAATCAGGATTCCATCCAGTTTTAGAAGTAGGTCACAAAAACCTCAAATACAAGACTAGAATTTGATATTAGCACACTGTGCTTCTCTATGAAAACATAGTTGTTATAATCTTTCCTATTTTTCCTAAAAAAAAGATCAGTTAATTTTTTATAAAATAAATTTAGTTTCATTAAAAATGATCTGATTACACATAGAAGTGTAATAAGAATAGTAATTCTATGTATATTTTAAAATATATGTTAGAGCATTGTTAATATCCAAAGGGCTCTATTGACTATGTGCCAGACAACATTAATTTTTGTAAAAGTATCCAATAATGAGAAATCTCAGATTAGACCTTTAAAAATCTCTCTGGACTAAGAACTCAAGTTAAGAGTTTGTTCCATTATGTCCTATAATAAGGAGAACAGGCTCTTATGGAATCTACATAAGTATTCATATTGCAAATAAGAATATTTAAGAAGAGTTTTAAATTCTGGAGCAGTCAAGTGGGGAAAGGGAGATGAATGTCTCTTTTTATTTATGAAAGTCTATCTTACCACATTGCTGTAAGTTATAGATAGTTTAGTAGAAAAGAAGGGGAAAAGATTATTTTAATCTTGAAGGCAAGAGATATGATTGAAAACTATGGTGACTGTTTTAATGTTTTTAAAATTATTACAGTAAAAGATGCATCATTACTAATCCACTTCAAAATACACACACACAAACACACACACACACACATAATTTGCTTCAAACCCATCTTGTTCTTACTGAAGCAGTTCGGAAAGTTCTATTCATGAGTGTCTTTAGCTGCATGGCTGTGGCTACCTCGATGTTACGAATCAACTCAGTATGTTTACATGTCATAATCATTTTGACTTTGGGGAAGAGCCAGAAAACACACGGGGCCAGATAGGTGAGTGAGGTGCTAGGGACCTACCTTCATGTTTTTGCCAACTTGCTTTTTCCTTGAATGGCGCTGGGCAATGGCATTCACGGTGCTTTTGATCACACCTTGTAAAGATGCTCACAAGAGAGACTTTCAGAACTGTCAGAATTGCCTCCGGAAGTGGCAAGAAGAAAAAGGGAATATTTCTGGGGGAATTAATGGCCATGTGTCTTTTTCTGTAATTTTTAAAAAATTTAAACACAAACTATACTTTTTATCATTTCTTCTATTCCCTGACAATACCTCCCATGCAAGGTAATAAAGCAAATATGTCTAATTAGTTTACACATCTCTCTTTTGCAGCAAGAGAAAATTAATTCTTTTGAAGTATTTAAGGAAATTGGAAATTAAATTGAGGTTAAAAATACTTAATTTGGAATTTAATGTTGGGAAACTATCAAAATGTCAAAAGGTTTTACACAATTGATTAATAAGAGCACAGGTCAGTGTGCAACAATATCAAAAGCATTAAAGATTTTAAAGGTAAATAGAGAAAATTGCATGATTATAAAGAAAAAAGAACTTGGCTCTATTAATAGTGGAAAGGTTCAGTCTTCTTGAATAGTAATCAAAGACCGAGTAAAAGACAACCTGAAGCATATGAAATTATCTTGATAAAATACAAAAATCTTTGTTTTCCAAATCCATTTCTTAAAAAGCCAAGGAAAAAAATGTCATCATCAAGAACAGTCCAAAACTCCAAGAAAATTTTGTCTTTTTAATAAAGGGAAAGCCAAATTAGTTATTACTCAACTCAAAAGGAAATAAAAATTATCTAAGCTGAGTGGTTTGACCACACTTAACACGTATGTTATTTAGCTTCACATCTGTACCCAATTTTTCCATCTGTCTTCACATGGTCTTGCCCTTCTTGAGTAACTCTAAGAACATGAGGAACCAATTGATGAATTCTAAGCAATAATGAAAGATTCAGAGGAATTGGATCCATTTTACCAGAAAAGGCAGACAAATTTTTTTCCTGAGTATTTTTTTTATTTAGAGAAAAAAAAGAAAAACAGAATAGATATTATAATAATGAAAGGAAAAAAAGAAAGTGCTTTAAAATATATAACTGTATGTATGCTTAAGGGTGCAAGATAGATAACCGTGCTACTAAGTTTTTGTTCATCAAACAGAATAGTTTGTACTGTCATTGTTTGATTGTCCATTTTCTGTGCTTTGATTTTGTAACTTGAACAACTGCTTCTAAGATAACAGTATGTAATTTATCAACCAGTGATTTCTTACCTTTTGTTTTTTTGAAAGCAGACAAATTGTTATGAAGAGGAGCCTGTCAATTCTTTCCGTGCCAAACAGAGACAAGCCCTCAATGAGTTAGGACTCTGAAAAATATTATCAGGTGAAATACCAGGAAAACTACATATCCTCTCTCCTTTCCTGTCCCATCCCCCCCACTTCACAACGCCCCCCACACCACGCCCATGCTTTCCCAGTCTAAAATGGGGCTCAGAAGGAAGGATGCTTGTGAAAGGTAGATAAGACAAAGCCCCAGCTCCTGGCCTGCTTTCCTGGGAAATGAAGCCTTCCTTAGCACCCTGGAATGGCGACGGAGGGCCCTAATCTCAAGGATTCTGAAAGTCTTTCCGGAATTCTGCCCCAAGCAGCACTAAAGCCTTACACCATCACCAAGTATGTGCACTTTGGGACAAACCGTACTCTTCAAACACAAGGTAGTGGGTGGGGGATAGACAAAAGGTCCTCATGGGGAACACGAGAGCTGGGAATCACTGGGGTGAATCTCTAGATTTCAAGCTTTTTAAAAACCACAGAGCTACCCTCCTTCCCATATTTTTAATCCCAACATCTCTTAGAGGAAACCCCAAACTATGCACCAGACAGGGCCCCTTTCTCTCCTTCCCTGGCTTCCCACAAGGAGCTCCTCACCCCAGCTCCTCATTAGACAGCAGGAATCTATCTACAAGGCCCCCAGGCCCTTTCAGCCCTGCCTGTGGCTTCAAGTTCCATTGGCTGAGCCGTAGTAACAGCGCAGCTGACATTTACTGAGGGCTTTGCACACACTCGGTTCCCTTAGCTCTGTAGATACTTTATTTCCTTTTACCCTCCCGTCTCCCCAGGAGGCAGATAACTGAAAATTCTGTTCAGATCTCCTTTTTACAGCGGAGGAATACAAGGCCCCACAAAAGAACAATGAGAAAAAAAGAATATTAGCAATAGAAGACACATGCTCAGGTTCATTCAGCTTCTAAGTTACAGTCAAGAAGCAAATCTAAGGAGTCTGGTTCTAGAAGCCATGTTTTTAGTCTATCTCTGTCAAATCTCTCAGTTCTGAGAATTAAAAGACATCTTTTGGGCCTAAAGCCTCAGCAACTCCATCCGTAAGCTTTGTGACACTCATCTTTTGGATTCGAATTTGTTTGGTTTTGTTTTCAAGTAAGATGAAGGTATCACCATAAATTATCCTCTTCCATCAGCAAAAAAGTGGACCCCAGAGGGAAGCTCTAACCTAAGGGAACCGCGAGCTGCCTTAACTTGGACAACCCCGCAGGTTGCTGGGGAAGGGTACTGTTGGAGATTTGAGTCAGGAAAGGCAGGGTTGCTACCAAGGGTGGAGCATCTATGACTCTAAGTACTTTATAACATTTCCTTATTTTGTAGTCACTCTACTCCAGGGAGGAAGATATTATTTCCACTTCACAGATGACAAAACTAAGCAAAAGGAAAATTTTCTGGCAATGCCCCTCTCAGAAGTGGCAGAGTCTAGATTTGAACCCAAAACCTCCTGACCTTTCATCATACTACCGTAGACCCCATGGTCTCCCAGGATAGCAGGTCTCTGCTCTTCTTCAGGACCTTCCTCCATCCTCCTAGGTCTCCTCTTTGTCTTGGTTACCCCGCCTTGCCTAGGTTGTTCTCTACCACTATTTCCCTGCTAGCCGGGAGGCCAGAGAGCTGCAGGATACAGTAAGGAAGTGTAGTGAATGAGTGTCCTAGTCCAGTTGTGCAATCCAGACTCTAAGGTGCTGGGAGAAAGAAGAAATCCCCAGCCTCAGGACTGCAGGCATTGAGAGCCCTCAGTTCTAAGACCACCTCAGGCCACTAGAGACCCTTTCCTCTTCCCTCCTGCATGTGGCAGCCTCTTCCGTCTCTGAGAAATCACAGGGTGACATTTGGTTCAGAGTTGTTGCCCAGGATCCAAATCCCACCCCCCACCTAAATTGAATGGGTGATGCAACATCCCTTTGCTTCAGAACCTAACAGCATAGGAAAGTTGTGTAAGAGCGTGACGTCTGGGCTCAACCAGGAATGACCTTGAGTCATGGCTCTACCACTGGCTGCTGAGGGCAAATGTTGTAGCTTCTCTGAACCCTGAAGAGGAAAGGATTGCTGAGAATGACAGTGCATGCCTGTCATTCCAGCACTTTAAGAGACTGAAGCAAGAGGATCTCCAAGTTTGAAACCAGTCTGAGCAACCTTGTGACTTAGCATGACCTGGCTCAAAATAATTTTTTTTAAAAGGTCAGGGATCTAGCTCAGTGCATAGGCTCTGGGTTCAATCCCCAGCACCATCACACTGGCTGTGAGTGATGTGACACAATGCACGGAAATAAGATAAGCGCTGGAAAGTACTTAGAACAGCAGTTGTCTCGCCGTAAATGCTCTGAGGGAGCCTAGAATTGAAACCTGACTTGCCACAGAGGCTCTGGAGTCCCCTGATCTGAGTAGAAAAGATAGAGGCGGCAAGGAAAGCATGAGAATCACCTAAGTCGGGGGAACCGGGGAGGGAAGAGTGACTCACACAGATGCACTCAAATGAATTGCCCTAACTGACCACAGGAAGCAGATAAGAGTTTAGCAGAAGGATCTTTTCAAGGTGGAACCATACAGACCGAGGGAGGAGGGAGTCAGAGAGGTCCAGGGGGCAAGGAGGAGGGAGGAGATTAAAGAAAAATACAGGCATAAGAGCATCTCCAATCCACAGTCTGCAAGGTGCATAAAGGATACCACCAAAAGTTGGCTGCCAAGGACCCAGGAAGGTCATTCCCAGCATGATATCCTCTTTGCTTCCACCTAAAGTCCAGGGTCTGAAAAGAGAAGGAAACTCGAGTTGATTAAGCCTCTACTCTGAGTCCAGGACCAGCTGTACTACACTTTTCCTCTGGATGTCTCTTTGCCTCAACCCAATCCAACAGTGGCCAGTTACTGAAGATCCTGGAGCAGAAGAATTTCTCCAGGTAGACTACCAGAGCAAGACTTGAACCCAGGCCCTGTGCATCTCCACTCCAGACAGGTGGAGTACCGAGTGTGGGCACTGGGAAAGTCACCTCTCTGGGCCTCTGTTTTGTGGCTTTATGGACATGCAGCTTCTATGCTGGGATTGAAGGAAGTAGGTCTGATCCAGGCACAGAGGTAGCATCCAGTGTGTGTCATCTGCAGAGCTTAGAATCTTCTCAAGCAAAGCAATCCCTCCGGAGAGTCCCAGCTATGGGCTCAGAGTCCAAGCCTTGGGGTTGGGAGCCCAGCCGTGTAGCTTCTCCCCAGGACCGTGACTTCAGATGAGTGCCTAGACTCCTCTGAACCCATGTCCTCTACTCTAAAATGAAGATAAACGCTCTACAGCTGCACAGGGATGTGGTGGGAGGGACACTGTGAAGATGATGGCACCTAGTGGCTCAGGGTGGAGCAGAAACCAAAAGGAGGGACTGGAATTCCCCTGTGTGGGAGTGGATCGCCCAGACAATGAGGGGTGATGGGGATGTGGAAAAGATACAAACGGCCAGAAAGACCCAAACCACCACGGCAAAGAAATCAAATTGTAGCCAAGATGGACATTCCCAGCCACAAGCAGCAGGCCTGATATGCACAGAACGAAGGTGAACTGGAAGGTTTTAGAGCTGGTGTCATTCCCCTTTTCTCTGTCACTCAAGGTGCCCACCAAGCGTGGACCACCCTCAATGACCTTGCTCTGTAGCCTGGGGGAAATTACTCACCCACTCGGTTTCTACTCCTTTTGGTATCCCTGCTGGGAGACAGAGATGCTCACAAAGTTTCCGGGCAGTATGGTCCACATTGGAGGGGAATAAACTACTCAGAGGAAAAGAGCTAGACCTCAGGAAGAAAACACTCTGACCATAATTCATCCTCCCCTGAAAAAAAGCCTGTCATGGTACTGGCTGTATTCTCAGTGGCTGCTTCTCTGCAGAAGCCTCTCTTTGACTTCTGCCTAGGACCACAGTCCCCTGGTACAGACTCTGCCCTACAGGCTATCAGAAAAAAAGGTTGGACCTTTGGTCCACTTGCTCACACCACCACCTTTTCTTGCTCAGGGCTCATCACTCTGTCTCCACACACAGATGAAAGGTATTCAGGGAAGTGATCTTGCAGAGGAAGTGTTAGTGACTCAGAACACACTCATATCTGTTATCTGAAGCTCAGTTGGCTTTCAGTGTCTTCCCCTGCATGCTGGTGTGTTGAGGTGGGTGATCACAGGAAGTAAAGTCAGGAAAGAGAGAGCTGAAGACACTGAGTCCCAGGCAGGTCAAGAAAGCTCATTTGAGGGATCACTTGTAACCCTAACTCTCACCCTCCACGGGACAAAGCATCTAGAATCCTCTTATTTCCCCCAAAAGGAATATTGCCAGGAGTGCACTGGGATGTGGGGACAAAAGGAATAAGTTTTCACTAGGCCATCACTGTGTTGTAGGGGCTACAGTGAAAGCTTGACATGAGTAACTCCATCCGGCCTCTTTCATAGACCCGAAGAGCAGGAATTGAAGGGCCACTGACCATCCATTTAGCAAAGGAATGGCCCATCACCTCAATGGGTAAATCACACATTTAAGCAGGACTTTTACCCAGTACCCCAAGGTGCCCTAACCCTACCCCCAACATACCCCCTTGTCTCTATAGGAGGACAGGGCTAAGGACAGCAGAGTCCCATATCTAGATTTTCTTCATGGCAGTCCTTACTCTAGAACCACCCTGTCCTGAGTCCAACATGACAATACTCACAAGTCATCTATTTAATAAGTGTTTACAGAGCACATCACACCCGGGTCCTGTTCCAGAAGATGGGCATGAAGAAGAACAGCACCTGGCTCCAGAGGACCTGGTGGAGAAGACAGATGTAAGGCAAAATACAACTATGGTTCCAAGGAAGACAGCAATGAAATGTGAGGGCACAGGCTGATCACCAGGTGGCAAGAGAAGAGCCAGAGGAAGCCAGGTCAACCGTACCATTCAGAACTTAGTCATCAGAGTCAAGGAATCTGAGATTTCTGGGCACAGACCTCTCAGATTCAAAATGAGGAAACTGAAACCAGGGTGGAGACATTGTTTGCAAATTTCATAACAACCTGAGCTGTGCAGCATCAGAGTCCAAGGAGAACCCAGGATGTCTAACACCTCCGGCCCTTTCCCAGCACAACCACGGCTCCATTTGTACCTGTGTCAAAGGCCAACAGGCAATCGAGCATCTGGAGACATGGTTGAAGATAAATCCATTGTCGCAACCATCACAACTCAGCAACCTCAACATACTGGCCTCTTCCATCAAGTACAATTTGACTCAGTTGCCCATAGAAAGCTAAAACTTTCCTAACTTAATCATGATGTGAGTTTTGAATCTCAGATAGAAGTCCAGAGGCCTGAGGAGCGGGCTCTGCTCCATGGAGTTGCAGGTACCCAGACACCTTTCAGCAGCATCTCCCCACTTCCCGGGTTATGGCTGTCACCCCATAGCCCAAGCTGAGGTCACCTTCCCCACACCCCCTCAGATAGTAGGATAGGGTAGAGAAAGGGCTGATGGGTGCTTAGCTATTTTATTACAATGAAAGAGGAGAAAGCTGGTATGACGATGCAACTTGATTGCCAACTCGATTGGCTTGAGAGCCACCTAGGGGATTAGTAAAACACACTTCCAAGTATGTTTGGATGGATCCTTCCACCCTGATACTATTCCCTGCACTCTGTCTCCGGGCTGCCAAGAAGTGAGTAGATTCCACCATGATGCGCTTTACTTGAAACAGCCAACCATGGATTGAAACCTCTGAAACTAAAGGAATCATTTCTTCCTTCGAATTGTGAGTGTCAAGTATTTTTTCCAGCAAGGGGAAAGTTGACTAGTACTGTTAGATATTTATCTTTGGTTCACTTTTGAATTCGTTTTTGGATCTGTCTCCTTTCTTGTATCTTTTCTGGATCTTTTCTTTCCACAGTCCAGATACATTTGTGACCTCCTTTCGTGATAACTAATTGCTTTACTACAGGTTAGGGTGTGACCACCCTGCCTTCCCTCTTTATCTCCTATCTTGCACAATTCCCAGCTCAGCAGCAACTTTCTGCTTCTGTGGTTAGTCATGGTGACCATGTGGAAGTGGGCAGGGCTTCTCCTGGGCAAGGCTAAGAGTCTGAGAACCAATTCTTACTTAGCCCATTCCATGCTCTGTTACCTCCAGTTACAACCCTTTTCTAAGTCAAGAGAGAGTGTGTTATTTCAGATCCAAAGAAAGACAGAATGAATATTAAAGGGAAAATACCCCAAAATGTATCCTATGGACAGGCCTGCACATAGACTTATGTATGTATCTTCTTTAGGGCACTCAAAAAAGTTTCAAGAATGGCAAAATATTGAAAACAACCTAAGAATCTACTAATTGGGAATGGTTTAAGCACATGTTACCTGATGCAATATTCTGTAATTGTTAAGATAAGTAAGACCACGTTATGTGTGGTTAATGGTGTGCTATCCAAAACAAAATAGTAAGAGAAGGAATAGAAAAGGGCATGTGGTGCATAATTTTTGGACAAACCACATTCACTCCACTGTGTATGTTCCCTTATATGTGTGTAAATTATCATGAGGAGACTACACAAGTACCTAAGAAGAAGCACTGTTGTGGAGATCAAAGTTACCTCTACTTTTCAGTATGCACGCTTTGTGAATTGCATGCTGGGAAGTATATCCATGGAAGATAAGATTGGTAAGGAAAATATTTAGTGATGATTATCTAATCTTGGACCCAGAGAGTTTTTGTGTTCTCCAGACCTTAATGGTCCTTTTGGGAAAGGGAACCCAGTGGATAAATCAGCAGAGGCACCACCATCCATGGTCACTGCCCTCACTCCCAGGCCTGGCTTCCCTCCACAGGCCATGAGCATCTTATTCTGGATGTGGCTCTGGTAGGAAAAGACTTCAGTGCTGAGGAAGAAGAAAGAAACCAAGAAGGACAGTATGGGCCTTGTGACACTGCCTCTTCTTCTTGAGGCTGCCTTCCCCCTACTTTGCCTTCCAGGAGTAGAGAAGTTTGGTAACCGTGCTTGTATACAAGAAACAGATCTCTATGCTGAAATGAGTCCAAACCACTGAACTAATGATTGGCTTATATAACCCAATGTATTGGCCCAGTCAACAGAAAACTCAAGAACAGGAAGAGAGTGGGCGGGCGACACTGAAGCAGAGACCTTGTAGCCTATCAGAACTGCTTACCCATCATAGCTAACTCCCTTTTAATGGTTTGAATTCTTTCCTCCAGCAGAATCCTGCTCACTGGAAGGTAGAAGAGGAAACTGACCAGATCTATAATGGGCAGCCACTTCAGCACTTTGGCTCTGAGTAAGTCACTAAGCCTCTAGAAGGGTTTCTGAGCAAAAAGATTGACGTCATCAGAATCGAGTTTAACAGGAGTCTTCTGGCTGCGATAAAAGCAAGCACAGAAGCAAGGAGACCAGTTAATAGGCTCATACATAAGCCAAGTGAGAAACAAAGCAAATATCGGGTAGGATATATTATGAACTAACCCTAAAGGATTCCCAGATAGATGGATAACTAAGGCATACTTTAGCTGAACCATTTAAATAATGGAATTACCATTAGCTGACAAAAGCAAGCATACAGGAGGAACAGGTTTGGCTGACAAGGGCAGGTATGATGAAAATGGCAGGAGATAATCAGAGTTTGTGGTCAAGATATGTGTGTAATACCTCTTTGACAACCAAGAGAAAGCGTTAAATTCAAATATATGCAAGTAGATGATGGGATGTGGAATATATGGACAATAACATTTTGGAGTCATGAGTCTTGGCCAAATAAAATAAAATGAGTATCCAACCATTTTGACCTACAAAATGGTAATCTCCTATCACCACTGTTTTACCACCTATTGATGGTTGCCAAAGTCATAACATTTTTCTTGGTTACTTGGGGCAAAACTCCCAACACTCAAAATGAAGGAAAGATAGGTTTATTTGTTACAGTTTGTGGAGGTTTCAGTTTATAATCAGCTGGTTCCAGGGCAGGATAGCACAACACTGGGGCAACATTTCAAGGCATCAGCCAGAGCCCAACAAGAAAACAAACCTCTTCTCCTGGCTAATATTGTACACAGGCCTCCCACACTCCTCCAGGGCCAGTGCACCACTCACAAAATCTCCTTGCCCTCCTTTGCACAGGATGAGGATATTTACAAAATAAGAACCCTGGCTCCCTGCTGAGTCTCTCCGTTAAACTTCTAAACTGCTCAAGTGAACACAATCATCTATAACACATTAAATGAGATCACCAAGGGTAGAATAAAGGTGAATAAGCTGTAAAGTCCATTCTATAAGTCCTAGAACAATCCATTGTTCAAATATCAGAAAGATGAAGAGAAAGAAGTAAATCACACTAAGAAAGAATGGGGTGAAGTGGGATCATGGGGAAATATGGTATCCTGGAAGAGAAGTAAGCATGTGAATGACGTTCTTTTGAGAGCTGAAGTAAAATGATAATTTTGTAAATTGACCCTTGGATTTAGCATGAGTCACTGGGCACATTGACTGGAGTTACTAGGATGGATTCGAAAGAGAACAAGAAAGGAATTGGAGTTAGCGAGTATAGACAACCATTTCCAATTTAATGACATAAAAGGCTGCTATATTAAACATGAAATTATCTTGAAGAGTCAAAAATTAAAATAGAATGTAAAATATTCTATGTTTGTATTATATACAGTGAAATCTGATAATCAAGTTCTCTTTCCTCTCCATCAGCAATTATGAGTTCCTCAACCATGAAAATTGTCTTTTTGTTTTAATCCACGCAGGACCCACTGAAACTTGACCTGACCCCACGCTGTTCTGGCTGGGAGGGTCATTTCTATGTCTTGATACATCTAATACGAATAACAGAGGTTAACATTCTTCCAAGTTTTCAAAGCTCAATTGGTCAGATTGGTGATTTTTAAGCAGAGTTCTTTCTAACTGGGTTTCTCAAGAGGATTGCTGGATTTTCACATAAGTTTGCTACACACTTGCCTTTGTTTGCTATTATCTGGAAAGATTTCCCTCTCTGGCTCTGTATCTCCCTCCAGGAGCTTATTATTGACCAGAAGATAGGAACTCATGTCTTCAGACTTCAACCTCGGTGCTGTTTCCCCCTGTGCAGAACTGGTTTCTGATTCCTTATTTGCAATCTTTGCAAAATAACATCTGTAATTTAATTGATATATTCTCTCATAAATTACTCTGCATGGCACCCTGCCTCCCCTCCAGAGCTTAGAAATAAATCATGGCAGCAAGAGAGTCAAAATGGAATTTTTATAACCACAGGAAATGACAGTTACTTAAACCATCTCATCTTGGAAGAACCCTGGACTGAATCACCCTACATACATGAGGTCCAAAGAATTGGTGAGATTCTTAGATCTATTATCCAAAACACAGACCATTTTGGCCAATAAATCTAGGCTGTCAACAGTGTGATGTCCATGCCAATAAAGGATATATGTCATCAATATCAGAGCTGTTTGTTTGCTTGGATTTTTTTAAAGGTCATTGTTTAAAGGGTAGCCCCCTGTGGGAAAGAATGCATGAGAATTCTGTTGAATTTTTTAAGCCTGTGACATTTAGGCATTAAATGATATTTGAAAGCTCTCTCTGCTTCTATCTCTATTTTTGCCCCTTTTCTCTTTCTGCCTCCCCCCCCCAGATACTTTATAGGGGAAAAAAAGAATATTTAAATAATATATAACTTTTTGTTGTACAAGATTTTAAATTTTTTAAATTATAAAATAAACTTGAGATTCAAAGATACACTTGGTAACTGTCCTTGGGGCTTGTTGCTTTGTGATGCGGGCTGATGCAGGATTCTAGCTCAGCCCATTTACAGACTTTGAGTGATATGTCTCCTCTCACAACTGACACATGTCTTCCGCTGGGTTTTAGTTCTGCTCCATTCCCAGCTGCAGCACCACACTGGAACCCATGAAAGAGCTAGAGACAGGTTTCGCCAGTGGCGGAGACAGTGGCAGCAACTGCATGGCAGACAAGTCGGACACACTGTGGCTTCCAAAAGGAATCTATGGGGCTAGGAATCTCTCTTATTGGTAGTAAGAAGACCGGTACCTTTTAGCACAGATGCTATTGCTTTGGTGAGACTCTAAAAGGCTGAGTGGAGGTCTCTGTCTCACCTCGACACCAAACTGATTCTGCCTCTGCAGGGCAGCTCTGGTTCAACCCACACTCATAAAAAGTCCTCTGGGTGCTTTCCAGGGCTCAGTCTCATACCTGGCTAGTGCTTCTCAGAGGATCATAGCAATAATAGCAAAGATAACCTTATCTCGGACAATGTGAACACACCCAGCAGTGACCACTCAGCCCACAGCACAAAGCAGTATTATTCCCCTTGCAACCTCCAGAGAGCTGAACAGGCTAACTTGCAGAATAGAATTGTTTAATATTAGCCATGTTGTGGCTGCGGTACTTCCTCCGGCATGGACAACTTTGAATTTGTCACTATTGTCATCACATTCTCCCACACATCACTGAACACTATCCCTACACTAAGTGTGACAGTTGATCTTGATTGTCAACTTCACTGTCTTGAGAGATGCCTAGAAGATTAATGAAGCATACTTGCAGATATATCTGGGTGAGTCATGGGGCTGTAACCTTGGGGACAAACATGGTCCCTGGACCCTTGTCTCTCACTCTTCTCTCTGCTTCTCAAATTCCATGAGTTGAGCAACCTTTCACCCATCATGCTCTTCTGTTGTGATATTTCTGCCTTGGCACTGAAAGACCATGGACTGAAACCATAACTTAAAATAAATCCTATGGCCTTTAAGTTTATATATAATGTTATATATATTTATAATATGTATTTATATAATGCTATCTAGTCCCAACAATAGAACTAGATATGTAAACTAGATATGACTAACACTAGATATGTAAAGTTCAGTGTTTACATGCAGTGTGTCACTGAATCCTATGACAAACACAAATGTTAGCTATAATTGTAATTATCCCCCCTTTCTAGAGAAGTAGTACAGATCAAATATTGGGGCTAAGGGAGCCCATTCCCCTCCACACACTTGAGCTCAGTTGGCACCCTAAGACCATTCCTACAGAACTCCAGACCAGAGCACATGTGGCTCTTTTCTCTTTTGTCTTTTTTGGGGCCGTTGTTCCTCTCTTTGCTCATGACACCGTGTGTTTGGTCAGGATCGTTTATAAACATAGCTGCTGGGCATGTGACTTGCAGTCCTTTGGTTGCCAGACACAAGAGCTTGGGCTTCTTCTAACACTTACAGAAGGACACTAAAGCTTAGGAAATAAGTTAATCAGAACATGCCAAAGCGAGGATTTAAGCTTATATTTCTTGGCCCCCAAGTCCATTTTTATAATTCTATGCAACAGTGTTTTTAAAATTCAGAATATTATCAAATTCTACAATCTTTGTCAGATTTTTAGTGCCCCCTCCCTTGGTCACTCAGGAGAATGTAGGGAAGGGCAGACAATTCCTGCTTTGAGGTGCGAGGTGTCATGGAAAGACCACAAACTGCTTAGGTTTCCCAGCTCCGATTTTTCTTGCTAAAGTATGATAGTGCAAGTTTAGTTTTATTTTTCCCTCTCCACATTATTATCTGTAAAATAAAAATGACACCTGGCCTCTGAGCTAAGACACTTCTAGTTATGAAAGAAACAAACTTTCTTTCAGCAAGATTGTTAGTAAATAGCTAGTGGTCCACACACATATGTGGGAAGTGAATGAAAGAATATTTAAAGAAAGGAGGAATGGAACCAAAAGTATCCTGAGGTGTCGTGATAACCCAAGGGGAACATGAACATCAAAGTCTAAAGAAGAGCGAGAATTGTGGTCAGCTCTGGGGATCCCAGCAGGAAGAAGTCAAGACAAACAAGTGTAGTAACTCAGTCTAACAGGTCCAACTTCAGCATACTCCCCTGAAAAGCAATCTTGTGCCACGGGACAAGCCTCTCTGCATGTCCTATGTGTGCAAGTGTGTATGTGTGTAAGTGTGCACAGCAAAGAAGTTGAGGCCCCATGCAGTAAGTTATATGAGGCATCAAATCTAAAGATGGGCAGGGGATTTAGCTCAGCGACACAAGCACCTGCCTGGCGAGCAGTAGGTCGTGAGTTCGATCCCCAGTACCAAAAAAAAAAAAAAAAAGCTAAAGGTTACTTTTCAAGTTCTATTTCCACTCATGATTCAAAACAAATATGACTATTTAATACCCTTCAAATCAACTCCAGAGAAGCCAAAGGAGTGAGACAGGGGAAACTGAAAACCACGAGAAACAGCATGTGGCAACTAGCACGTTGAACTGGTGGCAGAGGTGGAAGGGGATACTGAGTTTGGCCCTGTCGGGCAGTTGGCAGGCCCCAGGAGTATGAAAACAGGGCAGATCCCAGGAATTCAGTTCCTGCTCCTTCCTACTCCAACCTAGAGAGAACCTACTGTGACACAAATCCTCCTGCCTGGCGTTCTCAGGAGTGAAACCAGGGCAGGGCAGAAGTCCCCTATTTGTGAGGCACGCTGCAGTAGGTAGGGTAACTGGGTCCTCCTGGCACTGCCTCAAATCCTGTCTGAACTTCTGGGCTGTGAAGCCCCAAGCTGTGGAGTGTGACCTCCTGACGGTGACTCTCCCTGAGTGGCGAAGGTGAAGACCTGAGCCGAGAGTGGTCTTATTACCTCCTTTCTGATACCTGGGGTCCCCCACCTCTTAGCTCCTCTCCTTCTACTCACTGAGCTCTCTGGAATTGAAACAGCTGGCATCTGGTCTCCCACAGCAGCTCTTCCTGAAAGATGAGGTTAATATTCCCAAGGAAAATGAGCTCACAAGCCAAAATGGCACGACAGTTGAGAAGCAGACATTTCAATAGAAAGGTACTGGTTTTCTGGGTGCAGAGGCCAAGCTGTGTGGAGAGTGGGATCTGAGTTTTGTGAAAACAGGGAGAAAGGGGACTGATTTTATTACCCAAAACACAGCTGGTACCAGGTTAAGTGTGAGTTTCTACTCGCTTAAGACAGTTTGCTTGATTCTCACCTCTATCCTTCAAAGTCATACTTGTCACTACCATAACACAAGTAAGAAGATGATCCTCAGGAGATTCTATGATTTGCTGCTGAGCACACAGATTTGAACTTGGACCTGGATGCTGGTGTCAGAACCCCCAGTTCAAGTCACCTCCTGCTTGTGTGAACTTGGCCAAGTCACTTAATACTCTGAATTCAGTTTATTCTTCTGCAAAACATTGATGAATTGTTCCTAACTCATCAACAAGTTGTCATGAGGACATGTGTTTAGAATAGTTTCTGACACTCACATACTGTGCAATAAGCATTAGTTGTTATTTTAATTTACTTTTCAATGAATGGTCCTTTTATCTATTCTGTTCTTTTGGCAAAATATAATAATTCTCCTCTGCATTTGTTCAAGAGACAATCAGCTGGAATTATTACTTTGGTTTCTTGAATAGGAGAAGTTCGCCCACACGATCTACAAAGGAAGAAATGACTGAGTTCTCAAATCAAACCCTAGCCTTTAGCAGAAGGCACAAAAGGAGAAAGCAGGCACATAATGGAAAAAGGATTCCTTTGACTCCCCAGAAAGAATACAGGCATTGTGATAGAAAAGGTCCTATCCCAAGGCTTTATCTTATCTAGAAAGACTTGCAAGTAAATACCACAATATTAAATATTGGCGTATGCTCGCTTAACTGAATATCAATGCAGTGGAATATTATAAAACTCTCAAAACTTAGCTATACAAAGACATTAAACATACACACATGGAGGAGCATTTGTAAAACACTTAAATGCAAAATGCTCAGTACAAAACTGAGCAAACCATGATGCAATTATAGGAAAATATGACTGTCTGTGAACCCAGAAAGACAAAGATAAGAAGAGACAGTGAAGTGTGCTACTGTACAGGAAATGTGGGTAATTTTTTAAAACTCTCTTTGAAGTTACAGTTCTTTCAATAGAAAAGTATTGAAGATTTATGTTATGCATTGATGTAAAAAGTCACACCAGTGCAAATCTAATATTTTTCTTTTGCAAAAAAGTAAATATAATCTTACAGAGATGTATCACACCTATATAAAAATACAGAAGCCACACACATACATGGCCACAGGACAAGTGGATCCCTAAATGTCACCAGAATAAGAAGCCTTTACTAATGAAAACTCCAGAAATCACCAGCAGAGCACTTTGTGACCAGGTTCATGCAGGAATCCTCATGTCGTCCCCAGATAGGCAGTGTCACTACCTTTGGCAGATGAGGAGGTAAGGCCCAGAGATATGAGGTGGTTCCACCATATCACACAGCTACTGGGTGTGATTTCTGCCTCCCCACAATCTGATAGGCACAATCAGACAGAAGATCAGTGGCTTTGGAGGTTTTTCTCCAACAGCCTCATCCCCCACTGTTACAACCATCCTTGGGCAAGGCACCCACCTCCTGCCCACCCCCGGAGGGTGTGGCCTCCTGTCCTCCCCTGGCTAAGGCCTGCACCTGTCCCCTAAGTCAGAAGCTGACACTGTGCCTCAACAGACAGACATGCTTAGAAAGAGAGCAAAGATCCCAGAATTTCCAAGTCTCCTCTGAATATTCTTTTGTGACACAGAGACCCTGAGGAAGCACAGTGGTGTCCTGTCACATGCTGGCAGTTGTACATCCATGTCATGAGTGGTGGAAATGTCACTCTAGCTACAGGCTGTTATCTATGATTGATAACTGACAAAAGATGTGAATGGAAATTTCAAAGGAAGAAGCATGACAAGAGCTGGGAAGATACAGAAATAAACCTTGCAGAGGTGATATCTTTCTTGGGAACAATCCTCAGTCTGTACCAAGACCTGGCACACAAGATTGCCAAATTAAGATCTGATTAAATATTTGTTAAATGAATGGGTGGTTGATGATTAGCCTGTGAATCCACACAACTTTGGCTTGGTACTAACACAGGCATTTTAAAATCAGCATGTACCACACTGGATGCACGACCTGCTTTCCATTCCCAGAGCTCCTCCTCCTCCTCCATTCACATTCATGGATGAGGGAAGCTGGTCCACTGGTGATCCAACCAGTACTCACCACCACCACTGACTTCTTCCTGTCCCTCTGGCCCATCTCATCAATCAATGATCCCCAGAGAGTCTCACAATTAACTATAGTTAAATTCCTTTGCCTTGTAACCAGGTGGAGTGATTGGGGTCATAGACTCCAGCCAGACTGCCTGAACTGGTTTGTGCCAGTTTTATGCCCTTTGGTAAATCACTCAGCCTCTGAGGTCCTCAGTTTCTTCAACTGTAAAATGAAGAAGTTAATGGTACAGGTTGAGAATCTCTTATCTGGAACTTGGGCCAAGAAGCATTTCAGATTGGGGATGGGGAAAGTGGAAATATTAATGTAAATAGAGGGATGATAGATAAATAGAGTGATACATACATACATACATACATAGACAGAGGGATCTTAGGAATGGCTTGCAAATCTAGACACAAAATTCATTTATGTTTCACATTCACCTTATCCAAAATAGTGGTTGCACACAATACTTTCAGGGTGCCTGTGTCTTGACTGAGGCTCACCATGTGTGAAATTTTCCACTTGGTTCATCATGTTAGTGCTCAAAAAGTTTTGGGCTCTGAGTTTCCCATGGAGGGATGCACAGTCTATCACCTACCTGAGAAGATCAGTATGAGAACATAGTGGGGAAACAGACCATCTCCCATCTGACTTAATGCAAAATCTCATTTACTAGCCTCTCTGCTTCATGTCTCGGCAACTTCCTCCTGGAAGGCACTAACTGGAATTCAAGTCTATTCTGTCACTCATGTTGTCTGGTGACAAGAGGCAGTTTTGTGGCATCATAGGATCCTAAAAGTAGATTTGCGTGTGCCCATTAAAACAATTGTTATTTAGATTTTCTCTCTCCCTCATTTTCTCATCTTAAAACATCCTAGGCAGGTCTGTATGTTGATGATTAAATCTCATAGCATGTGTGAAAGTCTCAAGCCCCAGGTCTAAGCTCTTTGTTACGCAAGGGAAAGGGCAGGAAAACGCAGGATGAAGTTGGAGTTAAGCCCTGGATGTGGGGTGCAGCCTAGTGGAGAAAGGAACAAGGGCATGGCAGAGGGCTATGGAAATTAGGCCAGCAGCCCACCTTGGGAGCCCATCTGGTTTCATCAGGGGACCCCCAGAGTATTCCCCACTGGACATACTACTGCAGTGCTGGCTCTTCACACCTTTACACAGCCCTGCACACACACACACACACACACACACACACACAGCAGGCCTGGGCATGACCCACAAGCAGCATCCCAAAATGTGCCCTAGCAGACCCCACTCTATAGGTTGGGGAGCCTCTGATCAGAGAAATTGCCTTTGCTTATCCGGTATCCCAGCAGCCTCTTTGGACTGCAGTCATTCCCTGGCCATCTACTTGGTAGAGGAAAAAGTGACCCAAATTGTTGGCAAACGGACAGATTTATACTAACTACAAAAAATAAAGTCTAGAAGTTTCGAAAATTCTAGGGGAGAAAATGTCCAAGAATGCAGGCTTTGTGCCTCTAGCTTTTGAGCTCTCAGTACATGATTAGAAAGCAAGACAGACATGGTCAGGTCTGGCCTGGGGCTGGGATGGTTTTAGGATCACTTTGAATGGCAGGTGACCTTTTTGCTGGTCCAGAACAACTTCTGTCAAGGGCCTAATGTCACTCTTCCAAGTTTGGTTCCGAGCAAAATGGTATTTGGGGAGAGAATTGGTGCCTGGAGTAGAATCATGGTGTTTAACAACTGTGACAGGCGTTTTGTTGGTGGGGAGGGTTGTCTAGTGCCTCTACACTTCCTATTCTCCAGCTAACGTGGAGCCTTAGAGGACATCCAAGGTCAAAGCAAAGGAAGCCTTCGCGTTACAGAAAAGTACAAAGGCCTCCCACGTACTGATAGGTAGAGGCTCAGTGTGAGGTGCAGCTGAAACAGGGAGAGCAGCTTTGTAAAGACGAGAAAGAGAGGTAGGACTGGGGAGAGTCAGAGAGAAAAAAGAATCCAGATACTATGTGTATATGTACCAATACTCACTATGTACCACAATCAGACAAAAGTTACACATACACTAACACAAATTATACACACATTTTAAAAATAAAATAGGCAATAAATAAATAATAAGTAATTATTGCAGTAAAACACACATTGCCATCAGGCCCCCCTCAAAATACTCCTCGCTTCAAACACACTTCTCCCATTGTTCTTGTCAGTTTCTCAAACTGCTCTGGAAGTCCTCTTCTGTGAGTGCTTTTAGTCACACTGTTATGACTGCTTGACTCAAAATATTTGCCTTCTTGTGGTCATTTTGACTTTGGGGAAGAGCCGGAAGTCACGTGGCGCCAGGTCTGGTGAATAAGGCAACAGAAGACACGCTGTATGGTGTTTACCAGCCTGTGTTTCTGAGGGATAGTGCTGGGCAGCAGCGCTCACTTTATTTTTGGATCACACCTTAAAAAGATGCTTATGAAAGAAGACTTCTCTAACTTCACAAAGTGGCAAGGGTTGTGGGATAAGTATATTTACAGCAAAGGGGGAATGATGTAGGTATTTTGAGGGGATTCTTTTCAGTGTGTCTTTTACTGTAACACATTTTATCTGCTATTTTAAAGAGAAAAGACAATAAGAACAATGATAATTTCAAAAAAGATAATAGGAGATTAACAAGGGTTAATATATTACATATTATTATCTTCAAAGTAGTTGCTCAGATTACAAAATATACACATGAAAAATTGATGAAACAATATAAGCATAAATCATTTTTTTCAATGAACTAATAGAAATTAATAGTATTACATATATATATACACACACAAGATAGTTAAGATAATTATAATACATTTTAACATAGTCAAACATTCACCTTGTTTTTGGTTACCCTTTGTACATTCTTATATAAATATATAAACACATATACACATGCATATATACACAAATATATGTATAATTGTATCCATATATGTGCTTTGCAGACATGAGTGTGAAGATATGTATATAATACAAACACATGTTCATGTTCATATGTGTGTTTATATGCACCTGCATGCATCTATAATCTATGTGAGCAAATGTGTATACAGATGATAGATGATTGATAGACAGATACATAGATTAGTCTCCTAACATTAGGTTTCATTATTAGTCTCATTTTATAGTTAGGGAAACTGAGACTCAGAAAGGTTATAATTTGCCCAGGTCACAAAGCTGGCTTTGCCTCCAAATGTGTCTTGGCATTCTATGGGCAGAGCCAGGAGCTCCAGATGTGTGAGGGCACAAGACCAAAAAGCCAGCTCCCAAGTAAGCTGCCTGAGGAACCCAGACCTCTCCTTCCTAACTGTCCTCTCTCATTCCCTGCTATGAGGATCATATTACCTCTAACAGACCTTTTAGACTCCTGAGCACTGGCTTAGGAGGAAGCATTCTAAACTCAGATGGACGGAGCAATAATTTCCCTTTAGCTTCCATTATAATGTTGAACATTACAAATTGCCTCCTCGTAGGCTAAGCCGTACATGTCTTTGCAAAGATTATTGAGCAGAAAGTCTGTTTCTACAATATCTTGTGGTCTATTACAGGAGGTAAGAATCTTAATCACACCCAGTTAGCATCCCTGTGCTCCTGAGGACCTGGCAAGGTGGCTCATACGTGACCCTGATCTTCAAAATAGCCAGGCCAGGTAGGTATGTGCCTCCTTCGCAGTGTAAGCTCCAGAGACAGAGCTGGCGCCAGAAAGGCTCAGAGGAATGGGGCCCTGGTCAGTAGCACAGTGGTTGGCGTGCAGCGAGCAGTCAGTAGTTACGGAGGGAAATAATAGGTAAGTGGAAGGGTGAGTGCTGGGAGCTGGTTTTGTAAACGTCACAAGCAGGGTCTGAGAGCCTGCCTGGCTCTATACAGTCTGTGTGCTGTATTTTTCTATTTTGCCATTACATTTTGTTCTCTCTGAGCCTAGTTCTTCAATCGCCCTTTTCAAAATCTGTGTGTGCATTTTCTTGGACTGGCTCTATTTATTTACCTGGAAGGGGATTTGCACTTTCAAAGTTCATGCATCTGCTTGCAAGCCAAGGTTGTTTTTATGTGTGTCATTTCTCTGAGCCTTCACTTTTTTACTTTTTAATGGCCCAATTCAGATTTTCTCATTTCTCAGGAAGAAGTGCGGATGGGGCATTGGTGGCAATCAAGGATTCCGGTCACATGAGCAATGAGATGTAGGTGGATTGAGAACCAGTCTCTGGATTGCTTAATCGAAGATCGGAAGGCTTCCAGCTGTCCCCCACCTCCTTCAGGAGGCAGAAATCTTAGTGCTGAGGCTGCTTCTGTCCCCAGTTGGGGGATGAATGCAAAGGGCGGGCTGATATGTGTATCAGTACCAAGGAAACTCAGACCAAGTCTCCATTTCTTAAAAAGAACAATGATCCATTGTTGTTCCCACTCCATGTCCAGCAGGAGGCTTCTGAGGATTCTGCTCTGCTCCTAGCTACAGGCTCAGGCTGGTAGAACACTTACCATCTGGAATGCTGACAGTTCCCAATACAGGAGCGTACACTCCATGGGATTTTACACCAGCAATTAGATGTTTGGCCCGGAAACAATATATGTCACTTCTACTCACATCTCCTGGCCAGAGCTAGCCATGTGGTCCCATCCAACCATAGAGAAGCCAGGAAATGCAGTCTTACCTGGGGCCCAGAAAAGAAAGGCACAGATAAATGATGAGCAACACTAATAGCTGTATGTCTGCCAAGACCATTCCCCATTATAAAACCCATCCTGGTTCTCTCTCATCACCTCAATCAAATGTGAGTCACAAAGGCTCTCACAGGGTGTCTGCCTGGCTCCCCAGCCCCATATCCCCAGCTGTCCCACAGCCCCTCCAGTCACCATGATCCAGATGATTGATGTCTCCCATCAGGTCACGTGTGTGCGTTTCCACATGTGCTTCCCCTGCCTGATCTGCCCCCGCACTCACCCGTGAAAACCCAGGTCAAGTGGCTCCTCTCCCAAAGCAGCCTCCACTGACTCTTCCCACTGTAACCGAGTCCCTTTCCCCACAATCCTTAGCACCTGTCCACTGTACTTCACATTTTGCTCTTTCTGCTTACTTGTGTGCATGTCCCTCATCAGTCTCACCTCGTGGGACAGTAGCTATGTTCTGTTCATCTCCTAACGCCCAGACCTGTAACACCACCTCCAGTCTGAATGAGACATTCGGCATATACGGAATTTGTACTATATATACTATCTAGATATGTCTTATCAGGTTTTTTGAAATGTTATAAAAATAGACTCTATGGTTTATGATTCATTTCATAATTTCCCAAAAGATGGCCCAGTTGGCTATTTGTACTTCTCTCTGTGGCTGTTGGGTCACACAATCAGATTCGACCTTAAGACTCAAAATGATATGTTTCAGAGAGGAAAACAGAGTCTGATATGTGATAGAACTTTATTACACAGGGACCCAGAGAGCATCACTGGCATGAAAGCATGGGTGTATGACTACTGTCCCTGTGTTCTCACCATTCTCCTAGAAGGATGAGTAAGTAGACGGTGATATTGTTCCCCTGAACCTGAAGAGGAAGAAGCTCCATCAAATTATGTATTAGTGAGGCTTCCTTGGGTACATGGAACAATAACCCCACTCTAGCCAGTTTATAATACAAAGTCATACTAGTGCATGGGAGCATCTTGTGGAAACCAGGAGCATAAAAGCAGCTAGGTCTTGGAAGCACAAGAGTGATGCTGGGACTTCTATCTCTCTGTCCACCGTATGACTCTTTATGCAGTGCTCTCCACCTTGTCCCTCTTTGAAGACCTGTTCCCTTCCCTTTTCCACCCCACATAGTTGGTAATACAGTCTCAGGAAGCCCCTTGCCTCACAGGGATGCTGCACAACCCTCTAGGTTCCAGATCTAAAGGAATCCACTGACCAAGCAAGAGTCAACTGTCTACTCTTGACGCAATCCTCTGAGCCCCAAGACCAGAGCCATACTGTGATCTAGCTGCTCCTACCATGTGAAGAGAGGAGATTATGAAAATTAACAAGAACTCTTAAGTCTGTGGAGAATCAGCATAAAAAGTAGCTCTCAGTCCAACAAAATTAAGGGAATGGTGCTGGCTACTTGACATTCAGGAATAGCATATGACTGAAATACAGACTCAGGGGCCAGTGCCCAGTGAGTCTTAGTAGGTTCAGCCTCAAACCTGGGATCTATGGTACAAGCCAGCATCTCAGGTAATTCTGATGTTCTGTCAGATTTGAGAGGCCCTGCTTTACTCTGTACTTCAAATTCAATTTTATGTCTCTGCTTTATCCATTTCTGCTTTTAGGTTTATTACTATCTCCACTGCCTTTCACTTGATAATTTGTACCCATTCTAGGTTATTTACGTGGAGACTTAATTCCTGGGTTTTCTTCTTTCTCACTAATAGAAGCCATCAGGAGCCATGCTTTTTCCTAAGTACCCATGTGGCAGCATTCCATAAATTTATGCGATAAAGCTGTGTTTATATCTTTGTTCTTTAAACACTCTGTTTTGAATTTCTTCCCCTTCTATGGCTTTATTTGGGAATGTTTCCAACCTCTATGGGACTGGATAACTCCTTATTGTTTGTGAAATTCATTCCTAACTTCCCTGAACTATAAAACAAAACGTTTCTGTCTTTTCTTGCTGAATAGGTGTCTCTGCATCCCAGTGCTTGATGCATTTCATGGAAAATCTACCCAGGAAGGTTAACTGGAAAAGTTCAAAATTTGGATGTTGTGACGCCATACTCTACCACACCCCCCTGAAAACCACCCTTATCGTGTAGAAGGCACCAGTTGATGATGAAAAGGGCAGGTCCTCAGAGTTGAATCTGGCTGTTCTTCTAATTAGCTCCACGCAACCTTAGATAAATGATTCACCTCTTCAGAGTCCATTCTCTTGCCTGGGGAAATCATGAGTGAAAACAGGCGTGCACTTGACACTTGATCTTCGTAGCATCAGTTATGCAGAGTTTGCCCTGGAGGACCAGTGGGATTATTAGAGTGAAGACATCGAAGAGGTTCTAGTGGAGTGCAATACTCAGCATCCCCTGGCGTGCATCTTGGTCTTTCAATGAAAGGGAACTGATGGAGGATGAAAATTGTCAGTGAAGTCAAGCATGGGGTTGTTTCTATTTAGCGGCTGTTTGGCATGTAGAAGAATCTGAGCACCTTTCCTGTCCCTCTTCCCCCGTCCAACTCTTATTTATTTTTTTAAAAAGTCAGCTCAGAGTCACTACCTCCAGGAAGAATCTGCCCATCTCCTCTCCTGTCCCCATCCTACACCATGGATTCCTGGACCCACAGGTCAATATGCATTATGCCTATTAGCATTATCCACTGCCTTATTCATCTCCTGAACTACACTCTGATCTTCTCAGTGGGAGGCCTGGGATAGTGAATAAGAGAGGCTGATGCAGAAGCAGGTCAATGGAGAGTATGCAGAGCATACATATTGTCACAAGGACAAGAAGTGAAATGTTTTATCAGATCTATTTATGCAGCACCTCCTGCTTGCCAGGCACTGGACATACAGATGTGAATAAGAAGTCACGGGCAGTTACACAGGGTAGGAACAAGGAGAGGGAGCCTTGAGGCACTTCTTCCAACACTGGCTGGTAGAGATCCTGCTTGGAAGTTCTGGCTGCTAGTGTGGGGCTGCAGAGGTAAGAAGTTGGCAACGTAAAGAACAAGGAAGCAGCAGGTGAAATGGCAGAAAACACAAGGAAAGGAGTCATGTCATGGGGTGTCTGAGAGCAAAGAAAAGTCACGCAGCTAGGTTTCTAAGGTGGAGGGTGGCATGGGCAGAGAAATGGGTACAACTATCCGGGCCTGTGAACCATGCTAAGGGTGCAGGCTTTGAAGCAAGAGGGGCCTCCAGGGAGTTCATGCCACCAGCCTAAGTGGGGTAGGGGCTGATGAGAGCTGCGGAAGAGGGACAGAGAGAGGGACTGGCCATAGGGTCAAAGCAAGAAGGGAGGTCACAATGTTCGGGACCTTCAATAATATATTAGCTAAGGTCCTCTAAGTGGAACAGATTTAATGTCAAAATATATAAGATTATACAAAGGGTTTATGAAGTGGACTTACAGAATCAAAATCCAAGGATTTGCATCGGCCATCTGCCACATCAGAAACTAAAGAATCCAGTAGCAGCAGCAGTTAGAGGTGGAAGCCTTGGATGCTCACTGCAGAGGCACCAGTGTGAGTTTGTGTCTAAAAGCCAGAGTCTGTGCTGGAAGCCTGAAAAAACTGGAGACAAACATCCAAAGGCAATGTTGAAGACTTGAGTTCCTCCAGAGAAAAAGAAAAGACTTCTTTCTTCCTTCCCTTATTATTCCATCCAGGCTACAATCCTATTGGTTGGTGCTGTCCACATCTAGGGTGGGTCTTTCCTCCTCTGTTTACAGCCTACATGTCAATCACCCACATCCAGAGCTTTTCTAAGCTTACTCAAGTCAAGTTTGACATATCACAATTAAATATCACAGTGGCATCACCCACAAAAGGGGAGGAATACACGGGAAGATGAAGTTTTGAAGGATGAATGGAGAAGACAGTGATTTGGGCAGGTCACATTTTACTTGTCTTGGGGACATGTGAAGGAGAAAATATTCAATAAGTATTGACTGTGCGATGATGGCGATGATGATGATGATGATGATGATGATGATGATGATGATGATGATAGCAACTCAAAGGAGCCTTCACAGTAACTTTAGTAACCTCAGGAAAAAGGAAACTGAGACCCAGAGATGTCAAATAATTGCTCAAAGTTACATTGACATCAAGTGGCAGAGCAGTTTCATACACAGAGATCCAGGTTCCAGAGCTCACAAAGGGACCTGAGCCTAAGAAGAGAGCTGCCCTGGACCTAGAGATACAGCTGGAACGACATCCACACGTGTACCCAGCCACTGAAGGCACTCCAGTGAAGTTTGGGTAAACCAAGAGCATGAGTGTCCAGGAGGAGAGGAAGAGAAGATGGCTTTGCGGCTGCAGCCTGAAATTCAGGAAGTCAGATCTCAGAGGAAGAACTTTTGAATCTAGAAGTCAGGAAGCCATTAGTTTTCTTAGTAACTAGTTACACTGATAAGAACATCATGGAGTAATAAGGGAAATCTTTTAGTAGAAAGTTGAAAAGTTAATTGGAATCAAAGGAATGAGAAGCCACGTATTTAGCTCAGCAGTATAAGCACTTGCCTGGCAAGTGTGAGGTTGTGAGTTCAATCCCCGGTACCAAAACAAAACAAAGGAATGAGATAGAGAGTACAGATGAATATTTGTGAAGGGTGATGAAAGAGGCAGGAAGTTAAGAGTTTGAGTTACAGGAGAGTTTTTAAGATAATGAAGTCAGTAGAGGATAGTTGAGTAGTGAGGGAAAGGAGCCAAGAGAGAGGCAGGGCGGGGAATGTGTGAGCAGGAGAGTGACGTGTGGAGGTCAGGGCTCAGGAGGAATAGAGTCAGGCACAGGCAGGGATCCTGGCAGACAGGAGAGAGGCAGGAAAGACAGGCTGAGGAGACACTATGCACCATGGGTGCACACAGGACCCCAAGAAGCACTGGAAGAGGCGTGGATTTTACTACAGCCCAAGTGTACATGGCCATGAGGTCCTCCAAGAGCACCCAGCCACCCAGGCGTAACGAAATGTCTCATTCAAATTTAGGTCTTTGCCAGAGAATAGAACCAAAAGACATGGGGCAGAATTAAAAATATTGGCAGCAAAGTGGTGAGGTGGGAGTGGAGGAAAGCTAGAGAAAAGTGATATGCTCAGAAGGACTGACCCTGGGCCAGCTTGACCCTTGGAGACCCTGCCCAGGCCAGGCCTGGTGGACAGAAACGTGAGTCTTCCCTCTGCCGAATCTCAGGTCCTGGAGGAGCATTGCAGTTCTGGCCTAATAATAATCCCTAAGTACATATGCCACGTCCCAGAGTCAATATGTAGAGTTAATGCAATCCCAATGTAAATCCTCCTAAGTCCTCTAATAGAATTTGACAGCTCCAAGTGTGGGACACTTATTCTTTCAGGTACAGAACCATCAAAGGATTTGTCTTTTAATGGCAATGATAGCCAATCCCTTCTGAGTGATTAAGATGTGACTTGTCAATCACTGAAATACCCTGTACTGAATTAAAAAAACAGCAAAGGTCATTAGCAGAGAGAGATTCCTGAGATGTGTTTGAACTCTAGCAAAACCAATGTTAGGCTGGCAAGGAGCTCATTGGAAAAAGAGATCAGTATTTAATAAGCATCAGTGGGGCAGTTGGCTAACAGGCCAGAGGAGACTTCATTGAAATTCATACAGCATGCCTGTCAAGTTCAGCTGTATCTTACCATTAATCTGTGACAAACCTGGAGACAAAGAACCAGCATTATCATCCCTGCTGCTGATGAGGAGATAAATTTCTAGCTACTGAACATACAGATACCATCACTGCATTGATGCATGGGTTCAAATATATAAGAATGAAAATGTTTTGCACCACAATGTAATAAAAATAAATATCAAAAGGAAAGCTACGTCATTTGTTTGTGTGCTGCATCCTTCTTCCAAGCCTGCTTACTGCCCAAAGCGAATAATGGATGGGCCACTGTGTGATTTGCCCAGTAAGTGGTCAAAGGAGATGAGCAAAGTTGCATGAGGAAATGGAGATAGTAAATCAGCATGTGGAAACAGGTACAGTCTCACCAGCTGGGGAATAAAATTGATATTCAAGCAACTTTTAGGCTCCATTACATGCCTATTAATGCCATAAATATAAATAAGATAAAACCCAAGATCCACAGCCACTAGAAACAGGTTCTTCCACATGGCTTTGCAGAAAGACTGGAAAAATTTCTAAAAGCAACCAGGCAGTGTAAGGAAGAGCTTCTGCTGTGACTCTGATCTATTAATTCTCTCTTTGGTTTTAGAAAAAAAAAAAAAGTACTATCCCAAGAGAAAGAAAAACATAACAATAGCATCACAACACCTATAATAACTGGGAATTACCAATAACTCCAAAGCCAAAGGAGAGAGGCCACATAAGCAAAATGAAATGTGTTAATATGGTGGAATAACACAGCCCTGTGGTACATGGATGGCAGGAGCACAGTGGGTCCTGGAAAGTTTTGCATGAAATATACATGGTGATCATTAATGTGCAAATCAAAGGTCTTCCTGGATATTGATAAGGAAGAGACTTAGAAGGAGATGAAACTCACTTAGATTCTAACATTCATTAAGATTTTATGATGAGTTGGATACTAAATTTAGTCATTCATTCAACATTCATTGAGAATTGACTACATGCCATACACTAGGGATTGTAAGAGAAGAAAGAAATGCTTTCTACCCCTCAAAAGCCTGGCAGTCAAAAGGGAATATTGAAGCACCCTTCCCATGAGCCAGTGCTAACTGTGAGCCAGGAAGAGGAACAGGAAGTGCCCTTCCCATGAGCCAGTGCTAACTGTGAGCCGGGAAGAGGAACAGGAAGTGCCCTTCCCATGAGCCAGTGCTAACTGTGAGCTGGGAAGAGGAACAGGAAGTGCCCTTCCCATGAGCCAGTGCTAACTGAGCTGGGGAGAGGGACAGGAAGTGCTCTTCCCATAAGCCAGTGTTAACTGTGTACCAGGAGGAGAAACAGGAAGTGCCCTTCTCATAAGGCAGCCATCATGTGGGCCAGGAGACAAGAAGAGTTGAGCCCCCCACAACCCCAGCTGATTCAGTGGATCACAAACTGAGTTGATAGCAACCAAGATACAAAAACAACTTAATGCTTGTATTGTTTGATTGACTTTGCAGGCCTAGAGTCAGTAGACTGAGCATCTATTTATAGGATAACAATATGCAATACGGCAACTTTGGGGGATTTTCTTCTGTCTTGTTTTTGAAATCCAATATTGTTCTCACTGTTTTGCTCCATTTTATTGTTTTGTTTTACTCAATGTTTTGTGTTGATTGGCTTTATTATGTTCTGTTCTGATTGATTTTATTATGTCTGATGGTATGGAGACTAATGTTGAAGATAACAAGAGGCATTATGGTAGCAATAGTTGATTTCCTATTTCATTTTTTGAAGTCCTGCATCACTTTCACTGTTTTGTTTTGATTGACTTTATTCTTTTTTGTTTGGTTTGGTTTTATTCTCTTTAAAATTTAAAAAAAAGGGGAATATTAATGTACACAAACCCCCACACTTCAATCAAGCATGGCAATTTGTACAGAAGGTTTTGATGGGGTGTTGTATTGACAGAAAAAGAGGTCTGGATGACATCACAGGTCTTCATCTGAAGAATTAGGATAAATCACAGCTTTGGGTGGACAGTGTTCCAGACAGGAGAGCAGCAGTGCACTGGTCTACAGATCAGGTTTGTGTATGTTGGGTGTGGGAGGGGTGTCCCAGCATATCTACAGGGTGTAAAAAGTCTTTGTACTTCTTTCATAGGACCCAGGATCTAGCACTCCCTCCCAAGGGTTGACACATGCCTATCATCTCCCACCACGGTCATACATGCTCCAGTCAACCCCCCACCCACCCACACACATACCATGAGTTCAGAGAACGCACCCTCTCTGAATCATCCTGGGCTGTTTGCCCTGGTGAATGTTGCTGGTGTTGTATTATATGCCACATGAACAGAATTATTCTCAAAGTCACTTTAAGTAGGAAAGGATTCTTGTTACTATATAAGTTTTGCTTCCCACTGACTGTAGAGCACATTCTCTTAAAAGGATGCTTGAATAAGAGCCAAACTATCAAGAGGAGGCATGGAAGTTTGGGTAGAAGAACCCCACTCATACTCTGAAATTGCTGGATATAGAAACTGTTGTTCACAAATTGAGTAAATTAGGGAAAGCAAATGCAAGAACATGAACCCCTCTGCTCTGATCAGCATTAATGGGTATGCGGGAGGCTGAGTTTTGAAGGAGAGAAGTCATGAGAGCAAGCAGCTACGGGTCTCCATTTGAAACGCTGATGGTTTTGAAAGCTGCGAGTGTTATTATAACTCAGCAAATGGTTGAATTTGAAGGTGTGGTATTTAGAACGCAGTGTGTTCTAAAAAGGAAAAGCTGGGAGGGTTAGAAGGGAAAAGAAGGGGCTTAGTGGAACGCATGCTTACGAGCACAGCAGCAGGAGTATACCGTCTTTGCAAAAGATTCCCCTCTCTGCTGGGATGGTCTAGCCCACTAAGGCATCATCTTGCATCTTCTTCCAGGAAGTAAGGAAAGGGCACAAATGAATGCAGTTCTTCATTCCTGTTGCCCTCAGAGGACCAAGGTCCCTAAAGGGGAGACCAGTCCAGAGACAGACTTGTGGAAGAAAGCTGGGCAGCAGCACCTTGAAGCTGGTGAGCAGTACCATTTCCAAGAGCAGCGACGCTTTGGGAGCCTTGTGTGTCAGTGGTGGAATCAGTGGCAGTCAACCTAAGATGAGGACCCTTCTTGTGGAAGTTGTCACTCAGCAGTAGCAGAGTCACCTGGAGCAACAAGGCACTAATTATAGCCAGCTGAACCAGCTGAGAGTCTGCACAAGACACTCGAGTTGGAGATGCTCCTCCAGAAAGGGAGGTTAATGTGAAGAGACTGACAAGTTGGCATGATGGCCGTTGAGTGTCGTTAACACACGTCAGAAGATGCTGTGACACCTGAATCACACTGTGCTATCAGAAATCCATCCTTGAGTTTCTGTCTCTAAGTCACTCATCAATTTCTCTTGTGTTACAAACCTTCAGACCTCCCAAGTAATTTGATTAAAGTTTCATATTTATTCACATAATTCTATCATCGTGAGCTATTGAGGATATGCGCCATGTTCCTATGGGAGAAGCAAAGGGTGGAACATAGAGATCTAAGCTTTGCTCTCTACGGTTTATGTACCCACAAGCCCCCTGCCCCAGTCCTGTGCTGGGCTTCAGGGAGGGCAGGAGTTCCAAAATTTGACCCACAGGACTCCCCAGCCACCGTCCACCATGACCCACCCCAATACATACAGAATTTCTTCTGTTCCCCCTTGGAATAGCTCCACCCCACTGGCTCATACTTTGAACTGGGTTTGTGCAACAAAGACTGCTATCTTCTGGCTAAAGTCTGTGTCCTCCTCTCCATGCTAGGAGCATGGCTGAACTTGATCTCTCTTGCCTCTTACAGTCATATGTGCCTTTGCCATTAAGTTCTTCCCTGACCCACAGGAGATAAACACACATATGTGCACTAGCATTCTCCCATTCACACTCTCACTTGTATCCCTCTTCACTCGGGCTCCTCTCTGGTGGCCTGACGTGAAGACAAACTTTCCAAGGTCATGGTGGAAGCTCTCAGTTAAAGATGCAGAGCATCCAGTGACCTCCCCAGGCATCCGTAGCATCCAAGCTGGCTCCTTGCTGATCTGATCACACAATCTACCCTACAACAGCAGTAATAAATAGTGTTCTGCAGTATCTAACTCACGACGTTGGGTTTAGTTGTTATAGCAGCAAGCATTGCACCTGCTGACTCCAATGGCAGGGTTGAAAGTGTGGCCAGCTAGTACTGACTCTGCCTGAAGCCCACAGATGATTGCATTTACCCTTTCCTTGCCTGCAGCCATCAGAGGGATGGTGGTCTCATCTGCTACACAAGGCTGACCAGTGTGAGAGGTTGGTGGCCTTCATAAATGGTGGCTTCGTTCAGCTACACAAAGGAAATCAGGATTGCACAAAATTCCGGGGTTGGGGACAATATCAGAAAAGGACAATGCATGCATGTGATAAATAGGCTATGATCTCCTAGGTCCATGTTAAATGCTCTCCCCAGACAAGCTCTGAGTGGCAGACAGCATGACAGAAGTTAGCGTGGTGTAGGTGCCCACAGCCCCTTGAGTAGCGGGTACTTTTCTACCTGTGGCTGGCACATAGAGCTTTCTTCTTGGAGGAGACCACTTTAGCCACAAGTAATAACCATGCTTTGCAATAACACATGGCTGGGTTTGTGATTTTGCTGTTAGGGCCGGAAACTGGTTAAAAGCAATTCACATGAGCCACAGGGGAGGAAAAAATTCAGATACCTCAACTGGAAACAAATGTCCCTGCTGCAGGGAGCAGAAGCCTAGGAAACTTCCAAGACGTTCTTGAAAAGCCATGAACTGATTGACTTGCATTAAAGCCCAGCCTTGAGGTCAGCTCTTGATTATTTTATCCTGGGCCACAGAAGCATGTGTAAGGTGAAAAGCTGAGTAACCAAGTTACACCCAGAGGAATCTAGCAGCTGTCTAGTCCAGAGAGGCCAGGACTCCAGCCTTGGCTGTGATTCTTCCTTCACACACTTGACGCCTCCCAGGTGGACCCTGCAGGGCCACTGGGCAGGGGGAGTGGAGGGGAAACACATGTGGACAATGGCCACTGAAGAGAATTAACAGTTACAACTGTCCGAAGGGTGGAGCGAGTTGTCCTGAATGGTGGTGAGCTCCCTGTCCTGGAAGAGACAAGCAAATCAGAGTGGCTGCATCTCGGAAAGGTTGGTAGAGACCTACTCTTTGAGGGAGCAGGAGGATGTGCTTGCAGCATGTGTCGGGTCTGAAATGCTGCACTTCGGAGACCAGATTCTTTCCCCAGACAGAGCAGCACCTGCTGTCTGATTGCCTCTATCTTCCAGTCATTCCCTTTCTGGGGACAAATGTCCCCACACACACTTTGCAAGAGCTGGGTCTCCTAACCTATGAGCTTGGGGACAAGCAGAGCCAAGCCCAGCCCTAGGCACCAGGAGGATGTGCTGTTCTCTAAGCCCAAGTTCAGGTCTCATCTCTGGTGACAGTGATTATTTCAGGAGTAAGTGAGTGACTTAAGTTAATTCAATCAGAATGAAGTCTGGCCTTTATCTATGAGCTGTCGAGAAGGAAATCTTGCTCTCTCCTGCAGGTTTATGAACAAGAAGGCTGAAAATGTTCGCCAGCAGCCTTCTTTCCCAACTTGAGGGGTTTGTGGATAGAGGCACCAACAGAAACTGGGCTGAAAAGCTGTGAAAAACCAAGTCCTGAGCACCTAGATTCAGCTCTACCTAAAACCAGAGAGCTTTTCAGTTTACTGAAAAAATTAATTGCATTTCTTACCAACATAGTTTAAGCTTTGAGCCCCACCCTAACCCCCTCACTTTCAAAGAGCAGCCATGTACTGCGGGACATGTCACGTTCTGGTAGAAGAATCTGGAAAAGAGCACATGTATCCTGAGAGTGTAGAGACAATAAGGAATCAGCACAGCCTTCAGGAAAGGGTGCAGAAACTGGGGAGGGGCGGGATTAGCCCTCAGCCTGGGACCCTACGGCTGGCTCAACTATGGGTGAGCAAACTGTGAGAGAGTGTGTCATTAGCATTCTCCCTCTTTGCCAAGCCCAGGAAAGCCGTCCCAGACATTCAAAGCACCTCGCGTGCTCTTTGAAGCATTATGTGGAACAGTGAAAAATTGGAAACGGTCTGGGTACACAACAGTCGGAGGCTGGTTCAGTGAGTTTGGCGCCTGCAGCACAGCGCTTATGAAGTGCGTGTAATAACATGGAAAATACTTACGATAGTGTGAGTGAAAACGGGGTGTGAAATTGCCGAGTCACTCAGAACTCAACTATGTGAAAAAGGAAGAAATGAAAAGAATCACAGACGGGAAAACACTAAGGAAGTAAATGTACCCCGAAACTAATGCTTGGGTAGGAAGATAATTTTTCTTTCTGTTTTCTTTTCTGTGTTTGCTTGCAGTGTCACTTTGGTACCAGGTGACTGTTCCGGGTAATGTTAGCTGGCGACATACTGCATAGCGAGAGGGCCACACGCCTAAGCCATCTCCGACAAAGGGACTGACAGATGAAGGATGTGACCGTCCCTTTGACCAATGAAAGACAGGAGACCTTGACCGGAGGCCAGATCTGGTCCCAAATGTCTCACTCGGCAGGTGGATGACTTGTGACAGATCCACCTGTGTTTCTGGCCCTCAGCATTTCCCCTATGTCAGTGAGAAAAGGGGAACCAGAGTTGGCAAGCAGCCTTCACCGCCACACTCAGGCTCGTGCTGACCGGACAGATTCACCTCTGCACCATCCGTGCACTGGCCTGCCAGCGGGGGCCACTCTATAAGCTGTGAATGGCTCCACAAAGCCGGGAGACTGTCTCATTAGAAGTCCTCTCCCCCTTGTCCTGCTTCAGCCACATCTGTTGTCATTGCTGCCTGCTCGAGTTAAGCCATCTGTAAATAGCAAGGCAGGATTCGCTGTGACGGCTCTCCGGGCTGCGCTCTTTCTGCTTGTCCTGTGACAGAGTCTTGTTCTCAGCTCCCCACCAACACAGCCTGGAAATCAGAAGCCTAAAAGGCTCCATCGTTCCTGGGGCTTCTTGGGGGTGCAAAGTCACAGATTCCGGTAGTGACTCTCAGAGAGGGTCCCAAGTTTTAATGAGACACATCCTGAAGTGTTATCTTTGCCAAGGGCACAGGATTCTTCTCAATCTTTTAAAGACCTGATCCTGGACAGCAGGATGGCCAGTGGCCACTGAGGCTCCCCTCTGTGCTGTCTGGTGCTGAAACCCTCTTCTCAGAGGTGGGTAGGAAGTGACAGGACGAATATGGGCTGTGAGAGTCACCAAGGCCCTCACACATGATCTGACCCACCTACTGTGGGGAGAGACAAAGAAACCAAATCTAGAAAGAACTGAAACCCACCCTAGGGCTCGTGGCTGGTCAGCAGCAGAGTTCAGGTTGGAGCCCAGCTTCACTGCCCCCTTTCTGTGTACACAGCCAAACATCACCCCTAGGCTGAGGGTCTCTCCAAGGCACTGTCCCCACCTGGGAGGCTCCCAGCTCTCCCCGCCCCTGCTCTCAGCTCTCTACCCTCTTGTCACCCTCCCGGGCCCAAGACTGAGATCCTCAGGGCCACAGGGAGGGACACACTCACTCAGCCGGCACCACTGTCCTCTGGCTCCTGGGTCTCTGGCAGCCTCCACCCTGACTACTCAGGAGACTCCTGCTGGACCCTGCAGCTCCCACTGCTGGCTCCTGACCCTTCCTCATTCCAACCACACTGAGCCGCAGAGCTCAAGGCTACCTGAACTCCCCTCCCCTTGCCCCGACACAATTCTGAGTTCAGGAGTCTTAGTGAAAAATAGTTCCCTGAATCACCCCGGGTAAACAGGGGCCTCCAGCACACCTGAGCCTGTGTGCACAGCAGCCAAGTGGAGCCCTTTGTGGCCTGCCTGGCATCTGCTCCTGCACCCTGTTTTCCTACCCTTCCTCTTTCTACTTGGCCAGTTCCACTCCATCCTTCAAGACAAGCAGAAACCACAGCCTCAGAAAAGGGAAGTCTTCCCGCCTCCCAAAGGCAGACTTAATTCCTCTCACCGCTGTGTCCAAATGCTTCGGTCAATACTTTTATGATAGCACCTGACAGCGTGTCTTGGCTCAGGGTTTCTCAGCCTCAGCACTTACTGAGAGCGTAGCTGGATCACTCTTTGTGTAGCAGGATGTTCTGCTCAGGATGGAAGCTTCCGCAGCAACCCTGCCTGCTATGCACTGGATGCTGGGAGCAGTTCCCTGACCCCCACCCAGCAATAACAGAGGGAAGATAAAGATTGCCAGGAGGGAGACCAGGGAAATCTCGCTGCAGTAGAAGTCTGCAACTTCCGAACAGTCAGCGTCACCCAAGGTTGTCCACATCTGTACCCGCTACGTTTATTCATGCTTTTGTGGCCAGAGCTACCAAAGCTCTTAGACTCTAAGTCCACAAATTACCTTAACTGATAAGTTAACGAGCAGATACTTAATCTTAAGATAAAGCAACAGATTCAGAGATTCCAAAGAGTTCTAGGGGAAAACAGAACACTCATCTTTAAAAACGTCGGACCAGTCAGTGCCTGTCTCCTGTGAAATGGGCCACTATCTTTCTACCCATGGGGGGTTATCGATTTTCTGGTGGAAACAAGATCCAAACTTTTTACGGGTTCAAAATTCCACAAATTTCCACTGCCAAAAAAAAACCATAAATGTTCCCAGTTCCAGACTATTACATGCCTCTCGCTTGAAGGCCCAAGCCCTGTTTCTTTGAGTGTATAGTTTAAATTCTGACTGATAAATTCTTTACGCCCTTAAAAAAAAAAATCAGAAAAGGTTTCTCCTGCCATCACCCCGTTACCCCCACCTGAGATCCACTGTCGCAGCGTAGTGTTTGCGTGTTTTCTTCCACTCTGCCATGAATTCTGAGGGAGGGATTTTATTCACTCCTGAAGCGGTCAGCGTCCAGCACGTGATACTGCAAACTGCAGGACGGACGCTTGGAACCAGAGCCAGTCTAATCGGCAAGCTCCGGTCTGCGGTGCCAGGTGCGTTTCCCACGCCGACCACTAGAGGGCAGAAAAAGCCTGTCAAAAGTGCGGCGATGCCTCGGGAAAGGGGCGCGTCCTGGGAGGACCCGGAGCCAGAGCCCACATCCCTGCCAGGCTCAGGGACTGCGGTGACAGGGCCTGTCTCTCTTACTAGCTCCTTCTAACCTATAACCACTGATCCTCAGACCATTCTTTGATCTACTCTTGCTCCTTGGGACAGTCTCACACGGCCTCGGGATTTCAAATGCAATGAGCATTGTGATAACGGCCAAAAATTTCCATCTCTAGCCTGACATGATCGCAGATTCCAGACGCGTGTCCCGGTCCCTGGCTTGACTCCCCGACGTAAGGGAGAGGGGCATCTAACTCAGGCATCGCGGCCCAAGTACTGCAGCCTTATAGCAACACACGACATCCCCACCGGCACACCATGTCCGCTGCCTCCTCGGGGTGTATGGCAGCCCCAAGCACGGTCGCCTGCCCTGGTCACCTGTCACCTGCACTAGCCATCCAAATGCACCTGCTCAGTGGGATCCCCTGGGACTCCCGCTCCCGCCTGCCTGGGGGCCTTCTCCTTCTCCAAGGTGGCAACCTGGATGGATGGGTGGGTGGGTGAGTGAACGGAGGGAAGGATGGACACATACTGTATTATTCCTAGTTTCTCATTTGCTGCCTGTCTTTGGTCCCCAGCCGTGGTCTTGAGACAGGGACTCTGAATCTAGTTGGTCCATCCACTGCTGCGTCCCGTGGATGTGGCAGGTACTCCCTGAGCAGCTATGGAGGGAGGGAGGCAGGAGTGGAGCGAGCAAGGGTCTGTGAGCCCAGAATCCACTCAGGAGGCATCTGGCTGGGCTGAGTTTTCTGAACGGAGGATCATCCAAGGGATGGCTTCCTCTGTGCAATTTACCAGAACTTTCCAGAATCTGAGAAAAGAGACAGAACAAGAGATTCATATTTAGCAAACCTGTAAGTCAGAGAGGAAATCTGGAGCTCACAGCTGAGGCTGTTTAGTCCTTCTGACTCCATTCCTATCAAAGGGCCTGGGTGACTCCTGAACCCCTCCTTCCCATGGTCCCTTGCTCTGGCCACTGGGCAACCACCAAGGTCAGTGCAGCCAGTACCTAACAGCCCTGCTTCTTAGCCCTGGCCTAAGGGAAAGCACAGACTCTATGCCACTCTACTGACACCGCCACGTCAGACCAGCATCTTTTAAAAAGCCTCCCCTACCAAAAAAGAAAAAAAAAAACCCAAGAAGTGCCCAGACAAAGGTTTCAGATACTAAGGCAGCTTGCTGAGCCCCTGCCCCCAGCAGAGCACAGCGGCCCCGGGGCTGGCAGCCCTTTCCCTGGTGCAGGAGGGACCAATCTCCTACTACTGTCACCAGGGCCTAAGTCCAGAGGAATCTGTAGCTGAAGAAGCTCTCAGCTGACTTTTGTCATGGGAAAACATTTGAAAACCCGGCTGTGGTCTCCTGGAGTCAGCCTGCCTGGGATTCGATGCCAGCCTTGCTCTGAGCTGTGTGGCTCTGAACAGGACTCCAACTTCTCAGAATTCCCATCGCCTATGGGCAAAACATGGATACTAAGACTGTCTTGAAAGGATGAGTGAGAGTTAAGTGAAATAGGGCCCAGGATGTACTAAACCCGGCAGGCAGCACTCCATAGAGTGACGGCTACTGTGGTCAGTACTGTGGTCTTCAGCATTATCCGGATAGAAGGAAGTAGGCAGGTTTTCAGAGTCCCTTGGGCCCAGAGCACAAGGCACAAGGGAGCACTGACACACACTGTCATTCTGGTGGTACCTCCTGGGCCCCACAGACCCCCATGTGACCAGAACCACAGAGCTGAGAGGGCATCACCATCTTGCTGCTCCAGCCCTGCACCAAGGAAGGAAGCCAGGTTCCAGGCAGTGACAGGTTCAGCTCCTGGGGGACCACTGGGGGCCCGGAAGGGTCTGGTCCCTCCTCTTGCTCTGGAGGAGCCATTGCTAGATTGGCTGCCTGGCTGGGATGCTGGCCTTCCCTGCCTGGTAATAAGCTGTCCCACCTAAAGCCCCCAGGGACACCGAAGGAAATAGTGAGCAGCTGACTTCCTGGCCACACGTGGGAGACACCCAGCCCCTGCCCCTGCCCGTGCCCCGGCCTCCCAGAAAGGCTTCCCTGCCCCGACCTGCCAGCCCCACAGAACATACGGGGGAGGTAACCATGGTCCTGAGCTAGGTGCTGAGTGAGGAAGGACACAGGAAGGAGAGGAGGAGGAGGAGGAAGAGGAGGAGGAGGAAGAAGAGGAAGAAGAGGAAGAAGAAGAAGAAGAAGAAGAAGAAGAAGAAGAAGAAGAAGAAGAAGAAGAAGAAGAAAGAAAGAAAAAAAGAAAGAAAGAAAGAAAGAAAGAAAGAAAGAAAGAAAGAAAGAAAGAAAGAAAGAAAACAGAAGCCCAGGCCTAGGCTCCTGCCACTGCCGCTGGCTGGCAGCAGACTCCCCACCCTGCCCTTCATCTCTGCTACGCTCTTCAGATCACCTGCCATCCACTGCTGAGCCATCTCTCCCTCTAGTCCAGGTCTTCATTATGCGGTTCCTCCCCAGGGGCCTTCCTCCACAGCACTCTGTTCGGCTGTGGTGAATCCTTGCTTTTCTCAGGATCCTGCCTAAAGTCACTGACTACCCCCCTTTCCCAGACTGCTGGGGGGAGGTCCTGGGAGTCCTCTCATCTGGCTGCACAGGAGACTCCTGCCCCAACCATGGGTATCCTTCCCTTGAGATCCTGACCCCTTGCCACCCTAGATTCAACCATCACGGCTTCACCTGGCACCTGCCACCCAGCCCAGCACCCCAGACACAAGGGGGTCTGGAAAGGGAACTGTTTCCAGCAGCCCAGAGCCCTCCTCAGGCTGCCAGGTTACAGTGGACACCTGGTTACACTGCCCGAGTCCCCCAGCCACAGCTGCAGCCCTCAAGCAACTGCATGGGTGTCCTGGGACCCAGTGAGGGAGGCCTGAGAGGCAGGGAGAGGGGATTCTAGCACCTCAGGACCGGGAGGTATCTGCCAAGGGAGGTCCAGGCAGCAGCAGAGTGATGGCCAGGAGGGCGAGGTGAACATACAAAGCAGCCCCTTGGCAGAGCGGCGGTGGGCAGGGCCCAGAGACAGCCGAGCTGCCAGCTGAAATGCCCCATGAATATTTAACAACCGTCAATATTTAATTAGTGCAGACAGATTAACTCTGAAATCACACACACAGGGGCTGGGCTCACCCACCCCTGGAGGGGGGAGCGTTAGAAAGAGAGGGGTGGCCCCCAGGGACCGAGGATGCTTCCCACCTCACAGCCCCGACTCTGCCCACCTTCCCCACTCGCCCCCCCCAGCCACCACCTCCCTCTGCAGAAAAGAACCACCCTCAGGAAAGGCTGAGGGCCAGGGACAGAGGGAAAGGCCCCAGGGGATGGTGGGGAGGAGGTACGGTGTCCCTGTCTACCCTGTACCCCACTATCCCAGTTGTGGGCGCTCCCCACACCAGGCCTGGCGGGGCTCCGAACCCAGCCACCTCCCCGGAGCAGGTGCAGGTGCGTAATTACCTCTGCGCCTCTGGTTTGCCAGGATTATGGTGCTGATCGCATCAGCGGAAGCACCGGGAGGCTTTCATTCCCATCGAGTTTCCCCAAGTTTTATCACATCTCGTGCCGCTTTTTCATTTAGTGGAGCATACCTGGGCTTCATCATCTGGTAATAAATTGCCGTTGTTGGTGCCTGGGTTTTTTTTTTAATTAAAACATTTGGTCAGGGACTTATAAAATGTCACAGCCAGACCTGGAATCTGCCTGTGATTCCAAAGATTTGGGTTCCAAAATATAACCACCTGCTTTGCACCCTCGTGTCCACTCATGCTGTGCTTTCTGTCTGGGACACGCTTGGCCCCTTCTACGTCCTCCAAGCTTCGGCTAAGAGAACCTTCTCCTCCAGGTGCCTTCCCTGACTTCCTGGTCTGCAATCATCTGTTTACCTCCCTGTCTCCCCCAGGCTGAGCGCCTCAAAGACAGAAATTGAAGCTTCTAAACAAATTCTGTCGAACTTGGAAAGGGACACCTACTGGGCACTGAATGATTTTTTATTTTATTTTAATAAACGAGTAAAAAGAGATTTTAGTTACGGACTGGACAGCTCTCAAAGCCAACTATGTAGATGAGCATCAGTCAGTCAGCTATTGCTGCGTAACGAACAATCACAAATCTGCAGTCATGTCCATGAGCATCTGTCCTCAAGGATCCTCAAATCAGCCGAGTTTGACCTGACCCAGTTATACTTCAAACCACGGCAGCTGAGGCAGCTCCGCTTCGCAGCAAGACAGGAGGCTGGCAGCAGCGTCCCAGTCTGAGTATCTGGTATCCTCTCTGGGTGACGCGCTAGCTGGGTGCGCTCATGTCATGACAGGCAACGGCACAGGTGTAAGATGAGCTGCCCAACCACACGAGCACATCCTGTCTTCCTGCTTATGTTGCACTCTCAATGTGTTAGTGACCGAAACATGTCACACGGTCAAGCCCACGGTGAAACCAGGACAAGGGTTAGGGTAGTGAAGAGCTTCGAAGAATTGGGGCAGAGTTTTAATGGATCACAAGTGAGTTCCCATCACGCCATGCCGGGACCCAGGAGACAAATCCACAGCGGCACAGGAGCATGAGTGTGCTACGTGTTTCTCCCTCCTCCCTCATTCTGGGAAACTTGGGGTTAACAAACCAGCAGCTGATATAAGCAATGAGGTGACAGAAGCCACTGATGTGAGCCACAGTCAGAGCACCTGAGGCAGAGAGAACGAGACTGAGTCTAAGCCAAGCATCGAGGCTGAAGTCAGACTCAGGACACAGGAAGACAGAAGCCAGGGCAAATAGGAGGTTTCAGCCAAGCAGCAGAGAAACAGAGCCATGGGGGCAAATTGGCAGGCCTGGCCGTGGCTCTCACTGCTGGTGTCACCTTTGTCAAGTCCCTTCCTGTCTCAGCTGTTTCTCCAAGGTGTGCTTGGAACTTGGGGCTGAGAACCCTCACGCCCTGAGGACTCCAACGTTGCTGCTCCACAGCTTCCGCCCCGTTTCTTTCTCCTCAACGTGGAACTTCCGAAATCTCCTCAAAACACCTCTGAGTGAAAATGAGATGGCTGTGCAAGGGTGGCATTAAAACCCCGAGGCTTGGAACAGAGGAGCATGGCTCCAAGGCAGTGGCCAGCGGATGGGTGGGTGGCTTTCTGACGCGTGGAGTCAAATGTCAAGAGTTAGAAAACGCAGCTGGAAGATGCTAGTGAAGCTTCTTCGGAATCAGAAAAACATAGGTTCAAATCTGGGCGCCACCCTTTGCAAGTGATTTGAAGGGGACCTGGACTCTGGAAAACTTGGGATCCATGGCTGGAAAACAGGCTGGTCACAGTCCCCGTGCCATGTTGCTGGGGACAAAGTGATGGAGCCACGTGTGATACACCAGGCAGGGGCCAGGCCCGACAGGGGAACCCAAGCACACACCGCTCTCTGCTCATCTCCACCGCTCAAGTTCCCATTGATTCTTCCTCCCTGCCCTTGTCAAATACACACAGTTAAAAAACCTGCCGAGAATTTAATCATTTCGTCAGCTAATTCCCTTCACACCTCTATCCCCCAGACACGGTGATTCGGATGGGGCAGGCGTCACTCAGTTTTCCTAAGTTTTCTCCTTCCTACCTTTCATCTACTGTGTTGACAAGGCATCTTCCCTAATTGCCCATCCCTGGGATTTTTTTTTCCCCTTTTCCTTGTTAAAGACCAATTTTACAAAGCACTTCAGTGGCTGAGCCATTTTTATCATCATCATTAATTTTATTTCCTTTCTCATCTATTAATGGGCCAGGCGGCTTTCAAGTATCTCTTTTCCCCTGATAGATTTGTAAAATGCCCTTCTGATTCCTGATGGTGGCCCCAAGTCTCTCCACAGCTCATATTTCCTCCCTGGGCTGCCCTTCTGTTTCTCCGAAGCCTCTGCTGACTCCAGCTCTTCCTCCCCTGGTGCCCCATCTGCCTTCTCCCGACCCCTGCCCCAGTCCCTGTGGGCTCCATCCTAGGCCTGGTCCCCACCCGGTCTCCATGCTGAGCCCCACAGGGCCCTGTTAACAGCAGCGTCCAGTCCAGCAGGCTCTCTAGGCCAGGCCCACTCAGGGAGCACAGGGCTTCCTTCATCCACGCCAGCTGTGGTGGGGAGGGGACAGAAAGGCCCAGGTCCTCCTCTGCACCACGCCCCAGACAGCTGAGCAAGGGATCCATGCACAGGGAACATCTTTTCTTTCATTTTTAAAGAAAACAATATTGAAGTATAATATATATAATTTAATAATATAATTTAAGTGTTTAATCATTAAATTCAATGATTTTTAATAAATCTACCAAGTGATACCATCACCACCAGTTTTAGAACATTTTATGCACACTTGTCAATCCCTTCATTTATGGTTAATCCCTATTCCTACCCTGGACAACTGCAAATCTACTTCCTATACTGATCTCTGGACACTTCATGTAAGTAGGTACAGATAGGAAATGGTCTTCTGTGTAACTACTTTCACTTGGCATACATTTTAGGTTTATGTGTGTTGTAGTATGGTTTTTTATCCTTTTGATTACTGAATAGTATTCCATTGTATAGATGTACCACATTTTGTTTAACTTCCTAAGAAATTGCTGAAATGCAGAATATCTTTGTACTGGTCAATTTTCTCATCAGGAGGCACAATACTCATAACTCCCAACTTAATGGGGAAGTTCGATTTAGTTCACGGTTTGGGGAATTTAGTCCATGGTTAGCTGGCTTCAAGGAAGGAACATCATGATGGAGGGACATTGCTGAGAAAAGCTGCTTAATTTATGGTGACCAAAAAGCAGAGCAGTGGAAGAGTACCAGAAACGATGGGGCAAGGGACCTGACCTAGATCCCCAAGGCCACATCTCCATGACCCACCCAGACCCACCCAGACCCAGCGTGCTGCACCAATCCCAGAGGGACGATCCCAAAACTAGCAAGCAAACCTCCACCCTGACCACCATGATCTGTCAACTTCACCAGCCAGGACTGAGGGTTCCTGTCTATTCCTGTTTTGCCAGCACTTGTTATTGTAATCTTTTTGGTAACAACCACTCTAGTAGCCTGAAGGGGCATCTTGTCGTGGTTCTAATTTATATTCCATAATCACTTACGGTGCTGAGCAGCATTTCGGGTGCTTAATTTTTTCACTGCACGAACAGATATTTATATTTATGAGGGACCTATAGTGTCTCAGAACTCTCGTAGGGACCAATGAGCAAAACTGATGCAATTCTTTATGGCTCTTATGTTCTTGTCGGTGGGGCAGGCAACACAGAGACCACACCCACGTCAACCGTGAAACGGTGCTGCTGCTGCTGGCTTGTGAGAAAAACAAGAAAGCAGGGGAGGTCTACACAAAGTATTATGAGGTTGAAATTTCAGGTTAGATGACCATAAAGGTGCAGTAAGCAAAGACCTGGAGGAAATGAGGGTCTCATTCTCCCAGAGCCTGGGAGGAGAGAAGCCAGGCAAAGAGAACAGATGTCACGAAGGCCCTGAGGTGGGAACACAGGGGACTCTCCCGAGGACTAGCAAGGAGATCATATGGGAGCACTTGAAGAACAGAGTTATAAAGTCAGAGAGGTAAAAGGAGCCAGATCTTGTCAGGTCTTTCGTTAGTAAGGTGTGTGTGTGTGTGTGTGTGTGTGTGTGTGTGTGTGTGTGTAAAAGGGAAGTCACTGAAGGACTTAAAGTAGTTACTGCTGAAAATGCTCCCAGTATGGGGGATGTGGAGATACACATAAAAGCAAAAGGAGTAGTGGGGAGACCCATTAGGACATCACAGAAATGGAGGGCAGTACTTGGATTCTGGATCCACTTTCCACGCACAGCTGCACGATTTGCCAGCTGGTTGCCTATGGTCTGGGAGTAGAGGAGAAAGGTCCTGAATGAGCTCTGGGTTTTAGCTCGAGAACCTGGAAGAATGGACCTGCCATTCAGGGAGATGGGGACCCTGTAGGACACCCCCACCTGGAAGGAGAGGAACAGAGCTCAGTCTGCATCATGCCAGTAGGAGATGAATAAATGAGTAGATGTGGGAGGAACAGCTGCAGAGCTCAGGCGGGGATTTAAGAAGCAGTGCCCCAGATGTGGTCCCTAAAGCCCTGAGCCTGCGCAGCCTGGAGACTGGAGGAAGATTTGCTGAACGTCCGAGGCTGCTCCTATGACCCCAGTGAGGTGTTTCCCAGGCAGCTGGGCTGGGGAACATGGTCAAGGTATGAAGCTCTAAGGAGGCTCCTCCAGTCCTGTCTGAGTCTGAAAGCAGTCTCACTTGTTCACTCAACTTTAGGAAGGGCCTTGTGTACTCACAAACACCACACAGAACCAAGAAAAGGGGACCTGTCTGCTGTGTGTCCCTGAGGAACACTATGCACAGACCCATATCCCCTGCTTCGAAAGCGTGTTGAAACCCTAATCCTCAATGCAATTGATTGTATTTAAAGAAGGGACTACAAGGAGGTAATTAAGGCTAAATGAGATCATAAGGATGAAGCCCCAGTAATAGAGCACTCTTGTCCATATCAAATACCAAGTGCCCCCGCCCCACAGCAACACTGCAAGTCAGGAGCCAAAGCTTCACCGAGACTGAAGTCAACCAGCATCTTATCTTGGGTTTCCCAGCCTCCAAAATTGGGAGAAATAAATTTCTGTTGGTGAAGTCACCTAGTTTATGATACAATATTTTCTTATGGAAGTCTGAGCAGACTAAGATAAGGACACCCAAAGGACCCGCGGGGACACGCACCTGGGTGCAGAATCTCTGCGCACTTGAATGTTCCCATCACGGTCCAGAATTTGCCTGATGTATTAGAACCCCTCCCATTGCCTGCTCCGTCTGGAGAGGGAAAGGAAAAGGCTCAAGAAGAGAAGCTAAGGTTTGCTCCCCAGCAAAAGTCTCTGCACAAGAAAGTAACAGGCTCCTTTCTTTTACATAAACACTAACGCTGTGACAGTGCAATGGACCTGTTGCCTGGTCCATCTGCTGCAGCTACTAATGCAAAGGCTATACCCGCTGCCCCGGTAGCCTGTGTGGTCTCTGCAGGAAGCTCCTGACCTTGCTCCATGCACCAAGCAGCGCACGGAGCTTGGTCCTAATTAGCGACTGTCCTGCCTGGGAACTCTCCACTCCCAGCACTGTGTTCTCTTCTGTACTTTAGTGTTCACCTCCCTGGTGTGTCCTCAGCATCTTGCCTTCTGAACTTGCTTTTGTTTTGTGCAGGGACTGAACTCAAGGCCCTGCATGTGCCAGGTGAGCACTCTACCACTGAGCTACATACCAGTCTTGAACTCGGTCCTCAGCATTCACCATCCCAGGGCTAGGAACTGGCAACAGCTTGCCTATGTTTTAGCTTTTGCTCCATCTGAGCTGTCTTGGGATGCCTTGGGAGTTCACCATCTCTCCTGCATCCATCCACCCTTCTACCCATTCACCTACCATGGGCCGAATATTTCTGTTTCCTTAACTGCACGTGCTGAAACCATAATCCTTTATGATGGTTTTTGGACACGGGGCCTTTGCTGGGGTAATTAAGCCATGTGCACGGGGCCCTCAGGGATAGGATTAGTGCCATTGTGTGAAAAGGCCGGAGAGGTAGCTGACTAGCTCTTTCTGCTTTGTGAGGACACGGCAAGATGCCTATTTGTAAACAAGGAGAAGAGTCCTCCTAGGAGTAGTATCCTGGTCTAGGACTTGCAACCTGTGAGAAGAATGGCAAGACATGAGCATTTAGTGTGCCGGCTATTCACTAGCTTGTTACAGCAGCATAAATTGACCAAAAGCCACCCTTCTGCTTTCTGCTCAGCACCTCAGTTTATCCTATGGGATCCTGTATGTGGTCTTTATGGCACTGAAAATGTTTCGACTCAAGTTCCACCAATGCAAAAAAGGGAAAGATACACAGGCTTATAAATATGTCTCCTCCCCCCAAGTTATGAGTATGTATTATATACCTGTTATCCTTTATGTCTGTAAAGGAAGGTTGTTAGATTGAAATACAAGGTTGGGTTATTTGAATTTCAAAGGCTGTATGGAGCAGAAAAAAGTTGCCCCAAGATTGAGAAGGGACTTGATACAAATGCTAGCTGACAAAGTACAATCTAGTCTCCCTCAGACTTGAGAATCTCGTAGTTCAGCAAAAATTTTAAAGGGAGAACCGGAGGATTCACAGAGTCCTCAGTTTTATAGACTGCCAAGTATAGATACTCAAGAAATCAGCTCAAGTTTACAATCACCATGTTTTCAGAGGTGAAAGACATGTTCACACCAAGGAAGTGGGAAAGATGTAGTCCTATGGGAAGAAAAAAAAGGACAATCTTGTTGAAAATGAACAAATTTAGCTTTATGAAAAACTTACTCATGTTTTTCTCATTTATTCGCAAGCTGATGAAAACTTTGGCATGGAGTACTGGAGTGCCTAAATTAAATACATATTAATTCCTGCAAAACATGCCTAGTCCCTGAAGAATTCCGCCCTCACTCAGATGCTCTGCTGCCTTTGAGAATCCACACATGCCGGAGTCTAGCTGCGGCAGGGCTAGGGTTTCCCAAAGGTGGTCAGGGAGTCGGCGATTGAGAGACAGAAAACACTGCACACCAGTCTGTGAGTGAATCTGAATCCGCCTTTATTTTTTAGAAGCTGGAATATATATTTGCCAACCCTGGCAACAACCCCCAGCCCCAAACAGGAAACGCCCCAGGCCCAGGGCCAGACAGGGACAATCCCAAACAATAGGTGTTAATTGACCTCAACTCCAAGCAGAAGGCGCCCCAGGTTCAGGGCAATAGGTATCAATTAACATTTTAATCTTGACATTTAGTCAGCCCAGGAAATGCAATCCGACATACCGGATGCCTGCAGGAGGACCAGACAGACGCCCATAGGAGGAAGAGATGTGTGAGATTATTAGGCCGCTCCCTACATTGCTTTTCTTATCATTTATGGGAGTGGCAGTCCCTGCAAGGACAGCGCCTGTCTTAGGTCAAGGACTCTTCACATGTACCCAACCAGGCCTTACCCGTCATGGGCCTGCAGGACAGCAATTGGTCCTGTGCCTGTCTTAGGCGGCTGGTGGCGTAAC